>QRDG01002084.1:0-441252 GCA_012064385.1 Puccinellia tenuiflora | reverse complement strand
CTGGCACATCACAGACTCTACGACACAAAGAGATCATATAGCAACTCATATATGAGAAAGATACAAAAATTACACACAGAGGTCACAGACCCATCAGTACATCTTGCAGAAGCGAGGTAGTTGTCTAATACAACAAGATCCAACATGTGGCCTAAGAGGCCTACAGATAAACATATCCCAGCCAGCTTGTTCCACGACGTCCCAAGCTGCCACCTGGGAACCCCAGACTACTCATCAATGTCAACGAAGAACCCACCTGTCTGCTCGGTGTCGTCCTCCTCTAAAACAATTAATAATCAACAAGGAGAGACTGAGTACGACGTACTCGCAAGTTTAGTAGGGCGATATAGGCCCAATGATGACAAGGCTCTAAAGCTGTATAATGGTTGTTTTGCATAAAGCTAGTTTTCATATATAAAGATATAAACGACTCATGGCATCGACTACTCAGAAGGTTTTTCATAAAGGGGTAAGATAGTAAATGTTCATCTTCGGTTCGCCTTCAACCAACTTGTAGCCAGAAACCACTCATCACCACCAAGGCACTCACTCGAATCACCCTCGAGGAAATGAACCTTTTACCACACGTTGAGTTGCAACCTCTAGCAGCCAAATATTAGTAATTATGTTCAGGTTCTCTATGATCTTATCGTCCATTCCCAAGTCGTCCATAACCGCGGACATGGCTTTTCGAAAAGATTAAACCCTGCAGGGGGTGTACTAATTTACCCACCGGTACCGTCCGGCTCGCCTGATTAGCTCTCTTCCGGGGAAAGCTGGCAAGTGGGCGCGGTTAAACCTTTACCTCGCATGAGACTATCCAAGGATCATCTATGGCGACAGGACAAGTTTATCCAGCCTATTTCAGCCCCTGCCCCCATCGCCACGTCCTAAATACCACCGTCCTCATCAATTCTTTTCCACCCACACACTCGCGCGCAAATAGAAAGCGCAAACTAGAGGACCCTTGAATACGCCCACACAAGTTATTTAGTTAAAGGGGATTCCATATGTCCCCACCGTTGGAAGCACGCTCGTCTTGGTTCAAGAGGTAAAGAACTCGCACCTAGGGGCAAGAATGAGACAAAGCACCATCCCCGATGGTAACTCATCCAAGCCTCTTAGCATTTTAATTAAGTACACAAATATCCACCATGTCCGAACATTCCATCAATTATCATAATCATGGAAAATAAACACCGGACAATTTAGCATTCGACTAAGCATGGCTAAGCACAGCTAAGCATATATACAACAGTTATATATTTTATCTCCGGCCAACACATAAAACCTATGGTTCAAAGAAGGGGAAAACATGTGATGGTTTAGGGGACAATGCAATTCATAGGATAACCAACATCTTGATCAAAAAGGACATTGGAATCGAATGCAATATTATGGTGGATAAAATAATTGTATAAAACAATAGGAGGCTATATGCCAAGAAGGTTAGGTTATGTGAGATCCTGGCTCAGGGCTTAATAGGATTGATAGGATACTCATATCAACAAGTTGCAACTTCTTTTCCGGAAGCTCATCTCGATAGAACCCAGATGTTAAGCGTGCTTGGCCTGGGGTAATATTGGGATGGGTGACCGACCGGGAAGTCCTTCCCGGGTGCGCACGAGTGAGGACACAGTGCGCAGAAATGACTAGTGTTGGTCTGTGGGGCCAGTCTAGAGATCCTAGAGAGCTGCCAGGGGTGACAGGCCCGGTCTGGGTGTGTTCCGGGGTGTTACATTTGGTATCAGAGCCGACCCTTGCGGTAACTCGGGCATGTGCGGGTCAGGGGCGCGGACATGTGGAGCATGTGCCGGCACTGGACGCACAGACGGGTGCCAAAGGGGGAAGTTCCTGGACTGGGGGTTGACCGACGAGGGCGTCGGTCTTCTAAGGGGGGAAGGATGTGAGATCCTGGCTCAGGGCTTAATAGGATTGATAGGATACTCATATCAACAAGTTGCAACTTCTTTTCCGGAAGCTCATTCGAAAAGAACTCTGAGGTTAAGCGTGCTTGGCCCGGAGCAATTTGAGGATGGGTGACCGATCGGGAAGTCCCTCCCGGGTGCGCACGAGTGAGGACAAAGTGCGCAGAAAAGACTAGTGTTGGTTTGTGGAGCCAGTCTAGAGATCCTAGAGAGCTGCCAGGTGTAACAGGCGCCGGTCCGGGAGTGGCCGGGGTGTTACAGGTTATCTCTTGCCTTGTTGACGGGCCTGGAAGTACGGATCGTCGGGGTCGGTAGGGGTAACCTCGACTCCTGAATCTATCGATACCCAAACAATAACAGAAGAACAAATAAATAACATGAAGACAAGGTGCAATGCACAATCATGATGACATGTCAAGTTTATGCAATGGTATCAATAAACAAATTAGCTAACAATTTGAATAGGGTGCCAAATAATTAGTGCAATTATTTGGAAGCAACCCCATATTTAACTTAATGGCCACATGGGTTATAAATTATTACATTACTAAGAAGTGTCTTAAATATGCATGAACATGACATGATTAGATAGGTATGGTCCTCCTGTTCATTTTGGTACTTTGTTTGTAATTTTCCGAGTATCGATGAATAATTGGTGAATTAAATAATTATTTGAATTTAATTCTTTTAACTATTTAAATAACAACATCAAAGGAAAATTTGTTGTCATGAGGTGATAATAGCATGATTAGATAGCATTTGAAATGCTGATCACTTTGATATTTTATTCACAATTTTTGGATAATTATTTCAAAAGTTAGGGATTTTCCAAATTAGGTATTATTTATACCATTTTAGTATTTCCTAAATAAAGGAAAATTATTTTACTCAAAAGAGCACGGCAATGTTACCAACAGGGTAGGTATTGTTTTTCTGAACAATTTGGTATCTAATTTGTTAAATTTGAAGCAATATTTAATTACTTATCATTTCTTTTATTTTATTTTATTTCCAAAATGGAAAAACAGAACGCTGACAGGCCGGCCTTTAGTTCGGCTAGGCCGGCCCACAGGCCGGGCTGGCACCCGAGACAGTCGGCCTTTTTGGCCGGCCCAGACCGGGCGTCCAGGCCGTGCACCCGCCCGAGGCATCCGGCCTCCTGGCCGGCCGGGCCGGTTCCCAGGCCGGGCCACCACCCGAACCAGCCGGCCTCTTGGCCGGCCCGGGCCAGTGCCAGGCCGGGCAAACGGGGATGGCGAAGGCGGCGACCGACGGCACGGTGGCGCACGGAGGTGACGATGGAGGGGGCTAGGGTTCGAGCTAGGGGCGCAATTTACGCGCTGGACTACGGCGTGCCAGGAACGGGCGGCGCCGGCAGGTGGTGGTCGCCGAAGCGACATGGACAACAGCGACCCGCGGCAGAGCAACGGCGAGCTACAACGACTCAGAGAACCGCGGTGAGAGGAGGGAGGATATGATGTCCCGGAGGACCAGGAACTCACCCTCTATGCGTACGTGTGCTCGGCGGCGAAGGAGGAGGTCGGTGGTGACCGGAATTTGGCAAGGACGATCGCGGCGAGCGGCGGAGGGACTTCGGAAGAAGAGATCGATTAGCTCGATGCTGGGCCTCCCAGCAAGTGTGCATCGGTGGTGGAGGTAGAGGGCGACACAACGCTCCTTTTCCCCGCTTCGATTCGCTCGGGGGAGCATCTAACGATGGCGAGGCTCGGTGGACGGCGGCGGGGCGACGGCGGACGCAGAGCTAGGGTAGGGTTCTGGGAACCACGGGAACGGGCAGGAAAGGAAGCAGGTGAGCGGGTGAGGCGTCGTGGAGACTTGACCTCCAGGGGAGCAGGTGGCGCGGCGGCCACGTGTGGCGACATGGCGGCATGGCACAGTGAGGAAGAAGAAGAGGAGAGAGGATGACAGGGGGGGCCCACTGTCAGGTTTTTAGTCTTTTGCCCCTTTTTCCCTTTTTTTATTTAAAACCAGTAGGGTTTAGGTATTTAAATGAGGCCTTTAAACACTTTTATAAATTCTAGGAAAATTCATACAACCTCCCCATGTCATGAAGAAGCTCCACAAAATTGGTGTTGCAAAATAAATTGTTTTGAGAAACATTTGTTCACAGGGTTTAAATGTGATCAAATTGACAAATTCCAAAATGCATTTAATTGGAGTACTTAAGCATCTTCAAAAATAATGAAAATATTCATGGAGGCTCCCAATATGTTAATGAAGCTCCCCATAATTTTATTTTAAATTTTTGGAAAGATTAACTTGGTTTCAAAAAATAGAATTAGAATTGAGCCAATTTTCAATTCTCAAATTTATTTCTTTGCTTGTTAAGAATTTGCTTTTAACAAATAATTATAACATGTACTCTTGGAACTTCCTGGACAATTTGGAAGTTCAATTTTTTTTTTTGCTAGGTTGAGCAAGAGCATTTGGTTTGGAGGTTTTGGAAGGTTTGCTTCCCCCTTTTTAAATGTGTTCAAGTGTGGCTTGTTAGAAGTAGCAATTTCAAATGTATGCCATGATGCAAACATGAATGCAAAAGGTGGAAAATTATTCATATTTTTCAGTACCAAACTGGGGCTGTTACACCGCTATGTCGTCGACCAAGACATGAACATTGCGGCCAATTTGCTTGTCCAAACACCGCTGCATACACCTTTGGTAAGTAGCACCGGCGTTCTATAAGCCGAAAGGCATTGTGACATAGCAGTAATTGCCATATGGCGTGGTGAATGACGTCTTGATTTGATCTGACTCCTTCATCTTAATCTGATGGTAACCCGAATAAGCGTCCAGAAAACATAGCATCTCAGAGCCGGCAGTCAAATCAATGACCTGATCGATACGCGGTAAGGCGAACGGATCTTTAGGACAGGCTTTATTCAAGCCAGTGAAATCAATGCACATACGTAGCTCGGATGTGTTTTTCTTTGGGACAAGCACGGGATTTGCCAACCAATCAGTGTGGACAACTTCACGGATGAACTTGGCAGCAGTGAGCCTTAGGATCTCCTTTCCAACCGCCTTGCGCTTCTCAGTTCCGAGCCGTCGGAGGCCTTGTTTGACAGGCTTAGCATCCTTGTTTACTTTTAAGGAGTGCTCGGCAAGTTTCCTCGGGGCACCTGGCATGTCAGATGGTGACCAGGAAAAGATATCTCGGTTCTCACGGAGAAACTTGATGAGCTCGCCTTCCTATTTGTCATCGAGGCCGACACCGATGATGGCCTCCTTTGTCGGATCATCCTTTGAGAGCTTGATTTTCTTGGTGTCATCCTTCGGTTTGAAGCTCGAGTCGAATTTAGTGGACGTCTTTTCAGTTGCCGGCATCTCATCAGGTGTAACACCCCGGCCACTCCCGGACCGGCGCCTGTTACGCCTGACAGCTCTCTAGGATCTCTAGACTGGCCCCACAAACCAACACTAGTCTTTTCTACGCACGTTGTGCTCACTCGTGCGCACCCGGGAAGGACTTCCCGGTCGGTCACCCATCCTCAAATAGCTCCGGGCCAAGCACGCTTAACCTCGGAGTTCTTTTCGAATGAGCTTCCGGAAAAGAAGTTGCAACTTGTTGATATGAGTATCCTATTAATCCTATTGAGCCCTGAGCCAGGATCTCACATCCTTCCCCCCTTAGAAGACCGACACCCTCGTCGGTCAACCCCAGTCCAGGAACTTCACCCTTTGGCACCCGTTTGTGCGTCCAGTGCCGGCACATGCTCCACATGTCCGCGCCTCTGACCCGCACACGCCCGAGTTACCGCAAGGGTCGGCTCTGATACCAATTGTAACCCCCAGCCACTCCCAGACCGGCGCCTGTTACGCCTGGCAGCTCTCTAGGATCTCTAGACTGGCCCCACAGACCAACACTAGTCTTTTCTGCGCACTTTGTCCTCACTCGTGTGCACCCGGGAAGGACCCGCACACGCCCGAGTTACCGCAAGGGTCGGCTCTGATACCAATTGTAACCCCCGGCCACTCCCAGACCAGCGCCTGTTACGCCTGGAAGCTCTCTAGGATCTCTAGACTGGCCCCACAGACCAACACTAGTCTTTTTTGCGCACTTTGTCCTCACTCGTGTGCACCCGGGAAGGACTTCCCGGTCGGTCACCCATCCTCAAATTGCTCCGAGCCAAGCACGCTTAACCTCGGAGTTCTTTTCGAATGAGCTTCCAGAAAAGAAGTTGCAACTTGTTGATATGAATATCCTATTAATCCTATTGAGACCTGAGCCAGGATCTCACATCAGGACTCATTGTCTTCTTGAGATCCTGCAATTCTTCCTTGCAGATTTCTTCTTCGGCATGGACGGCATTGGCGGCTTCACATTCCTTTGCTTTCTTTGAAGTCTCCCTTGACTGTGATGATCCCATTGGGTCCCGGCATTTTCAGCTTGCTATATATGTAGCAGGGCCGAGCCATAAATTTGGCGAAAGCCGGATGTCCAAAGATTGCGTGGTATGCACTTTTTAAAAGAAGCATCTCAAAAGAGACGTCTTCTGTCCGGAAATTATCCGTGCCGCCAAAGGTGACCTTCAGGGTGATCCTTCCCATTGAGGAGGCTTGTCGTCCCGGCACAATCACATGAAACTTCACATTACTGTGGCTGAGTTGTGACTCGGAGAGACGCATCCTCTTCAATGTTGCGGCATAGAGTGTATTGATGCTACTTCCTCCGTCCATGAGCACCTTTGTAGCGCCCCGACCCCAGAGATATACAGTGAAACGTTGTGTAACCGGTCATGCTACACAATCGAGGGTTACTGGGTTTACCAATCCCAGGCCAAAACACATTGGCAGGCGTGCTCGGAATACATCATCGGCACACAACATCTCGATCATGCCATAAGCTCAGACATCGCTTTCACGTATAGCTAAGAGACCAAGACTGCGGAACAACTGGCTCATCACAGACTCTACGACCCAAGAGATCATAGTTCAACTCATATATGAGAAAGATAGCAAAAGTCACAATCAGAGGTCGTAGACCCATCATTACATCAAGCGGAAAGCAAATATAGTTGTCTAACAACAAGATCCAAATTATGGCCTAAGAGGCCTACAATAACATATCCCAGCCAGCCTGTTCCGATACGTCCCAAGCTGCCACCTGGGAACCCCAGACTACTCGTCGATGTCGATAAAGAACCCACCTTCCAGTCCGGCGGTGTCCTCCTCTAAAACAATAATAATCAACAAATCAAGACTGAGTACGACGTACTCGCAAGAATTAGTAGGGCGATATAGGCCCGATGCTGATGGAGGCTCTAATGCTGTATCATGTAGCTGGTTTTGCATAAAGCTAGTTTTCCATTTTAAAAGACATCAAGACCCTTTGCATCGTCTACTCAGAATGTTTTCCGAAAAGGGATAAGAGAGTAAACTTTCATTTGTGGTTCTCAACGAACCATTTGTAAACAGAAGCACCTCATCTCCACCAAGGCACTCCCTCGAATCACCCTCGAGGAAATGAACCTTTTATCACACATTGGATTGCAACCTCTAGCTGCCAATTCATTAATTAGGTTCAGGTTCTCTATGAGCTAATCCGCCTTCCCAAGAGTTCGTCCATAACCGCGGACACGGCTTTTCGAAAAGATTAAACCCTGCAGGGGTGTACTGTTTTTATCCATTGGTACCGTCCGACCCCTTGCCTGTACAATTAGCTCTCTTCCGGGGAAAGCCGGCAGGGCGGGCGCGGTTAAAACTTTACCTCGCATGAGACTATCCAAGGGTCATCGTGACGACAGGACAAGTTCAGTGCCTGTTTCAACACCCTGCCCCATCGCCACTCCTACCACCACCATCGTCATCACATCATCATCATCATCATCATCATCATCATCATCACCGACCACACATTCGCAAATGGAAAGCGCAAACTAGAGGACCCTTGGATACGCCCGCACAAGTTATTCAGTTAGTAAGGGGCTCATACCCCCACCGATGGTAGCACGCTCGGTTCTTGGTTCTAGCTAAAAGCACTCTCAGCCTAGGCGACAAGAATGAGGCAAAACACCATCCCCGATGGCAACTCATCCAAGCCTTTTAACAAATTAGTTAAGTACCGATAATCACCACCATGTCCGGCTCATTCCATCAACATCAACATTATGGAATTAAATCAACGAACCACTAAGCATTTAACTAAGCATGGCTAAGCATTGCTAAGCATATAATACAACAATTATACCTTTGTCTCAGGCCAACACATCAACCCTAGGTTTCATAGGAGGGGAAGCATGTGATGGTTCAGGGAACAATGCATATCATAGGATTACCTACTTGACCAAAAGTGACATTTGAATCGCATGCAATAGTCTGGTGGAGAAAATAAGTTTATAAAACAGTAGGATGCTAGATGCCAAGAAGGTTAGGTTAGTTCTTGCCTTGCTGATAGTACTGGGCGCGTTGATCGTCGAGGTATTGTGGTGAAACCTCGACTCCGGAATCTAACGAATACCAAAAATAACGGAAACGAAATAAATAACACAATACAAGGTGCAATGCACAATCATGATGAGATGGTCAAATTATGCACTGAAATCATATTGGGCATGTCCCACAAGTTAAATGGAACCCCTAAATTAAATATAGCAATTAACGGGTCACAACTCCATATTTAACTTAGTGAATTGCATTATTGTCCAAAATGTCCAGTACTGAATTATGGGTCCTAAATGCATGAAAATGACATTATTAGATAGATATTGTCCTACTGAACATTTTGGTACTTCGTTTGCAATTTTCTGACTAACGATGAATAAATGGTGATTTAAACGGTTATGCAATTTAAATCATTTTAACCAATTCAAAAATGACATCAAAGGAAAATTTATTTTCATACTGTGATATTAACATAGTTAGATAGCATTTGCTTTGCTGGTCATTTTGGTATATCATTTGCAATTTTTGGATCAATATTCAACAAGTTATGATATTTTTGATAATTGATTTAATTCTGCCATTTTAACTATTTTTATTAAACAGCACCAACATTGCATCTAAAATTCCCTCAAATGACATAAACTTGTATATAATTGTTCACTGAACATTTTGAGAGTTTATTCATAATTTTTGGAAGAGTAGAACTCAAGTTATGCAATTTACAAAATCCACCTTTATTCTGCCATTTCTGTTTTTATTAAATCCAGGCAATTTAGTTTGGTCAATTAATTCTACCAATGGTACTAACAGGTAGACATTTTATCCCTGAGCATTTTGGTATATTATTCACATTTTTTGGACTTATGGTTCAAAAGTTATTCAAATTCAAAGTTCATACTCATTTTCTGCCATTTATTTGAATTTCCAGAAATTGGGCCGAACGTTTTTCACCGTGGGCTGGCTAGCCCGTGAGACAGACGGGTGGGGCAGCAGCCACGCTGGCACGCCACGTCGGCCAGTGGCCCACATGTAGGTTTGACCGACGGGGACGGCCAGGACCGGCGCGACGCGCGCGGTGACCGGCGGCAAGCCGCGGATCGACTCGTCGATTGCGTGCGTTCGGGATCCAGGACGGGGCCGCATTGCGCGCAGCACGGTGAGGGGAACTGGGTGGCGGCGCTAGGGACCCTATGGTCGCCGGGAAGGACACCGGCGACGAGCTACGGCGGAGGGGTTGGTTCGGTCTACGGCTAAACGGCGAACCAGAGGGGGAGAGAGAGGAGGGAGAGGTCCGGGAGGACCGTGAGCTCACCCTGAGCATGCTGGTGTGCTTGGCGGAGGCGGAGGAGCTCGGACAGCGCCGGATTCGAGCTCGGACGGCGGCGGGCGGCGGTGGCGGAGAGGGATTGATTCGCGCGAACGGCGGCGTCCTAGCACGCACGGCTCGGGGAGGAGGTAGAGGAGAGCACGGCGGTGACGATGGTCTGCTTCGATCTGCTCCGGGTGGTCTCCAACGTCGGCGATGTGCGGCGGTGCTCGGTTCAGTCCACGGTCATGGCGCCGTCTAGGTTTAGGGTTGCTGCACGGGGGGAAAAGGAGGGGGAGGAGGAGCAGAGCGTCGTGGTGGTCCTCCTTAAGCTCCAGGGGGGCAGGCGCGAGGAGGGGCGCGGTGGAGGCCGTGGTGGGGGCGCGGCCATGGCGACAGCGGTTCCCCTGTCGCCACAGTGACGATGGTGCTGACAGTGGGGACCCACTGTCAGGGTTTTCCCTTTTTTTCTTTTTCTAGAAAAACCAGTAGGGTTTTGGAAATTTTTTCAGGCCCTTAAACATTTTGTAAAATTCTGGAAAAATTCACAGAGCCATGAGATATTATTTTGAACCTGTGATAAAATTTGCAGCCCATTTGGAATTTATCTCATGTGGTAACATTTCAGAAATTGCCCTCTTGCGTTTTAGGGCTTTATTCCAATATTTGCATTTGCCATTGCCTTTAAATTTGGCAAAAATTATATTTGTGGTTGTAGGAACTTCCTGGACAAATATGAGAATTTAATTTGAGATTTTGTTCATCATTCACATCATCATATTTGGTTTCTTAATTGTTGCTCCTTTATTTCATTTGAAACAAATATGAATGATGGATGCCATGATGCAAATGAGATGCAAAAAGTGAAAAATTTACTCATATTTTCTGGTACCAAAAGTGGGGCTGTTACAACTCTACCCCCCTTACAGGAATCTCGTCCCGAGATTCTAGGCTTGAGTGAAGAAGGCGGGGTATTCCTGACGAAGACTAGTTTCACGTTCCCAGGTTGCTTCGTCTTCAGAATGGTTAGACCACTGGATTTTGAGGAACTTGATGGATTTATTACGAGTCTTCCTTTCCGCTTCATCCAAGATGCGGACAGGATGCTCGCGGTAATTCAGATCTTCCTGAATGTCCAACTCTTCATGATTGACCCCACGAATAGGATCTTTGAAGCAACGACGGAGTTGAGAGACATGAAACACATCATGCACATCCGGGAAAATCTCTGGGAGCTCGAGCTGATATGAGAGATCACCTCGCTTACCCAGGATAGTGAAAGGGCCAACAAAACGAGGTGCCAATTTTCCCTTGATTCCGAAACGACGAACGCCTCGGAGGGGAGAGACTCGAAGATAGGCTTTGTCACCAATTTCATAGTGAACTTCCTGATGATGCTTATCATAGTAGCTCTTCTGCCTGGACTGAGCAATCTTCAGATTGGCTCGAATGACACGGACCTTTTCTTCTGCCTCATTGATCACATCAGGACCGAAGAGTGACCTCTCTCTGGTTTCAGACCAATTGAGCGGAGTTCGTCATTTTCTCCCATAAAGGACTTCAAAGGGAGCCATTTTCAAACTGGCTTGATAGCTATTGTTGTAGGAGAACTCGGCGAGGGGAAGGTATTTCTCCCAACCCTTGCCGAAGGAGATAACACAAGCCCGAAGCATATCCTCAAGAACTTGGTTCACCCTTTCAGTCTGACCATCAGTCTGGGGATGATAGGCTGTGCTGAAGTTGAGGCGGGTTCCCAGAGCCTCTTGGAAGCTTTGCCAGAATTTGGACACAAACAGACTACCATGGTCTGAGATGATCCTCAAGGGATCCCCATGCAAAGGAACAATCCGGGCCATATACAGCTCCGCCAATTTAACAGAGTTGATATCTTCGCGGACAGGGAGGAAATGGGCGACCTTGGATAGACGATCAATGACTACCCAGATGGCATTGTTCCCCTTGGGTGACCTCGGAAAACCGGTAATGAAATCCATACCAATTTCATCCCATTTCCACTTGGGAATGGCTATGGGGCAAAGAGTACCCGCTGGCTTTTGATGTTCAGCTTTTACCCAGCGACAGACGTCGCATTCTGCAACATACTCGGTGATCTCGCGCTTCATGCAAGACGACCAGAATTGAGGGCGAAGATCTTGGTACATTTTGGTGCTACCCAGATGAATAGAGATGGGTGACTCGTGAGCTTCTGAGAGGATCAACTCTTTAGTGTTTCCACTCTTGGGCACCACTAAACGGTCGCCGAAATAGACAACACCATTGTCATCAATCGAGAAACTGTTTGCCATCCCCTTAGCTATCTTCTCTTTGATCTCTAAGATTTCAGCATCATCTTGCTGGGCGGCCTTGATATCATCCTCGAGAGTTGATTTGATCTCGAGGTTAGCCAAATATCCAGAGGGAACAATCTCCAGATTCAAACGTGCGAATTCTTCATGGAGAGCGGGCTGAGCTCGCTCAACCATCAAGGTGTTACAATAAGACTTACGACTCAGCGCATCGGCAACCACATTTGCCTTGCCAGGCTGGTAATTGAGGGTCACATCATAGTCTTTGATCAACTCCAACCATCTTCTCTGTCGGAGATTCAGATCGGGCTGGGTGAAGAGATACTTCAGACTTTGATGATCCGAGAAGATCTCGCAATGGTTGCCCCACAGGTAGGGTCTCCACTGCTTCAGAGCATGAACTACGGCAGCAAGCTCTAAATCATGAGTTGGGTAGTTGAGTTCATGCGGCTTGAGTTGGCGGGATACATAGGCTACGACGTGGCCTTCTTGCATCAAAACACAGCCCAAGCCTTGGAGTAATGCATCACAATAGACGACAAAGTCTTTGGCGGTGTCGGGAAGGACAAGCACCGGTGTGGTAGTGAGCTTGACCTTGAGAGTTTGGAAACTCTCTTCAGCTTTGTCTGACCACACAAACTGTTTGTTCTTCTTGAGTAGATCAGTCAAGGCTTTGGCTATTTTGGAAAATCCCTCGATGAATCGGCGGTAATAACCCGCCAACCCAAGGAAGCTTCGGATATCTTTGACGGACTTGGGAGTTGGCCAATCCAGGATTGACTGAATCTTGTCAGGTATAACCGCTACTCCAGTAGCTGACACCACATGACCAAGGAAGATGAGCTCCTGTAGCCAAAACTCGCACTTAGAGAACTTGGCATAGAGACGATGATCACGAAGCTTGGTCAGAACTAGCCGAAGATGCTCAGCATGTTCTTCTTCGGTTTTGGAGTAGACAAGGATGTCATCAATGTAAATTATGACGAACTTGTCGAGATACTCGTGGAAGATGGAGTTCATCAGCCTCATGAATGTAGCCGGAGCATTTGTGAGGCCGAAAGACATGACGGTATGCTCATATAACCCATAACGGGTAGTGAAAGACGTCTTTGGAATATCCTCCTTTCTGATTTTTATCTGATGGTATCCTGACCTCAGATCCATCTTGGAGAACACCTTTGCACCAGCTAGCTGATCGAATAGATCATTCATTCTAGGGATAGGATATTTTTCTTAATGGTCACCACATTCAGAGGGCGGTAATCAACAACCAAGCGAGGAACATTTGTATCCCTCTTCTTGACAAAGATGACCGGGCAGCCCCAAGGTGAGCTACTCGGACGGATGAATTCTTTTTCCAGCAGCTCATCAAGCTGCTCCTTTAGTTCAGTTAGCTCTTCCGTTGGCATACGGTAGGGCCTTTTGGAAATTGGGGCAGTTCCCGGAACCAATTCAATGACAAATTCCACACTTCGATCAGGTGGCATGCCAGGTAATTCTTCTGGAAAGACGTCGGGAAAGTCACACACCACGGCAACCTCATGCATTTCAGGCGGTGTGGTACCTTCCAAGAAACACAGGCTGATTTCCGGGGATAGAGGGGTGGCAGTTGATGGGGTTGCGGACGAAGGGGACCAGTAACTTACTTGCCCGACGGTTGGGTGGACCACTGTGACAGACTTGGCAGCACAATTCAAGGTAGCATGATATTTGACTAGCCAGTCCATACCCAAAATAACATCTATACCATCTTCCTTCAGGGCTATCAGCTGGAAAGGGAAAGACCAGTAGCCTATAGTGATCTGGACGTCTGGCTATCCAGTCAGTTCGCCAACTAGAACCTAGGATTTTAACCACTAGAGGGTTGTCCATATTCACGAACGGTATCTGATGGTTGTGTGCATATGCTATGGACATGAATGAATGCGATGCTCCAGAGTCAAACAAGACTGAAGCTGTGTGATCATTAATTCGAAGCATACCCATGAGAACACCGGGGTCCTCTTCAGCTTCTTCGGTAGAGAGGTGGTTCAGGCGGCCACGGGTAGTACTCACAGCCTTGGCGGCAGGTGTAGAAGGTGCTGGCATAGGTGTTGCGGTAGTAGGTGCCTTCCCAGGGTAGTCCCTTGAGTAGTGACCGGGCTGGCCACAGCTGTAGCAAGTGAGCCTCGGTGGAGCAGGCAGCTGAGGGCGGAAACCACTTCCAACCGCACCCAAGGTCGAGGTAGCTGGGCGAGGCGGGGGTGGCTTGTACCCTGAAGACTTTGGGGGAAGGGCGCCTTAGGCACAGCGCTGTAGGGCACGAATACCCGACGCTTCTTGCCCTCAGAAGAAGAGGAGCCTTGGTGATCCCCCTGCGAAGGCCTCTTGGAAACCTCCAGTTCCTTCCTACCCTGCTCCAGAGTGAGAGCAAGGTTGTACAGCTCCTGGTAAGACTGGAACTTGAAGGGCAGCAGCTCATGACGGAGTCGCGGAGTCAGTCCCTTGCGGAACAGATACTGCTTGTCTTCATCATTGGTCACGTCCCGGGGGGCGTAACGAGAGAGGTGGTTGAACTCACGCCCATAAGTTTGGACGTCCATGCGTCCCTGGGTCAGCTCCAGGAACTCCCTCCTTTTCAGGTCCATGATTGGCTGGGGAATGTAGGCCGCACGGAAGGCAGCGCGGAATTCAGTCCAAGTGAAAGCATGGCCAGCCGCAACCATGGACACATGGCTTTCCCACCAGGACCCTGCGGCTCCAGTCAGCAGGTAGGTGGCAAAGTTCACGTGTTCCGCCGCTGTAACATGCAAGGCAGCGAACTTGCGCTCAAGAGCGCGAAGCCAATCATCAGCATCCAAGGGCTCCTTAGCATAAGCGAAGGTGGGAGGCTGGGACTTCAGGAATTCAGTGAGGGTATTGCATTCAGTGTTCCTGTGTGCACCCCGCTGCACCAACTGCGCGAGCAGATTCTCATTGCGCACGCGGGCCTCTTCAATAATCATCAAAACCTCCGCCATAGTGGGTGGCGGCGGTGGCTCAGGATTACTGTTTTCACCCTGACGGATAGGAGCCATTCTGGAGATATGAACAAGGACACAGTTAGTATCTCTCTCCAAAAATGGATGGAATTAAGTGAGCGCTTAGACCCGAACAAGCGGATATGAATGGCAACAATTTATCAGGGTTGAACGAGAAAGACAGGCATCATCACATCAACATGGCAGGGAAACAACTTGTACATGACAACACAAGCCAGTCGGAATAAAACCCATTATGTGGTTCAGATACGAGCTTAAAAATGCCTTAGTCTGCATTACACGAATGGAATTTACTGATGATACAAGTCTTTTAGTGCGATAAAACAATTAGAACTCGAAAGGCAACCAATACAGATAGTGTGTATCTCGCTCATCACGCAGGAAGGCAAGGATACGATACAAGGTACCCGTAGATACCGATCTACTAGAAGTACTGGGCGCTCGCCGGGAGACGCACAGAGCGAGTGTGGAAACGGCGGGCACTCGCCGGCTGGCGATCATAAGGCGGCGTGTGGACGTCGCCACCGGTGTCTCGAGCAGGCCCACGCGGTGGAATGGTGCCACCCACTCTTGGGCTGCTCATGTAGTTGGGCAGCTCCATCGGTAACGGCGAGAGGAGATCTGGGGAAAGTATCCCGGCACGGACATAAGGCTCCAAGGCCATCAGAGTGCTCCGGTGACTATCACGGGCAGCCACCGTGTATAGGTACCACTGACGGGCACGAAGGTCCAACGCCCTGACCATCTCGATAAGAGCTCGGTGACCGTGATCTGGCTCGGTCGCTGGGTCTGAGTACCTAGCAACATAGCAGCCCTCCAGACCGGCCTCAGCAGCAGGAAAGTGGTAAAAATCAGACATCGGGTTGTCTAAGTAGTCGCAGTCTCCGCGGTACATGGAGAGGCCATTGAACGCAGCCTCCTGAACAGCCTGCTCCACGGTCATGCCCACACCGACACTCTGGTGCTGGACTCCGTCTCCATCCGGAGTCAGGACACGGGCCTCACAGAAGAATTGCCCCTGTCCATACGGCATGTGCTCCTCATACACGAAGTACTCAGGGTACCAAGGGCAACCCTGGCTGGCTAAGGCCGCAGCAAACAAGGCGGGAAACCCGCGGACACCCTCACAGCGAGTCAGACGGACAACAAGTCCCGAACGCGTCATCTGTAGCAATAACAGAACAGTTCAACAGTTAGGAACGGAAATGATACTCATGAATTAATCTAGACGGTAAGAACCCAACCCCGATGAACCTTAACTTTGACCCAACTTTAAGACAAATAGAGGTAAGAGAGTAAACTTTCATTTGTGGTTCTCAACGAACCATTTGTAACCAGAAGCACCTCATCTCCACCAAGGCACTCCCTCGAATCACCCTCGAGGAAATGAACCTTTTATCACACGTTGGATTGCAACCTCTAGCTGCCAATTCATTAATTAGGTTCAGGTTCTCTATGAGCTAATCCGCCTTTCCCAAGAGTTCGTCCATAACTGCGGACACGGCTTTTCGAAAAGATTAAACCCTGCAGGGGTGTACTGTTTTTATCCATTGGTACTGTCCGACCCCTTGCCTGTACAATTAGCTCTCTTCCGGGGAAAGCCGGCAGGGCGGGCGCTGTTAAACCTTTACCTCGCATGAGACTAACCAAGGGTCATCGTGATGACAGGACAAGTTCAGTGCCTGTTTCAACACCCTGCCCCATCGCCACTCCTACCACCACCATCGTCATCACATCATCATCACCGACCACACACTCGCAAATGGAAAGCGCAAACTAGAGGACCCTTGGATACGCCCGCACAAGTTATTCAGTTAGTAAGGGGCCCATACCCCCACCGATGGTAGCACGCTCGGTTCTTGGTTCTAGCTAAAAGCACTCTCAGCCTAGGCGACAAGAATGAGGCAAAACACCATCCCCGATGGCAACTCATCCAAGCCTTTTAACAAATTAGTTAAGTACCGATAATCACCACCATGTCCGACTCATTCCATCAACATCAACATTATGGAATTAAATCAACGGACCACTAAGCATTTAACTAAGCATGGCTAAGCATTGCTAAGCATATAATACAACAATTATACCTTTGTCTCAGGCCAACACATCAACCCTAGGTTTCATAGGAGGGGAAGCATGTGATGGTTCAGGGAACAATGCATATCATAGGATTACCTACTTGACCAAAAGTGACATTTGAATCGCATGCAATAGTCTGGTGGAGAAAATAAGTTTATAAAACAGTAGGATGCTAGATGCCAAGAAGGTTAGGTTAGTTCTTGCCTTGCTGATAGTACTGGGCGCGTTGATCGTCGAGGTATTGTGGTGAAACCTCGACTCCGGAATCTAACGAAACACAAAAATAACGGAAACGAAATAAATAACACAATACAAGGTGCAATGCACAATCATGATGAGATGGTCAAATTATGCACTGAAATCATATTGGGCATGTCCCACAAGTTAAATGGAACCCCTAAATTAAATATAGCAATTAACGGGTCATAACTCCATATTTAACTTAGTGAATTGCATTATTGTCCAAAATTTCCAGTACTGAATTATGGGTCCTAAATGCATTAAAATGACATTATTAGATAGATATTGTCCTACTGAACATTTTGGTACTTCGTTTGCAATTTTCTGACTAACGATGAATAAATGGTGATTTAAACGGTTATGCAATTTAAATCATTTTAACCAATTCGAAAATGACATCAAAGGAAAATTTATTTTCATACTGTGATATTAACATAGTTAGATAGCATTTGCTTTGCTGGTCATTTTGGTATATCATTTGCAATTTTTGGATCAATATTCAACAAGTTATGATATTTTTGATAATTGATTTAATTCTGCCATTTTAACTATTTTTATTAAACATCACCAACATTGCATCTAAAATTCCCTCAAATGACATAAACTTGTATATAATTGTTCACTGAACATTTTGAGAGTTTATTCATAATTGTTGGATGAGTAGAACTCAAGTTATGCAATTTACAAAATCCACCTTTATTCTGCCATTTCTGTTTTTATTAAATCCAGGCAATTTACTTTGGTCAATTAATTCTACCAATGGTACTAACAGGTAGACATTTTATCCCTGAGCATTTTGGTATATTATTCGCATTTTTTGGACTTATGGTTCAAAAGTTATTCAAATTCAAAGTTCAAACTCATTTTCTGCCATTTATTTGAATTTCCAGAAATTGGGCCGAACGTTTTTCACCGTGGGCTGGCTAGCCCGTGAGACGGATGGGTGGGGCGGCAGCCACGCTGGCACGCCACGTCGGCCAGCGGCCCACATGCAGGTTTGACCGACGGGGACGGCCAGGACCGGCGCGACGCGCGCGGTGACCGGCGGCAAGCCGCGGATCGACTCGTCGATTGCGTGCGTTCGGGATCCAGGACGGGGCCGCATTGCGCGCAGCACGGTGAGGGGAACTGGGTGGCGGCGCTAGGGACCCTATGGTCGCCGGGAAGGACACCGGCGACGAGCTACGGCGGAGGGGTTGGTTCGGTCTACGGCTAAACGGCGAACCAGAGGGGGAGAGAAAGAGAAGGGAGAGGTCCGGGAGGACCGTGAGCTCACCCTAAGCGTGCTGGTGTGCTTGGCGGAGGCGGAGGAGCTCGGACGGCGTCAGATTCGAGCTCGGACGGCGGCGGGCGGCGGCGGCGGAGAGGGATTGATTCGCGCGAACGGCGGCGTCCTAGCACGCACGGCTCGGGGAGGAGGTAGAGGAGAGCACGGCGGTGACGACGGTCTGCTTCGATCTGCTCCGGGTGGTCTCCAACGTCGGCAATGTGCGGCGGCGCTTAGTTCAGTCCATGGTCATGGCGCCGTCTAGGTTTAGGGTTGCTGCACGGGAGGGGGGGAAGGAGGGGGAGGAGGAGCAGAGCGTCGTGGTGGTCCTCCTTAAGCTCCAGGGGGGCCAGGCGCGAGGAGGGGCGCAGTGGAGGCCGTGGTGGGGGCGCGGCCATGGCGACAGCGGTTCCCCTGTCGCCACAGTGACGATGGTGCTGACAGTGGGGACCCACTGTCAGGGTTTTCCTGTTTTTTTTTCTTTTTCCAGAAAAACCAGTAGGGTTTTGGCAATTGTTTCAGGCCCTTAAACATTTTGTAAAATTCTGGAAAAATTCACAGATCCATGAGATGTTATTTTGAACCTGTGATAAAATTTGCAGCCCATTTGGAATTTATCTCATGTGGTAACATTTCAGAAATTGAGCTCTTGCATTTTAGGGCTTTATTCCAATATTTGCATTTGCCATTGCATTTAAATTTGGCAACAATTATATTTGTGGTTGTAGGAACTTCCTGGACAAATATGAGAATTTAATTTGAGAGTTTGTTCATCATTCACATCATCATATTTGGTTTCTTAGTTGTTGCTCCTTTATTTCATTTGAAACAAATATGAATGATGGATGCCATGATGCAAATGAGATGCAAAAAGTGAAAAATTTACTCATATTTTCTGGTAATAAAAGTGGGGCTGTTACAACCTTTGTCAACTTGTATTTGTCGACTATAGGGCTGACGACCAAAGCGTAGGTGCGTGTTGAAGGAACTTTGTCCGGGTGATCACTGTGATCCCATGTGATGGGAATGTTGGACCAATCCAAATACTGAGGAACTACAGGTACCGTAGCATTGAGTTCTCGCCAAGCCGCATTTTCCTTGCGAGAGGAATCTGTAGACCGTGGACCAGCCGGCGGGATCCTCCTTTGTCGGCGTCCAAAAGTCGTCGTTGAAGACGTGGCCAGCTCATGTTTCGTCGAAGTAGCTCACTAAGCCGACCGCGATGGTGTCGCCGACGCCGCCAGTAGATCCCGGCCGGAACGTAACCCCAGACATCTCTTGCCCCACGGTGGGCGCCAACTGTCGTGGTATTGTAGAATCTGGCCGCGGCAGGGGTGCCATCGAGCTAGGTAGAGAGGTGGGTTTTGGAGACGAGGGTGGTTTCGGTGTCGGGACGAGAAAGAGTTTACCCAGCTTCGGATCTCGCAACGGTGGCGAAACCCTACGTGCTGCTATAATTCATTATAAGGTAATATGCGCCGATTAGAATGATAGGTGTGTTAGAGCTTGCCTTGAAGCGTCCCATAGGCCGGCTTATAAAGGCGTCCAGACCTAGGGCTTACAGGAAGAAACCTAACCGACTAAGTCACAGAGTTCTACTCTAATCCGGCTTGGGCCCTGCCTTGTGGGCTAAGTCTTCCGCAATGCAGGCCGGCTTCTGAAACCTTCCCTTAGCCGGATGGGCCTCCTGCGCTTCATCGTACTGGGCCGCCCGGTAAGCCGGAATTCGGCTTACCACCACTATGGGCCACCCTGGTACGCTGGCTTTAGTCTCCTTCGTGAGGGTACCTGTTCGGCATAACCCCAACAGTAATCAACTGAAATAAAATGATTTAATGAAAGTTTGAAATCTACAGAATGCTCGTCATTATTTAAGCTATCCCATTAATGGAAATATATATTGTCCAAAGGAGAAAAAAAGGTATCCTTCAACCAGTATTATTGACAACACAAATTATATTCGTTGATCCTTAAACTCATTATTACAAAAGGTGTCGATCAATCTCAATCTTACACTCCAAATACCTTAGAAAGACAGTTTTCCAGATAAACTGCGACAAAGAGCTATCAGATGATGGGATCCAATCTTCAAATTCAGCTCGTTCAACACCTGAAGGTAAAAGTTTCTTCAGTGACCCACAACTGGTGCCAACCAAGGATTTCAAGATGGCCCTGGTTTGCCTTCAGAGATCCAACTAGGATCCAACGTTTCAGAGGCACATAGTGATGAATATGAGAATTCTCGCGGACACCATGGTTGTACTGTAGCAACATAAGCTAGCAATGTAATCCGTAACCCATCAGCCTTGGCATACACAACTCATGATTTTGTGCAGTTCAGTGCTTGAGCTTTTATAATGCTACAGAGAAAAATAAACTGACGAAAGTATCGAACAAAAGAAAAAACAGGGAAAATTAGCACTGACCTTACACAGAATCAGGGCAGCAGCCATAAACAGTATGACAACTCGCCACTCGGTAGTAATAAAGGTAACGGTGACACCTAACAGAGGAAATCAGGGGGTAGAGTTTCTTCTGTAAAGTACTCTTTTCTCACAGTCTCAGCATCGCAAAATCTCACCTTATATGATGAAAAACATAAAAATAAAATGGAAAGTATTAGATGTAAAATCATTTGATGAAATATGTTGAGAGAAACAGTACTGACCAGGGAGGCATATTGTTTCAACAGAGGTTTAACAAGTTGCCACATTGGCTGAAACACAAATGGCGCGTCCACGAAAAGAACTTGGCCAAGCCGCTTCGGATAGTAATAGTAGAATACATCAATCTGGAAATCACAGGAAATTAGCATTGATTTACCAAATTAGGGAACAGTAGCTGTATGTGGAAGTACACAAACATGCATCAGTCAGTAATTATGCTTCCCAATCATGGGAGTAAACTGTACAAGGTTTAGACGGAAAATGCATAGCTGCACACAGGGGCAACTGCCCATAGAACAAACTTTACATGGGCTCACTAGACAGCATGAGAATGTTAATTCACTTCTTATTTAAAGTGAGGAACCTCACAATGCTTTTGCACGTGGAATATTTTCTGTTCGGGCATATGTATAAACCAACTTCCATTTTCTGTTCGATCGATCTAGTGAAAGGGGTATGCACAATTCTTAAACAGTATGTCACTCTCATCAAGAATGCTTTCTGAATGTCTTGTAGCTGCCAACAGAATTAGAGGAAACAATAACTTCGGCTCAGAAAAATACTGAACTTACCAAAAACTTTAAGAATTGAAGATCACTATTTTCTACACGGAAGCCTCGAAGATCGAAAATTCCAAGTATATTATCTGTGCTCACGGGAAGTTTATTTAAAGCCTTCTCGACCAAGAAGGCGCATAGCTTCTCATTTTCAACTGGATCTTGTTTCTGTAATAGCAATATTGTATACCCATCAATCATATAACTCAGGACAAAAGGCATCTAACACACAAAATACATCAACACGATAAATTATAGAATAAAATAGGGCCAATAGGTCTGTCATGTCAGGTTGTAGTTAACAATTCAAATTTGTATTTTCTCTGAAAAGTTTGGCCTGATAGTTTATCAAAAGTCACGACATAATTCTGCATCTTTACTTTTGATTTGACATGTAACACTTCACAAAGGCGTGTGATTTCCTTCAGGTGAAGGAACATCAGTTTGCTCAAAATATGTCTTAAGATTCAAGGTTTTTGCACTCCACACCACTAGTTGGGCATTTATTGCACAAAATCACTACCCTAACATTTTTTTTGCGGAAAGCACCAATGTTTAGGGTAATGACACTGCTGCATATGCCAAGGTGGCTGCCACGTACCTCCTGACAGTGCCAAACAGGCCAATTACTCGTCAAACAATGTAATTACATGTTTTTGTGTTCTTTGCAAGTCATTACCCTAAATGCTGGTGTTTTCGCAAATAAAAGCTAGGGCTGTGGTTTTGTGCAAAAAAAAAAAATGCCCCAACAAGTGGTGTGAAGTGCAAAGATCTCCAAGATTCAAAGCATGAGAAACTTACAGAAGGAAAATGTTTGGCTGCCACTACTATTAGCACAGGTCTGTCATAGATGTCAAAAGAAGAATGCACATAGGCCTTGCCAGTTTGATACAATCCTTTGACTGATTCTTCCGATAGTTCCGACACACGAAAATCCTGACGCCATTTCTAGTGCAGTTGAAAGAAAAGCTTAAGGTACACAATTGGAAAAATAATTCTTCACCGTCAATAAGTTGATGGACAAAATGTTAGGTCCTATACTAAAATACAAAGCAGAAGGCTCGACAAAAGGCACAACATTTAAAAAAAAAACCTTTCATTGTAACAAATCCAGCTCATTTAATCATGGATAAGAAGATCCTCCCACAAACTGACAGAGAGCATGGGACCAAAATAAAGTTGACATAGTACAAAAGAGTGATCCACTTAGCGTATGCAAGTTCAGAAGGAAGAACAAGAACAACAATTCCGCTATATCAAAGTCTACCATCAGCAAAAAGACACTGTAATCACTGAAAACCCAAAATATAAATTTTACATATTGCTTGGGAAAATCTGAGACTTGAGACTGTTGCATGTTTCTTCTAAATAAAACAATCATATAAACAAAAAAACTGGTTTATTTTTATGTTGCTTATCATGATGATTTGGCATTAGGAAAGTGATGAGCAACAGGAACATACAATTGTGAACCTATATATAGACGCATACTACATGAAACAGGAGGATTCTTTGTGAAAACCGGAAAGAAAGAGGGTCAGCTGAAGACAGTTGTAGGATACAATGGCCTTGGTCAACTTGGACACGGCCTCGTCAACGGCGAACTTCCTGTCCTTTAAGAACCAGAGGATCATCTCGTCATCATCCCTCCCGCTTCTGCCCGTCGGGAGGCCTGGATGCTCCTTTTCCAGCCTCTCTTTAACCTCCATGACGAGCTACGCACATGGAACAACCAACCAACGCGAGATAATATAAGTCCTGGCCTACAGACTCATTGTGTAGCTGCCGCTAGTTTTTCTGACGAATCAGTGCCATTCTGCAGCAAAGGAGTCCACGAAATCTTTTCAATCGGGAGCTCAATACGTGGTACGGGCTTGCTGACCTTGGAGATGGAGGTGCCACCGGGAGCGGCGCTGCAGCAGCGCACTGCCCTCCTAGCGAGTCCCCGCGGAGGCGGAGGAGCCCTGACGATGGAACGGAAAGAGCAGGTGGCGGCCATCGCCTGTCGTCTCCACCTGGGATTTGCGGCCGCAGCGCTGATGGAAGCGCGCGACGCCGGATCGGGGGGCGACGGGCACGGTGGATGCGAGCGAGGCTTTCGCCGGATAGGGTGTCAGGTCCTAACTGAAGACTGAACCAGTGGTGTCCAGTTCTTCAGTTATCCAACGGTGGTAACAGAAGCTCTTCAACGGCTTAGATTACTCGACCCGTTTCATCGCTTACTGTTTTATTTCCATTCCTGGAGCTAGTATAAAACTAGACTCTACCGCTGCGCCGGATATCGAATATTTCATTTTGCAAAAGCAAACACTGATACTCAAACCTAAATCCTAATACAGATTACGATGGTTCCTCCTTATGAGCCAGTGTAGAAAAATTAGGGTTAGGAGCTACTCGGCCTACCCTTTATCACTCTGCCTTATCGGTGGTGCCGCTCACTGTAACAGCCCAAACTTGGTAACGAAAAATACGAAGAATTTTTCCACTTTTGTTTCCATGTTTGCATCATAGCATCCATATGCATTTTTGCCATTTCTACCTTTCACTTGGAAACAATTGAAATGGGAAGCCCAAACTTCCCAACATCCAACCAATGAAAATGCCCAACTTGGAAACCAACTAAATGAACTTCCAAGTTGTTTAGGAAGTTCCATCTTTGCCTTGTATAACAATTTCTCACTTTCCAATTTTTGTCAAATAAGAAATGACATGAGAGCTCAAGTTGGCTTAATTCAATTCCTATTTTTGGAACCAAGTTATGCTTTCCAAAAATTCAAACTAAAATCATGGGGAGCTCCAGTATTATTGTGAGGGTCTCCATGAATATTTTCAATATTTTTGGAGATGCCTAAATACTCCAATTAAATGAATTTTGGAAGATCTCAAAAATGCCTTCATTAAACCCTGTGAACAAATCATGACCAAAACTTTTTATTTTGCTTCCCAAATTTTTGTGGAGGTTCAACAGCTTAAATGGAGCCTATGTGAATTTTTCCAGATTTTATAAACATGTTTTAGTGCCTCTTTTAAATCCCTGAAGTTGCTGAACTAAAAAGGAAAAACAGAATTTTTGCAAATGTTTAAAACTCTGACGGGTGGGCCACCCCTGTCATCCTCCCTTCTCTCCCTCTTCCTCTCTGTGCTGGAAAACGGCACTGGCGCCATGCCTCCTTGCCGGCCGAGCTGCTCTTGCCGCCGTGGCCTCTGCGACCTTTAAGGAGCACCCCCGCGTCGCTCACCTGCCCCTCACCTTCCTCTCTCCTCGTTTCTCCCTGATTTTCCGGATCGACGCCACCTCTGTCTTCCCCGCGCTGCCCTCCGCGGTGCCGACGCCGTCACCGTCGATTCGCCGTGCTCTGGAGGTCCCCGGGACAAGCCGACGCCGCCGGTGGCTCCGCCGCACCCTCTTCCCCCTCGTGGAGCAAGGAATCGTGCCGGGTGGCCCGGGATCGACCGATTCGTCCCCGGCGCACCTCCACCTCCGCCGCCACTCGCCGGCACGATTCCGGCGTCGCCGGCCTACCCCTCGCCACCCCGACCAAACCAGCGGGCTCACGGGTGAGCTAGCTCGCTTTTTGTCTTCGCCCTCGCCCTCGCCCCTTTTCTTCCCTCTCCCGCCGCCGTTGGTCGCCGTCGGCCGCCGGTGACGACCGCGTCGTCAGCACGCGCACCCTGCCCGGCCTGGCCGTCGCCTGGGCCGGCCTGAGGCCGGATGCCTCGGGCGGTTGCCCGGCCTGGGTACCCGGCCTGGGCTCGATTTGGGCCGGCCAAAGGCCGGTTCACTCGGCCACTCACCCGGCCTTTTTCCCGGCCTGGCCGGCTTGAGGCCGGCCCGTCTGGAAAACTAGTTTTCCTTTTTAATTTGAATCATTGTTGGATAATCGATAACTAATTGAAAAATGCTTCAAATTCGATGAATCAAATTTCAAAATGTTCAGTAAAACAAACTCCACCAATTGGAATCATTGTAACCTTCTTTTGGAATTACTTTCATTTGGTTATTTAAGAATTCTTAAAATGGGTTATTTAATACCCAAATTGGGAAATTCATAACTTTTTAAATAATTGTCCAAAAATTACAAATAAAATATCAATGTGATCAACATGCGAAATGCCTTCAAACCATGCACTTATCATATCATGATCACAAATATTTATTTGATGTGATCCATAATTGGGTTAAAAGAATAAATTCTCGTTAATTATTTAAATTGCTATTTATTCATCGGTGCTCCGAAAATTACAAATAAAGTAACAAAATGATCGGAATGACGAACCCTACCCTTTATTGCCATGTTCATGCATTCTTGAGCCACTTCCATAATAATTTGATAAATTATGAAGAATGTGGTCACTAAGATAAATATGGGGTTGGTTCCAAATAGTTGCACAAATTATTTGGCCCCTCGTTTAAATTTGCTATTAATTTATATAATAATATGGTTGCATCAATTGGACATGTCATCATGTGCTTGAGCATTGCATTTTGAGTTCGTGTGATTTATGTGTGCTTTGTATTTCTTTTGGGGTATCGATAGATTCCGGAGTCGAGGGCCTCTCTAACTACCCCGACGATCAGTGCTTCACCACCGGGCAGCAAGGCAAGAGATAACCTAACCTTCTTGGCATCTAGCATCCTATGATTTTATCAAATTATTTTATCCACCATATTATTTGCATGCGGTTCAAATATCTCTTTGTGTAAATATATAGAATCCTATGAATGCATGTTCTTCCCCGAGCCAATCACATGTATCCCTACCTATGAAACCTAGGGTTGAAGTGCTGGCCGAGATAAAGATAAAATGGTTGTATTCATATGCTTAGCTATGCTTAGCCATGCTTAGATAAATGCTTTATGTCCGTTATTACTTCCATAATTGTTTAAGTTGATGGAATGATTCGGGCACGGTGGATAATTGTGATGCTTAATTAAAATGCTAAGATGGCTTGGGTGAGTTGCCATCGGGGATATGTTTTGCCTCACTCTAGCCCCTAGGAGCGAGTTCTTTACCTCTTGAACCAAGACTGAGCGTGCTTCCGGAGGTGGGGGCATATGGAACCCCCTTTGACCGAATAAGTTGTGAGGGGCTTGTCAAGGGTCCTCTAGTTCGAGTTTTCCATTTGCGCGTGAGTTGTGTGGGTGGAAAAAGGAACGAGGATGGTGGTGTTTAGGAATGTGGCCGCGGGGCAGGGCGCTGAGAGCGCTGATCCTGTCCTTCCGCACACTGATGGTCCTTGAGTAAGCCTCATGCAATGTAAAGGTCTAACCGCGCCCGTTCGCCGGCCTTCCCCGGAAGAGGGCCAACTAGGTGAGCCGGACGGTACCGATGGGTAAATTAGTACACCCCTGCAGGGTTAATCTTTTCGAAAAGCCGTGTCCACGGTTATGGACGACTTGGGAATAGACGATAAGATCATAGAGAATCTTAACCTAATTGATATGGCAGCTAAAGGTTGCATAATCAACGTGTGATAAAGGTTCACTTCCTCGAGGGTGATTCGAGGGGGTGCCTTGGTGGAGATGAGAGTGGTTGGTTACAAAAGGGTTCGATGAGAACCAAAGTTGACAAATGTTTACTCTCTTACCCCGTTTATAAAATATTCTGAGTAGACGAATGCCTTGTGTCATTTATGTTTCTGTTTATGAAAATATAGCTTTATGCAAAAGAAATACATATAAAGCTTTAGAGCCTCCGTCAGTCATTGGGTCTATATCGCCCTACTAAACTTGCGAGTACATCGTACTCAGTCTCTCTTTGCTGCCTCTATGTTTTTGTATTTCAGAGGAGGACGACACCGAGCAGTTAGGTGGGTTCTTCGTTGACGTCGACTACTAGTCTGGGGTTCCCAGGTGGCAGCTTGGGACCGTGGAACAAGCTGGCTTGGGTGATGTTTATCTGTAGGCCTCTTAGGCCATAATTTGCTTCTTGTTGTATTAGACAACGCTACTTCGCTTCCGCTTGTTGAATTGTAGGATCTGTGATCCTTTTGCCTTGTAATATTTGTATTCTCCTCGTTATATGAGTTGCTATATAAATGTTTTGTGTCGTAGAGTCATGCTTTGTGCCAGTTCTGTTCCACAAGTCTCGATCTTTGTTTTATACATTGATGGTTGTGTCGAACACATAGCCTCTCTGTATAATTCCGGGGTCGGGGCGTTACAAGTTGGTATCAGAGCAGGACTGCCTGTAGGAAACCCTTTCTTTTGGTCGATGTCGAGTCTAGTAAAAATTATTTTCAACCTAAAAATGAGTTGTGAAAACCTTCTTAGGATTCTTTTTGCTTCTCACCCAACTCGCTCTACTCTGATTCTTACCTCTATTTGTTTTGTGCTTGGTGTCGATGTTTAGGTTCTCGGGGTTGGGGTTCTTACCGTCCAGTTATGCCTCGAGTCCGTTAAATCCGTTTGATATCGCCACGATGACGTGATGTCACCGTGGTTGCCTAAAATCTGTCTTTGGTGTTTATTGCTTCTTAAATATCTATATTTGGGAGCAACCAATGATCTATCTTAACTGCCAGAATTGGTTACTAACTTGTCGTTGTTCCAATTCTTCAGAATGGCTCCTACCCGTCGTGGGGAACATAGCAGCCCTGATCCACCGCCGCCACCCACAATGGCGGAGGTGATGATGGCTATCGAGCAAAACCGTCTGCGCAATGAGCGGTTGCTCGAGCAGCTGGTCCAGCAAGGGGCCAGGAGGAACACGGACTGCACCACTCTTAACCAGTTCCTGCGGTCCCAACCTCCTACATTCTCCGAAGCTAAGGAGCCGCTTGATGCGGACGATTGGCTTCGGGCGATCGAGCGCAAGTTTGCCGCTCTTCACGTCCCGGCAGCGGAGCATGTCAACTTCGCCACCTACCTACTGGAAGGAGCCGCTGGCTCCTGGTGGGAGAGCCACGTGGCCATGGTCGCCGCGGGCCATGTTGTCACTTGGGAGGAGTTCCGCACCGCCTTTCGTGCGGCGTACATCCCCAAGCCCATCCTCGAGCTCAAGAGGCGGGAGTTCCTGGACCTAACCCAGGGACGCATGGACGTCCAGTCCTATGGACGGGAGTTCAACCACCTCTCCCGTTACGCCCCTCGGGACGTGACGAATGATGAGGACAAGCAATACCTCTTCCGCAAGGGGCTCGCACCTCGTCTCCGATACGAGCTCCTGCCCTTCAAGTTCACCTCCTACCAAGAGCTCTACAACCAGGCTCTCACCATGGAGCAAGGTAGGAAGGAGCTAGAGGCTTCTAAGAGGCCAGTTTCCACCGACCACCAGAGCTCCTCCTCGGAGGGCAAGAAGCGCAAGGTCTTCGTGCCTTTCAGCGCCGTGCCAAAGGCGCCCTTCGCGCCGAAGCCCACCGGGTACCTGCCACCTCCGCCTCGCCCAGCTACTTCGACCTTGGGTGCGGCTGGAGGCGGTTTTCGCCCTCGGCTGCCTGCCCCACCGGGGGTCACGTGCTTCGCTTGTGGCCAGCCGGGGCACTACTCCAGGGAGTGTCCCCAGAAGGCACCGGCTACCTCGGCACCTGCACCAGCACCCTCTACCCCAGCCGCCAAGGCTACCACCGTCAGCCGTGGTCGTCTGAAC
The DNA here is from genome assembly GCA_012064385.1 of Puccinellia tenuiflora. Taxonomy (NCBI): domain Eukaryota; kingdom Viridiplantae; phylum Streptophyta; class Magnoliopsida; order Poales; family Poaceae; genus Puccinellia; species Puccinellia tenuiflora. Next base: position 411,892 of record QRDG01002084.1, on the reverse strand, counting down.
CACGTCTCGGCTGAAGGCATTGAGGAGGACCCCGGAGTTCTCATGGGTACGCTTCGAATCAACACGTATCCAGCTTCAGTATTATTTGATTCTGGAGCTTCGCATTCGTTCATATCCATATCATATGCACACAACCATCAAATACCGTTTGTGATGATGGATCCCCCGCTAGTGGTTAAAACACCTGGTTCCCGATGGCAAACCAAATGGATCACTCCTGAAGTGCAGGTTTCCATAGGCTCCACCCCTTTTCCATTCCAGTTGATAGCCCTGAAGTCAGAGGGTCTGGATGTTATTCTGGGCATGGACTGGTTAGTCAAGTATCAGGCCAACCTGGACTGTGCTGCCAAGACTGTCTCAGTGATCCATCCGTATTATGGGGAAGTGCGCTATTGGTCCCCTTCATCCTGCAGCTCCATCTGCTGTTACCCCTTTTTCCCCGGAGATCAGTCTGTATTTCATGGAAGGTGTCACCCCGCCTGAAATACATGAAGTGGGGGTGGTGTGTGATTTCCCCGATGTGTTCCCGGAGGAATTGCCCGGCATGCCTCCTGATCGCAACGTGGAGTTTGTGATTGAGCTGGTTCCGGGAACCGCCCCAGTTTCCAAAACGCCCTACCGTATGCCAACGGAAGAGCTAGCTGAGCTGAAGAAGCAATTGGATGAACTACTGGAAAAAGAATTCATCCGACCGAGTAGCTCACCTTGGGGCTGCCCGGTCATCTTTGTCAAGAAGAGGGATACAAATGTTCCTCGTCTGGTCGTTGACTACCGCCCTCTCAATGCGGTGACCATCAAGAACAAGTATCCAATTCCTCGAATAACCGACTTGTTCGATCAACTAGCTGGAGCAACGGTATTCTCCAAGATGGATCTGAGGTCAGGTTACCATCAAATAAAAATCCGAAAGGAGGATATTCCGAAGACGGCCTTCACTACCCGCTATGGGCTATATGAATATACCGTCATGTCCTTTGGCCTCACAAATGCTCCGGCTACATTCATGAGGCTGATGAACTCCATCTTCCATGAGTACCTCGACAAGTTCGTCATCATCTACATCGATGACATCCTTGTGTACTCCAAGACCGAAGACGAACATGCTGAACATCTTCGACTTGTCCTGACCAAGCTTCGAGATCACCGTCTATATGCCAAGTTCTCTAAATGTGAGTTTTGGCTGAAGGAGCTCATCTTTCTCGGTCATGTGGTGTCAGCTGCCGGAGTAGCGGTGATACCCGACAAGATTCAGGCAATCCTGGATTGGCCAACTCCCAAATCCGTCAAAGATATCCGAAGCTTCCTTGGATTGGCGGGTTATTACCGTCGATTTATTGAGGGCTTCTCCAAAATAGCAAAGGCATTGACTGAACTCCTCAAGAAAGGCAAGCCATTTGTGTGGTCAGACAAGGCTGAAGAGAGTTTCCAAACCCTTAAGGTCAAGCTCACCACCACTCCGGTACTTGTCCTTCCCGATACCGCCAAGGACTTTGTCGTCTATTGCGATGCATCTTTACAAGGGTTGGGATGTGTCTTGATGCAAGAGGGCCATGTGGTCGCTTATGCTTCCCGTCAGCTCAAGCCACACGAGCAAAATTATCCAACTCATGATTTGGAGCTTGCCGCCGTGGTACATGCTCTGAAGCAATGGAGGCCCTATCTCTTGGGCAACCGTTGTGAGATCTACTCCGACCACCAAAGTCTAAAATATCTCTTCACCCAGCCAGATCTGAACTTGAGGCAGAGAAGATGGCTGGAATTGATAAAAGACTATGATGTGACCCTCAACTATCAACCCGGCAAGGCCAATGTGGTGGCCGATGCTTTGAGCCGCAAGGCCTATTGCAACACCTTGATGGTTGAAAAGGCCCAACCTGCTCTCCATGAGGAATTTGCTAAATTGAATCTGGAGATTGTGCCCTCCGGTTTTCTAGCTAACCTCGAGATCAAATCCACTCTCGAGGATGAAATCAAGGCCGCCCAACAAAATGATGCAGGCATCCTAAAGATTAAGGAGAATGTCGCAAGTGGAAAGGCCAAGTGTTTCTTTATCGATGACTCCGGTGTTGTCTACTTCGAAGGCCGCCTTGTGGTGCCCAAGAGTGGAAATACCAAGGGGTTAATTCTCCAAGAGGCACATGAGTCTCCCATATCCATCCATCCCGGTAGCACCAAGATGTACCAAGACCTCCGTCCCAAATTCTGGTGGACCCGTATGAAGCGGGAGATTGCCAAATATGTTGCCGAATGTGATGTCTGTCGCCAGGTGAAAGCTGAACATCAGAGGCCGGCTGGTACCCTCCGCCCCATAGCCGTTCCTGAGTGGAAATGGGATGAAGTTGGTATGGATTTCATCACCGGTTTTCCAAGGTCACAAAAGGGCAACAATGCTATTTGGGTCATCATCGACCGTCTGTCAAAAGTTGCCCATTTCCTTCCGGTCCGCGATGATATTCGAGCAAGCCAACTTGCCGCCCTATATATGGCCCGGATTGTTCCATTGCACGGGGTTCCCTTGAGGATCATTTCAGACCGTGGAAGCCTGTTTGTGTCCAAATTTTGGCAAAGCTTCCAAGAGGCTCTCGGAACCCGTCTCAACTTCAGCACCGCCTATCATCCTCAAACCGACGGTCAAACTGAAAGAGTAAATCAAGTTCTTGAGGATATGCTTCGGGCTTGTGTCATCTCTTTCGGCAAGGGTTGGGAAAAGTACCTCCCTCTCGCCGAGTTCTCCTACAACAATAGCTATCAAGCCAGTTTGCAAATGGCTCCCTTTGAGGTTCTTTATGGGAGAAAATGCCGGACTCCTCTCAATTGGTCTGAAACCGGGGAGAGGTCACTCTTCGGTCCTGATGTGATCAATGAAGCCGAAGAGAAGGTCCGTGTCATTCGGGATAATCTCAAGGCTGCTCAATCCCGTCAGAAGAGCTATTATGACAAGCACCACCAAGAGGTCCACTATGAAATCGGTGACAAGGCCTATCTTCGAGTCTCTCCTCTCCGAGGCGTTCGTCGCTTCGGAATCAAGGGCAAGTTGGCACCTCGCTATGTTGGCCCTTTCACCGTCCTAGCCAAGCGAGGGGATCTCTCCTATCAACTTGAGCTACCCTCCAACTTCCCGGATGTTCATGATGTGTTCCATGTTTCCCAACTCCGCCGGTGCTTCAAGGATCCCATCCGTGGGGTTGATCATGAGGCATTAGACATCCAGGAGGACTTGACCTATCGCGAGCATCCTATCCGTATCTTGGATGAAGCGGAGAGGAAAACCCGCAACAAGTCCATCAAGTTCCTTAAAGTTCAATGGTCCAACCATTCCGAGGAAGAAGCCACCTAGGAGCGAGAAACTAGTCTTCGTCAGGAATACCCCGCCTTCTTCACTCAACCCTAGAATCTCGGGACGAGATTCCTGTAAGGGGGGTAGAGTTGTAACAGCCCAAACTTGGTAACGAAAAATACGAAGAATTTTTCCACTTTTGTTTCCATGTTTGCATCATAGCATCCATATGCATTTTTGCCATTTCTACCTTTCACTTGGAAACAATTGAAATGGGAAGCCCAAACTTCCCAACATCCAACCAATGAAAATGCCCAACTTGGAAACCAACTAAATGAACTTCCAAGTTGTTTAGGAAGTTCCATCTTTGCCTTGTATAACAATTTCTCACTTTCCAATTTTTGTCAAATAAGAAATGACATGAGAGCTCAAGTTGGCTTAATTCAATTCCTATTTTTGGAACCAAGTTATGCTTTCCAAAAATTCAAACTAAAATCATGGGGAGCTCCAGTATTATTGTGAGGGTCTCCATGAATATTTTCAATATTTTTGGAGATGCCTAAATACTCCAATTAAATGAATTTTGGAAGATCTCAAAAATGCCTTCATTAAACCCTGTGAACAAATCATGACCAAAACTTTTTATTTTGCTTCCCAAATTTTTGTGGAGGTTCAACAGCTTAAATGGAGCCTATGTGAATTTTTCCAGATTTTATAAACATGTTTTAGTGCCTCTTTTAAATCCCTGAAGTTGCTGAACTAAAAAGGAAAAACAGAATTTTTGCAAATGTTTAAAACTCTGACGGGTGGGCCACCCCTGTCATCCTCCCTTCTCTCCCTCTTCCTCTCTGTGCTGGAAAACGGCACTGGCGCCATGCCTCCTTGCCGGCCGAGCTGCTCTTGCCGCCGTGGCCTCTGCGACCTTTAAGGAGCACCCCCGCGTCGCTCACCTGCCCCTCACCTTCCTCTCTCCTCGTTTCTCCCTGATTTTCCGGATCGACGCCACCTCTGTCTTCCCCGCGCTGCCCTCCGCGGTGCCGACGCCGTCGCCGTCGTTTCGCCGTGCTCTGGAGGTCCCCGGGACAAGCCGACGCCGCCGGTGGCTCCGCCGCACCCTCTTCCCCCTCGTGGAGCAAGGAATCGTGCCGGGTGGCCCGGGATCGACCGATTCGTCCCCGGCGCACCTCCACCTCCGCCGCCACTCGCCGGCACGATTCCGGCGTCGCCGGCCTACCCCTCGCCACCCCGACCAAACCAGCGGGCTCACGGGTGAGCTAGCTCGCTTTTTGTCTTCGCCCTCGCCCTCGCCCCTTTTCTTCCCTCTCCCGCCGCCGTTGGTCGCCGTCGGCCGCCGGTGACGACCGCGTCGTCAGCACGCGCACCCTGCCCGGCCTGGCCGTCGCCTGGGCCGGCCTGAGGCCGGATGCCTCGGGCGGTTGCCCGGCCTGGGTACCCGGCCTGGGCTCGATTTGGGCCGGCCAAAGGCCGGTTCACTCGGCCACTCACCCGGCCTTTTTCCCGGCCTGGCCGGCTTGAGGCCGGCCCGTCTGGAAAACTAGTTTTCCTTTTTAATTTGAATCATTGTTGGATAATCGATAACTAATTGAAAAATGCTTCAAATTCGATGAATCAAATTTCAAAATGTTCAGTAAAACAAACTCCACCAATTGGAATCATTGTAACCTTCTTTTGGAATTACTTTCATTTGGTTATTTAAGAATTCTTAAAATGGGTTATTTAATACCCAAATTGGGAAATTCATAACTTTTTAAATAATTGTCCAAAAATTACAAATAAAATATCAATGTGATCAACATGCGAAATGCCTTCAAACCATGCACTTATCATATCATGATCACAAATATTTATTTGATGTGATCCATAATTGGGTTAAAAGAATAAATTCTTGTTAATTATTTAAATTGGTATTTATTCATCGGTGCTCCGAAAATTACAAATAAAGTAACAAAATGATCGGAATGACGAACCCTACCCTTTATTGCCATGTTCATGCATTCTTGAGCCACTTCCATAATAATTTGATAAATTATGAAGAATGTGGTCACTAAGATAAATATGGGGTTGGTTCCAAATAGTTGCACAAATTATTTGGCCCCTCGTTTAAATTGCTATTAATTTATATAATAATATGGTTGCATCAATTGGACATGTCATCATGTGCTTGAGCATTGCGTTTTGAGTTCGTGTGATTTATGTGTGCTTTGTATTTCTTTTGGGGTATCGATAGATTCCGGAGTCGAGGGCCTCTCTAACTACCCCGACGATCAGTGCTTCACCACCGGGCAGCAAGGCAAGAGATAACCTAACCTTCTTGGCATCTAGCATCCTATGATTTTATCAAATTATTTTATCCACCATATTATTTGCATGCGGTTCAAATATCTCTTTGTGTAAATATATAGAATCCTATGAATGCATGTTCTTCCCCGAGCCAATCACATGTATCCCTACCTATGAAACCTAGGGTTGAAGTGCTGGCCGAGATAAAGATAAAATGGTTGTATTCATATGCTTAGCTATGCTTAGCCATGCTTAGATAAATGCTTTATGTCCGTTATTACTTCCATAATTGTTTAAGTTGATGGAATGATTCGGGCACGGTGGATAATTGTGATGCTTAATTAAAATGCTAAGATGGCTTGGGTGAGTTGCCATCGGGGATGGTGTTTTGCCTCACTCTAGCCCCTAGGAGCGAGTTCTTTACCTCTTGAACCAAGACTGAGCGTGCTTCCGGAGGTGGGGGCATATGGAACCCCCTTTGACCGAATAAGTTGTGAGGGGCTTGTCAAGGGTCCTCTAGTTCGAGTTTTCCATTTGCGCGTGAGTTGTGTGGGTGGAAAAAGGAACGAGGATGGTGGTGTTTAGGAATGTGGCCGCGGGGCAGGGCGCTGAGAGCGCTGATCCTGTCCTTCCGCACACTGATGGTCCTTGAGTAAGCCTCATGCAATGTAAAGGTCTAACCGCGCCCGTTCGCCGGCCTTCCCCGGAAGAGGGCCAACTAGGTGAGCCGGACGGTACCGATGGGTAAATTAGTACACCCCTGCAGGGTTAATCTTTTCGAAAAGCCGTGTCCACGGTTATGGACGACTTGGGAATAGACGATAAGATCATAGAGAATCTTAACCTAATTGATATGGCAGCTAAAGGTTGCATAATCAACGTGTGATAAAGGTTCACTTCCTCGAGGGTGATTCGAGGGGGTGCCTTGGTGGAGATGAGAGTGGTTGGTTACAAAAGGGTTCGATGAGAACCAAAGTTGACAAATGTTTACTCTCTTACCCCGTTTATAAAAATATTCTGAGTAGACGAATGCCTTGTGTCATTTATGTTTCGGTTTATGAAAATATAGCTTTATGCAAAAGAAATACATATAAAGCTTTAGAGCCTCCGTCAGTCATTGGGTCTATATCGCCCTACTAAACTTGCGAGTACATCGTACTCAGTCTCTCTTTGCTGCCTCTATGTTTTTGTATTTCAGAGGAGGACGACACCGAGCAGTTAGGTGGGTTCTTCGTTGACGTCGACTACTAGTCTGGGGTTCCCAGGTGGCAGCTTGGGACCGTGGAACAAGCTGGCTTGGGTGATGTTTATCTGTAGGCCTCTTAGGCCATAATTTGCTTCTTGTTGTATTAGACAACGCTACTTCGCTTCCGCTTGTTGAATTGTAGGATCTGTGATCCTTTTGCCTTGCAATATTTGTATTCTCCTCGTTATATGAGTTGCTATATAAATGTTTTGTGTCGTAGAGTCATGCTTTGTGCCAGTTCTGTTCCACAAGTCTCGATCTTTGTTTTATACATTGATGGTTGTGTCGAACACATAGCCTCTCTGTATAATTCCGGGGTCGGGGCGTTACACTCACAATGCAATTTGAGGCTAGAGGGTGAGACCTTTATATAGACTCCAAATTCCAGATAAAACAATCTGTTTCCAGGTAGGACTCGTGACATGTTAGACCAAGCACAATACCTAACAGCCAGTTACCGAGCATATTACTGTTTAGCTCCCAGCACGCATGTGGGAGTCATGCGCTGAGTTCGAATACAAATCAAACTCGCAGGCTTTAACAATCCATAGAGTCAATCCTACGGACAACCTGGCATTGCACTCTATACTGTTTCCGGGTATAATTCCGGCGTATTAATATACACCGTGTTTCAGTATAGACGTACCGGCTTCCTTAAATATATTTTCTTAAATACAATTGCACATCAATAATTCCCTGTTATTTTTGTGACACTTCCACACTGAAGTTTAATTCCGGACAATGTAGTAGATATATAAAATGTTGTAAGACACAATTTCCTACATCTCCCACTTGACTGAAAACATTTTATTTCAATCAAGGTGAATTCCCATGCAATTAACATGGTTAGAAGATAATTCCTTCCTTCAGTGCGCTCACGTTGTATATACACTTTGTGATCTTTGGAGTCATATTATCACAAAGAAACAGCTTATGATGCACCTTCCACGACCTTAAGTTTTCGAAAAATTTCCATAGCCATATACTTCCTTCAATGCTTGACATGCATTAAAGTATTCATATATATTCTGAAAAACAATGAATATCCATATGTTTCCATTGTAAACCATAGATACCTACAAATTTAATATTAGCACATAACATAAAAGTAGATTACCTTTCACGAAGATCCAATTCCAAAAATATTGTCAATATATCCACGCAGCTGGAGGTTGAGATCATCAAAGAATAATGAATAATTCATATTTCCTTGACATTGCATGACAAGTCCATTATATGATCCAACAATCATTATAAGATTCATATTCCGTTTGCTAAAATTCCAGCAAATAGCTTTCTGTGCTAATCAAAATAGCACCAATACAGTGGAATGGCTAAGTTCAGCTCGCACGAGTAATGTCCCACAATAATTGTGGTATGATGATTACTCTTCCTTTTTTTTCCTCATGAGTTTAAACATAATTCCTCATAGAGTATCATTCCCTTTATCAAGGTATTTGACAGGTTTGCAATTTTACATAGAAAAAATATCAAAACATTCTCTATGTAATTCCACTCCCAAATTGCAGAAATGTTTGAATATTCCTTTCATATGAAAGTTAGAACAAGACCAAGCTTTTCATTCCATCAATGTGATATTCAAAGAAAACAAGAAGAACATAGTTAGCACATATAGCAATAACACAAAACAATTTACACTAACCTTTGTATATGTTCGTCTTCCATCATAAATAAAACCATATGACCTGATGTATCATTGATGTGAAGCTTGTTCCAATAACATAACTTGATCTTTCTAATTAGCAAACCGTGTCTTAATTCCCACCTACTCTAAATTCCAGAGTTTCCACAAAGTATAAACATTTCCTTTGTGTAAATAATCAAACAACAAGCTCATCATTGAAATTTCCACTAAGCATTTTACATCAACCTTCCTTGTAAGTAAAACCATTTACAACATATAGTCTTGCGGTGGTTTGGTAAATAACAAGTTCCCAAACTTTTATTACTCCTCAATTGAGTTGATTGCTTCCCGCAATGGTTACACCCATAGTTTAAAAAATAGTAACAACTTAAATTGTTCCATACAAGTTTACATGTTCCTCTAAAACATAGAGTGATTTCCCCAAAGAATAGACATTATATAGTAGCCGAGATATAATGGTCCATGTTAATTCCTCCCACTTTTCCTAAATAAATTAGTGTTGGGAGTTTACCTTGTGTTTTCCTTTGGGTTTAGCACATACAAAATTCCGGTGTGACTATTAGTAAACACACCCTTCATGAGAAAATATCATATTCCTACTTTCCACCAATTTTCCCTTTTCCAGATAAAAACAAAATACCATTGGATCCACTAGAATATAAACATTAGAAATAAAATCTTTGTGTGCTATGTAGTAAACAATCATTCCAATTCCATACTACCAAAATATAAATATAATAGTTCCTTCCAGTTCACAAAATATAAATATGACTGTGATAAATAATGACTTACTGAAAAAATAGTAGTACGTAATGCTTCTCCGCAAAATAAAATGAATAACCAATAGGTGTATTCCTCCGTTAAACCATGGAGTATATGAAATAAGATAACGGTAAATAATTCCATGCTCATTTCATCAGTTTCAATTAATATTCCTGAAGTGTACTTCCCCCACCAATCAGTGTTCAAACCTTTAATTCCTTTGATGAACTGATTTTACACTCCAGTATGTGATATTAATACAACATAGACCTTCCGACTTGCATTGTAGAATTTATAAATAACCATATCAAGTGCAATTATGAAATAGAATAAATATAATCAGCTCAAGTAGGAGTGTCCAAAAAATACCGTAGATGTATGGTGATGACGTATCATATTCCTCCCACTTAAGTATAGAATTCTAGAATTAATAATCCACTAATTATGTTCCTTGATATGTTACCAAGTCTTAAATACCACATGAACAATAAATTCTTAAGCATGTGTTCCTATTACAAGTATTCCTCCCTATGGAGTTATCTTCACAAATAAACAATTTGTCCACCAACTTCCAATGGATTGTCAAAATAAATGAGACCATTGTGTTAAATTCATAATGCACTAATCTTTCCGGTGAGCAATAATTCCGCTCTCCCTTTTCCAAACATCATACATAACCAAAAGATCCTTAAGCGAAGATCAAATTTCCGCCCTTATAGCATTGTCCATCTTCCTTAAGTGAAGATCAAATTTTCCACCCTTTGGAGCGTTTTCCATCTTTCTCCAACTATAAGTGATGTCAATTTCAATATAAACATGCTTCATGTCGCCTCGTCATCGTTACGCTAGATAATTCTGATGAATTCTTAAATACTCCGACAGATTCCAGAGTATACCAATGAGTACCAATATATTCAGGTGATAATGTCGATCCCGTAGCAATAGGAAAAATCATAGTGACAAAAATAATAATTAATCCATCTAACGAAGAGTTCAATTAATTTCCTCGGAGTGCATTCCAATTTCCTCCGGTGATAATAAATATAAATCTCAACCATAAAATCCTTTTCCAGGTTACGCACAAATTCCACGTAATCTGTTCACTCTCATATTCATGAGCTAAAGAATCAAACATTGATATAACTATGTGAACTAGTTAATTTTCCGTAGTCAAATACCATAGTTTTCCTTTCCCTTTTGGCTTTTCCGGTTTATACAAGTTAATGACATAATCAATTTTCTCAATTGAAAACAAATACATGATTCCCTTTCCAAACCGTGTAATTAGAGCATCTAAAGTGCATGTTCTAAATAACTTAGAGAATACACTTTATGATGCCATTGCCATCGAAGGAAATGTGTTACCGATATGTAGCGCGGCAAATTCTGTGGAAAAAAAAATCCTCCAAGCGACAAGACAGAAGAATAGCGAGCGCAACAAGATACTGATTGATTTCCATATTCAGTCCTCAATACGGATTGATTAATGCTTCCTCGATTACCTGGCCAGAGTGAACCAACAGGTCGAACTGAAGTACTAGTAGCAGTCCGAAATATTGTTCGAGCAGATCTTTTTCCTTCTAGAGTTCTGAATCAGCTTCCATATGTCAATTCCTTAATTCCATGCTACACGCAAATTACTAGTGACTGCCAGAGCACGTGTGGTAGAGATTCAGAAAAATAAAACACGGCGGTAAAATTGTAGCAGCCATAGATCGGCTTGTCTTCCTCTATCCATGCACGTAAAAACGAATTGGGCAAGGATGGAGTCGGATGTTGGCTTTCCAATTGATCCGTGCGATTGGATAGTAATTACTGCTTTTGCTTCCTACCGATGGTGATATCCTGTTCCCTGTAGGCGTTTAGTCGAACAGGTCGCGAGCGCTGTTGATGGCGAGAAACGGCACAACGTCCGAGCTAGTTGGGAGGAGCTTCCTGAGGTGTTGTTGTCGATTTAATGCAGCAGCTGGCGATTCCAGCGACGGACGAAGCAGCAGGACGTCGTGTTCCTCGGCGAGATCGATCTCGGCGAGTTGGTGCAGGACGGCAGCAGCGACGCAGTGGACCGCGTCCCGCGGCCGGATCGAACGCGATCAGTGATTCGACAGCAGAGCACGCCGGCGACAACAATTTCGCAGTGGATTCCGGCATGCCTGGCGACCGGATCTCAGGCTTCCGTCGGATCCAGTTCAGATGTTCTTCCGTTGCGGCAGAGCAGCACATCGATGCGGCCGGACGGATTGGCGAAGGATTTGGGTGAGCGACCGGGCACCGATCGAATTCGAGATCTCTCCAACCGATCTATCACAGATCACCACAGAGTCGCAGCGGAACTTGACGGCGAACGCGGAAACGGTAGAGTGCACAGCGGATTTTCCTCTACGTCCGCAGATGACGGCGGCGGTTGACGATGACCGGCGGTCGACGGGAGTTGCACAACGGACATGGATTTCTGGCCGCGACCAACCATCGGCTCTGATACCAATGTAGAAAAATTAGGGTTAGGATCTAATCGGCATACCCTCTATTCCTCTGCCTTATCGGTGGTGCCGCTCATAATGCAATTTGAGGCTAGACGGTGGGACTTTTATATAGACTCCAAATTTCAGATAGAACAATCTGTTTCTAGATATGACTCGTGACATATTAGACCAACCATAATACCTAACAGCCAGTTACCGACCCTATTACTGTTTAGGTTCCAGCAGGCATGTGTGAGTCGTGCGCCGAGTTCGAATACAAATCAAACTCGCAGGCTTTAACAATCCATAGAGTCAATCCTACGGACAACCTGACATTCCACTCTATACTGTTCTCGGATATAATTCCGGCATATTAATATACACCGTGTTCCAGTATAGATGTACCGGCTTCATTAAGTATATTTCATTATGTACAATTGCACATCAAGAATTTCCGGAAATCCACTTTGGCACTCGGGTCTCTGACATTGTTATTTTCTGTCGAAATTTTTCACGAGTGTTCGTTATTGTTTTTTTCAGATTTTCTCGATGCATTTTCATATTTTTAAATTTCAAAAAGCATACCGGGTGCAGGTGCACCCGGGTGCCAAAACACACCTCTCAATAATTTCTTGTTATTTCCGTGACACTCCCACACTGAAGTTTAATTCCGGACAATATAGTAGCACAATTTCCTACAGCCAGATCCGTGAGCAACTTTAGCCAAGTCTTTTACTTTCCTTATTGTTCTTGTCGATTCCCCACTGGCACCTGACAAATTGGTATCAGAGCGAGTGAATTCTCGGAGGTGAATTCGTTTTGGGGGCGTTGGTGGTTGGGTTCGCTTTGTAAAATCCCACCCTCCCTCCCATCTCACGGCGGTGGCGGCGTTCTAATTTGGGCGGCGACACCTGTTCGGACACAGAGCAAGCGATTGAGGAAGTTTTCCGACGAATCCTTCGTTGGAGGTAAAATCCCTGTCTTCTACTTGCTCCGTGTGTCTCCCTGGAGGCGATTCAATTGGTTGGCGGCAGGATTTCGTGTCGGATTCGGGTTGCTGGGCGAGTTCCAGTGTAAAATTCCTCTTCATACACTGAAATTACGATGGGACGAAGCAAGCAGAGCGCTGAGGGCGCGGACATCGAGGATGTGTTGGCGCTCAAGGCAGAAATAGTCGAGAATCAGCAAGCTACCGCTGATCTCCGGGAAGATCTCTCTGCTGTCAGGTCAGATTTAGATTCCTTGCACTCCAAGCAGAACGAGATGTCGGACGCGATAGGTGGCGTCCAGACTACGGTGTCGGACCTCAGCCTGACCATGGCAGACGTGCTGAAGCGCGTCTATCGAATACCACACACGCAGGCTAGCAAGACAGCGAATGGGAGCGAACATCAGACACATCACCATCCCAAATCACCTACCTTGCAGCAAGATGCTAACCGGCCACGCACGGAGGTTCTTCGTCAGCAGTTGGCCATTGAGAAAGGCCCAGTGTAACGCCCCGACCCCGGAATTATACAGAGAGGCTATGAATCCGACACAACCATCAATGTATAAGACAAAGATCGAGACTTGTGGAACAGAACTGGCACAAAGCATGACTCTACGACACAAAAGTATAGCAACTCATATAACGAGAAGAATACAAAAATTACACAACACAAGGAATCACTGATCCAACAATACATCAAGCGGAAGCGGGTAGTGTTGTCTAACAACAAGAAGCAAATATATGGCCTAAGAGGCCTACAAATAAACATCACCCAAGCCAGCTTGTTCCACGGTCCCAAGCTGCCACCTGGGAACCCCATACTAGTAGTCGACGTCAACGAAGAACCCACCTAGTTGCTCGGTGTCGTCCTACTCTGAAATACAAAATCATAGAGGCAGCAAAGAGAGACTGAGTACGATGTACTCGCAAGTTTAGTAGGGTGATATAGGCCCAATGACTGACGGAGGCTCTAAAGCTGTTTCTGTCTTTCTTTTTGCATAAAGCTAATTTTAATAAACCGAAATATAAAATGACACATGGCATTCGTCTACTTAGAATATTTTCATAAGGGGGTAAGAGAGTAACATTTTCATCTTCGGTTCTCGGCGAACCTACTTGCAACCATCACCACTCATCTCACACAAAGGCACTCCCTCGACTCACCCTCGAGGAAATGAACCTTTATCACAAGTTTATTATGCAACCTCTAGCTGCCATATCAATTAGGTTAACGTTGTCTATGATCTTATATCCGATACGAAGATTGTCCATAACCGTGGACACGGCTTTTCGAAAAGATTATCCCTGCAGGGGTGTACTAATTTACCCATTGGTACTGTCCGGCTCACCTGAGTGGCCCTCTTCCGGGGAAGGCCGGCAAGCGGGCGCGGTTAAACCTTTACCTCACGTGAGAATATCCAAGAGTCATCTGTGGCCACAGGACAGGTTCAGCGCTCCCAGCGCCCTGCCCCATCGCCACGTCCTAAACACAAATCCTCATCAACATCATCTTTCCACTCACACGCAAATGGAAAACCGAACTAGAGGACCCTTGGATACGCCCGCACAAGTTATTCAGTTAGTAAGGCGCCCATACACCCACCAATGGCAGCACGCTCGTCTTGGTTCAAGAGGTAAAGAACTCGCACCTAGGGGCTAGAGTGAGGCAAAACACCATCCCCGATGGCAACTCACCCCAACCATCTTAGCATTTTAATTAAGCATCTCCATTATCCACCATGCCCGAATCATTCCATCCTCATCAACAATTACGGAAATAATAACGGACATAAAGCATTTACCTAAGCATTGCTAAGCATAGCTAGATATATGAATACAGCAATTCTATCTTTATCTCGGCCAACACTTCAACCCTAGGTTTCATAGGTAGGGATACATGTGATTGGCTTGGGGAAGAACATGCATTCATCGGATATTCTAATATTTACCAAAAAGACATTTGAACCGCATGCAATATTATGGTGGATAAAATAAGTTTATAAAAACATAGGATGCTAGATGCCAAGAAGGTTAGGTTATCTCTTGCCTTGCTGCCCGGTCGCGTAGTACTGTTCGTCGGGGTAGGTATCGTTAACCTCGACTCCGGAATCTATCGATACCCAAAGAAATACAAAGAACACATAAATCACAAGAACACAATGTGCAATGCTCAATCACATGATGACATGACAAGTTGATGCATTGATATTATCATTTAATTTATTTAACAAATTAAATGGAGTTCCAAATAATTAGTGCAATTATTTGGACACAACTCCATATTTATCTTAGTGACCACAATATTTATAAATTACTAAATTATTAGAGAAGTGGCTCAATATGCATGAACATGACATGGAACGGGTAGGGTTTGTCATTCCGATCATTTCGGTAATTTATTTGTAATTTTCGGAGTACCGATGAATAAATAGCATATTAATTAATTAAAAGATTTAACTCATTTAATCAAATTATGAATAACATCAAATAAAATTTTGTGATCATGATGTGATAAGTGCATGGTTTGATAGCATTTGACATGTTGATCACTTTGATATTTAATTCATAATTTTTGGACAATTATTTAAAAAGTCATGAATTTCCCAATTCTGGGTATTAAATAACCCATTTTAGGAATTCTTAAATAACCAAAATAATATAAATCCAAAAGGAGGTTACAAAGATTTCAAGTGGTAGAGTTTGTTTTTCTGATCAACATGGTATTTCATTTGTTGAATTTGGAGAAGAATTGAATTAGTTAGCAATTCTTTTATTTTGTTTTAGCTCAAAAAAAAAAGAAAAACAGAAACCCTGGCAGGCCGGCCTGTAAACCGGCCCAGGCCGGGCTCGAGGCCGGGCAGGCAACCGAAGCGGCCGGCCCACGGGTCGGCCCAGGCTGGCGTGCAGGCCGGGGCACCACCCGAGCCAGCCGGCCTTTGGGTCGGCCCAGGCCGGGGGCACGGCCGGTCGATCAAGCACGCTGTTACTGAATTTGGAACGATGGTGCAGAGTTTCAGTTTCAGAGCAAGGCGACGAGATGAATTGAAGCCGTCGCTGCCGCTGCTGATCCTCACGGGTGAGAGCAGAGGGAAGCGGGGGTTGCGGAGGCATGCTGGTGTGGGTAGGGGACGCGTGCATCATGTACGCTAACTGGAGCGGCCAGGGCGTGGGTGCAGAAGCAGGGCAAGCTCGAGCGCAAGCTCGGCCATGGTGGAGCGGAAAGGCAGAGGATTGCGGCGCCTACGGCACAACTTTGAGCTGGGGAACGGCGGGAACGGAGAAGGGTGCTCACTAGGATGGTGCCGATGTAGCCGTTCATGCCCGAGGAAGCCCGTCGTTGCCGGAAGTGAAGATCCCCACCGGTGGTCGTCGAGGAAGAAAACCGATGCGTGCGGTGGCCTGCTTGAGGTATAAATCGTCCCGGCCCGATTCAATCGGCGGGGAGGACGAGAAGAGCGAGGGGAAACTCGTGTGGGCGTCGGCGTGGCCAGGGGCGGTCGGAGTCGTCTGCGATTTGAAGGGGCGGCGGCGGCTCGACGGTGGCTACTGAAATCCGCTTCCGGTCGGTGGAAGAGAACGAAGAGGGGGGAAACGAGCAGGGAGCAGGTGAGGAGGGGGAGAGGTACTCGGCAGCAGGGGGGCTCCTTATCCACGAGCAGGGGAGAGAGGCCACGAGGGGAGCAGGCGCGCATCGTCGGCATGGCGCCAGCGTCATCCCTGGCGCCACAGTGAAGGAGGGGGGGGAAGAGAGGAACTGACAGTGGGGGGCCACTGTCAGGTATTTGATCTTTTTCCATTTTCTTTTTCTGATTTTGCATAACAGCAAGTTTGAGCTATTTAAAAGAGCCATTTAAACATTTTCAGAAATTATGGAAAAATTCATGTGGGCTCCCTATGTCATGGGTAAGCTACACAAAAATTTGGGTAGCAAAATAAATTGTTTTGAGCAACCTTTGTTCATAGGGTGTAGTTATAGCCATTTTTGGTAATTCCCAAAATAGAATTATTTGGAGCATTTAGCCATTTCAATGAATTATGAAAATATTTAGGGAGGCTCATATTATATTAATGAATCACCCCATATTTTTATTTTAAATTTTTGGAAAGTTCAACTTGGTTCCAAAATTAGAAATTGAATTAAGCCAATTTAAGTCCTCATATTTATTTCTCATTTGACAAAACTTGGAAATTGAGAATTGGGGATAAGAAGCAAATCGGGAACTTCCTAAACAATTTGGAAGCTCGAGAAATGTATTTTACCAAACTTGAGCTTTGCATTTGGTTTGGCCATTTTGGGCAAGGCATTTAGTTTGGAAAATGTGAGGAAGGGTTTTGCTTCCTTTGTTTTCATTTCTAGGTGTTGCTTTATTTCCATATTAGCAATTTTAAATATGTATGCCATGATGCAATTGCAACACAAAAAGTGAAAATTTGGCCCGTATTTTAGGGTACCAAATTGGGGCTGTTACAATTCTACCCCCCTTACAGGAATCTCGTCCCGAGATTCTAGAGTAGAAGTAGGGATGAAGGAATCATGACAACTCTTACTTCAACAATCTAATCGATCCCACGAAGATCTTCCTTGACGCATAACTTGGAGCTAGGAAGCTTGACAAGTCAAAGGGGCGGGAAGAACGGAAGATAGCTTACGGTGACGGACAAGAGGAAACTTGCCCAAAACCATATGCCATTGAGGGAACAAGGAACGAATTGACCAAACAAAGGTCGTGTAGAGGATAGGACAACCGATCACCAAGACATCACTTCAAACCACCCGTTGGATAGACCGTAGAGATTTGGCACCGTGAGGAGAAAGGCATCTTCTGGACTCCATACTTCGGATACACAAGAGATTTCCATAAGATTGAGGATTGGGCCCTAAGGTGACTGATGAAATGACCCAACGTCCGTGTGATTGGGCAAACCTTTGAGTTCACCTAGGAAGGATAGATATAGCATTTGATCCACAATTAGCTAGAGAGGTAAAACCTCATAACGAGATATTGCCACAAGATAGAGGAAGCAGAAGGGTCGACCGATAGATATTTAGCAACTCTGTGGTGATGTTCTCCTTGAGGTTCTAGATATCACACTCCGGCTTCGGAAAAAGCCTTCATTCAATCCTCAAGCGAAAGTCGTACTTGAGATAGAGAAAAGACCATAAGGAAAAACTACCAGGGTAAATTACACATTACCCTCAGGGATAGCGGTTGAGGTTAAAGATTTGAGAGATCTCGTCAATAGGCCTTCCGGTGAGGTGAATGAGTCACAACACCGAACTCATCGGGTTTACTAAAGGATCTAGGTCATGCTCTTGGTAAACCACCAAGCATCATTTCTGCTTGAGGTTCAGAGTTGGGTAGGTGTGTAGATACTTCGGCCTAGCATGTATGGAAGGAGTTTGCGGGAGTTAGCCGCAATGCAAGGTAACTAGATTTGCAAGACATGGGATATAGCGTCAGGCTCCAGAACTAGAGCTAGATTTGGGGAATTCCATGGGGTCACGATTACTAAGGGAATATTGCACCAGCATGTACTCCAATCACTGAAGCACAACTGATTCCTGATTGGGAAACACAGGAAGATGGAGAGATTTGACAATTGATTTAGAGTAAGGAACGGGCTAACAACAATACAAGATATGCCGAAGCCTTTGTTAGCACTCTTCCGACAACTAGTGCCGAAAGGGTTTCATGAACAAATGTTAGTGGAGGGATCACCGGTATTGATGGAAAAACTCGCTAAGAGCAATCCCGTCGTGATTCAGGTGATTCCATGACAGAGAGCCTAGCTAAAGCTAGTGACGAAGAAGAGCATTGTCGAGGAAAACAATTACGGCTGCAACCTCGAGCTTGAAGACTAACTTCAATTTCGCCAACCTGATGTAGGTTTGAACCATTTGCACCAGGGTTCAATGGAAAAGATCTTGGGTTAAAGATCAGCTTCATGCACCGGGACTCTCAATAGCATAAGGCTCATAAGGGCGACAACCCTCATAATTCATTACACCAGAGCCCTAGCACAATCCGGGACCTTCGGTTCAAGATCTTAGACTAAAGCAAAGGAATATCTTGATGATCCGCAACACTTCCTTTCTTCGGCTTCAGAAACGGCAGACGAGCAAAGTTAGCCACTAACTAAAGATAGAACCCAACCCCGTGATCCTAAAGATTTAGAACTTGCCGACGATCAGAAACATCGTTAAATCAAATAGAGGTAAGATGACACCGAGATCAGAGTGAATTGGATAAGGAGTAAAAAGAATCCTAGGAAGGTTTTCACAACTCATTTTTAAGTTAAAAAATAATTTTCACGAACTAGACTCGACATCGACCAGAAGAAAGGGTTTCCTACAGGCAGTCCTGCTCTGATACCAACTTGTAACGCCCCGACCCCGAAATTATACAGAGAGGCTATGAATCCGACACAACCATCAATGTATATGACAAAGATCGAGACTTGTGGAACAGAACTGGCACAAAGCATGACTCTACGACACAAAAGTATAGCAACTCATATAACGAGAAGAATACAAAAATTACACAACACAAGGAATCACTGATCCAACAATACATCAAGCGGAAGCGGGTAGTGTTGTCTAACAACAAGAAGCAAATATATGGCCTAAGAGGCCTACAAATAAACATCACCCAAGCCAGCTTGTTCCACGGTCCCAAGCTGCCACCTGGGAACCCCATACTAGTAGTCGACGTCAACGAAGAACCCACCTAGTTGCTCGGTGTCGTCCTCCTCTGAAATACAAAATCATAGAGGCAGCAAAGAGAGACTGAGTACGATGTACTCGCAAGTTTAGTAGGGCGATATAGGCCCAATGACTGACGGAGGATCTAAAGCTGTTTATGTCTTTCTTTTTGCATAAAGCTAATTTTAATAAACCGAAATATAAAATGACACATGGCATTCGTCTACTTAGAATATTTTCATAAGGGGGTAAGAGAGTAACATTTTCATCTTCGGTTCTCGGCGAACCTACTTGCAACCATCACCACTCATCTCACACAAAGGCACTCCCTCGACTCACCCTCGAGGAAATGAACCTTTATCACAAGTTTATTATGCAACCTCTAGCTGCCATATCAATTAGGTTAACGTTGTCTATGATCTTATATCCGATACCAAGATTGTCCATAACCGTGGACACGGCTTTTCGAAAAGATTATCCCTGCAGGGGTGTACTAATTTACCCATTGGTACCGTCCGGCTCACCTGAGTGGCCCTCTTCCGGGGAAGGCCGGCAAGCGGGCGCGGTTAAACCTTTACCTCACGTGAGAATATCCAAGAGTCATCTGTGGCCACAGGATAGGTTCAGCGCTCCCAGCGCCCTGCCCCATCGCCACGTCCTAAACACAAATCCTCATCAACATCATCTTTCCACTCACACGCAAATGGAAAACCGAACTAGAGGACCCTTGGATACGCCCGCACAAGTTATTCAGTTAGTAAGGCGCCCATACACCCACCAATGGCAGCACGCTCGTCTTGGTTCAAGAGGTAAAGAACTCGCACCTAGGGGCTAGAGTGAGGCAAAACACCATCCCCGATGGCAACTCACCCCAACCATCTTAGCATTTTAATTAAGCATCTCCATTATCCACCATGCCCGAATCATTCCATCCTCATCAACAATTACGGAAATAATAACGGACATAAAGCATTTACCTAAGCATTGCTAAGCATAGCTAGATATATGAATACAGCAATTCTATCTTTATCTCGGCAAACACTTCAACCCTAGGTTTCATAGGTAGGGATACATGTGATTGGCTTGGGGAAGAACATGCATTCATCGGATATTCTAATATTTACCAAAAAGACATTTGAACCGCATGCAATATTATGGTGGATAAAATAAGTTTATAAAAACATAGGATGCTAGATGCCAAGAAGGTTAGGTTATCTCTTGCCTTGCTGCCGGGGCGCGTAGTACTGTTCGTCGGGGTAGGTATCGTTAACCTCGACTCCGGAATCTACCGATACCCAAAGAAATACAAAGAACACATAAATCACAAGAACACAATGTGCAATGCTCAATCACATGATGACATGACAAGTTGATGCATTGATATTATCATTTAATTTATTTAACAAATTAAATGGAGTTCCAAATAATTAGTGCAATTATTTGGACACAACTCCATATTTATCTTAGTGACCACAATATTTATAAATTACTAAATTATTAGAGAAGTGGCTCAATATGCATGAACATGACATGGAACGGGTAGGGTTTGTCATTCCGATCATTTCGGTAATTTATTTGTAATTTTCGGAGTACCGATGAATAAATAGCATATTAATTAATTAAAAGATTTAACTCATTTAATCAAATTATGAATAACATCAAATAAAAGTTTGTGATCATGATGTGATAAGTGCATGGTTTGATAGCATTTGACATGTTGATCACTTTGATATTTAATTCATAATTTTTGGACAATTATTTAAAAAGTCATGAATTTCCCAATTCTGGGTATTAAATAACCCATTTTAGGAATTCTTAAATAACCGAAATAATATAAATCCAAAAGGAGGTTACAAAGATTTCAAGTGGTAGAGTTTGTTTTTCTGATCAACATGGTATTTCATTTGTTGAATTTGGAGAAGAATTGAATTAGTTAGCAATTCTTTTATTTTGTTTTAGCTCAAAAAAAAAGAAAAACAGAAACCCTGGCAGGCCGGCCTGTAAACCGGCCCAGGCCGGGCTCGAGGCCGGGCAGGCAACCGAAGCGGCCGGCCCACGGGTCGGCCCAGGCTGGCGTGCAGGCCGGGGCACCACCCGAGCCAGCCGGCCTTTGGGTCGGCCCAGGCCGGGGGCACGGCCGGTCGATCAAGCACGCTGTTACTGAATTTGGAACGATGGTGCAGAGTTTCAGTTTCAGAGCAAGGCGACGAGATGAATTGAAGCCGTCGCTGCCGCTGCTGATCCTCACGGGTGAGAGCAGAGGGAAGCGGGGGTTGCGGAGGCATGCTGGTGTGGGTAGGGGACGCGTGCATCATGTACGCTAACTGGAGCGGCCAGGGCGTGGGTGCAGAAGCAGGGCAAGCTCGAGCGCAAGCTCGGCCATGGTGGAGCGGAAAGGCAGAGGATTGCGGCGCCTACGGCACAACTTTGAGCTGGGGAACGGCGGGAACGGAGAAGGGTGCTCACTAGGATGGTGCCGATGTAGCCGTTCATGCCCGAGGAAGCCCGTCGTTGCCGGAAGTGAAGATCCCCACCGGTGGTCGTCGAGGAAGAAAACCGATGCGTGCGGTGGCCTGCTTGAGGTATAAATCGTCCCGGCCCGATTCAATCGGCGGGGAGGACGAGAAGAGCGAGGGGAAACTCGTGTGGGCGTCGGCGTGGCCAGGGGCGGTCGGAGTCGTCTGCGATTTGAAGGGGCGGCGGCGGCTCGACGGTGGCTACTGAAATCCGCTTCCGGTCGGTGGAAGAGAACGAAGAGGGGGGAAACGAGCAGGGAGCAGGTGAGGAGGGGGAGAGGTACTCGGCAGCAGGGGGGCTCCTTATCCACGAGCAGGGGAGAGAGGCCACGAGGGGAGCAGGCGCGCATCGTCGGCATGGCGCCAGCGTCATCCCTGGCGCCACAGTGAAGGAGGGGGGGGGGAAGAGAGGAACTGACAGTGGGGGGCCACTGTCAGGTATTTGATCTTTTTCCATTTTCTTTTTCTGATTTTGCATAACAGCAAGTTTGAGCTATTTAAAAGAGCCATTTAAACATTTTCAGAAATTATGGAAAAATTCATGTGGGCTCCCTATGTCATGGGTAAGCTACACAAAAATTTGGGTAGCAAACTAAATTGTTTTGAGCAACCTTTGTTCATAGGGTGTAGTTATAGCCATTTTTGGTAATTCCCAAAATAGAATTATTTGGAGCATTTAGCCATTTCAATAAATTATGAAAATATTTAGGGAGGCTCATATTATATTAATGAATCACCCCATATTTTTATTTTAAATTTTTGGAAAGTTCAACTTGGTTCCAAAATTAGAAATTGAATTAAGCCAATTTAAGTCCTCATATTTATTTCTCATTTGACAAAACTTGGAAATTGAGAATTGGGGATAAGAAGCAAATCGGGAACTTCCTAAACAATTTGGAAGCTCGAGAAATGTATTTTACCAAACTTGAGCTTTGCATTTGGTTTGGCCATTTTGGGCAAGGCATTTAGTTTGGAAAATGTGAGGAAGGGTTTTGCTTCCTTTGTTTTCATTTCTAGGTGTTGCTTTATTTCCATATTAGCAATTTTAAATATGTATGCCATGATGCAATTGCAACACAAAAAGTGAAAATTTGGCCCGTATTTTAGGGTACCAAATTGGGGCTGTTACACCCAGTTCATTTGCTAGCTTAAAAAATAAGCTGCTCCTCTCCCAGCTTCTTCTATAATCTATCCGGCTTATTATTTGGAGCTTCTAAACTAATCATCATATAACTAAATTAAAAGCTTCAAGTAATAAGCCGTATGGCTTATAGTAAAAGCTGGGGAGGGGGCAGCTTAAGCTGCCAAAAGAACTGGGCCAAAGAGATCACAAGACGCTGCGAGCAGATCGTATCACCCCGTCTACCTCATATCAATATGGGCAATCGATCTGCACCTCCAGGTTTTGGGTGAGTAGCAACTCTGGGCAGATCGTCACGGTCTCGCACCCCAGTGGATACACCTCGCTCGTCGCAGACTCCTGTTTTCAACAGATATCATCATAAATCCAACAAGTGGGAGGATTATCACAAGGATTATGAACAGGAAATGCGGACACAGTTCTTGAAGTCAATTACCAAAGGGCCACGCATGGATTTTCCTCGTTTCGATGGCACTAACCCATTTGGGTGGATTCGTTAATGTGAAAAGTACTTCCAAATGGCAGGAGCACCAGCTGAATACAAGGTTTCCTTACTCAACTCTATGTGGTGGGAAAAGCTGATGTTTGGCTTCGTCGTTCAAAATTTCTGAAAAAGAAATGTTCCTGGCAAGAGTTCTGTGCTGAAATTCTCCACAGATACTCCACCACCATCTCTTATGACTTGGCAGAGAGGTTTAACTCAATCAAGCAACACAACCTCACAGTAGTTGAATATACTTAGCTATTTGAAGAGCTGATGGCAGATGTACAGGAGGAAAACCCTGAGATTACAGAAGACTGGTTTTTTCGTTGCTACGTCAATGGTTTACGGGAAGGCATTAAACACCACCTGCGCCCCTTGCGACCACTCACCATAACTGAAGCATTTTGGCAAGCAAAAGACATTGAACTGGCCCATCCAGTGAAGAAAACGTACACTTCCAGTGTGCCACATTTTCAGAAATTTCAACCTGGCAATAGCTATAAACCAGCAGCAGCTCCACCAGTGACACAACCAGGCGTGAGACCAAACCCACCAATAGGCAACGCACCACCGCCCAGACTACGCAAGCGGGGTGAATGCTGGAGTTGTGGAGAATTATGGTTTCAGGGGCACCAGTGCAAGCAAATCCCTGCAATTCATGCCTTGCAGGACAACCAAGAAGAATTGGTGGAACAAATGCAGGAGAATGGTGAGGAATTACAACAAGACCAACCTCCTCCCCCACATGAACCAAACGAGCAATTGATGCACATCTCAACTCAAGCAATCAGTGTTGAACTGAATACAAATTCACCATCTGTAATTGTGACTGTTGGTGGAAAACGAGTTGTTGCCCTTATTGATTCTGGTAGCAATAGGTCATACATGAACCTAAACCTTGCTATCAAAGCACAATGCCACCTCACTCCAGCACCTGATAGGGAAATCAGTGGCTGGAGGAGGTCAGTTAACATCATCTGCTATGTGCCCAGATTGTGAATTTTCTATCTCCAAGCACAAATTCAAACACAACTTTCGAGTGCTTGATTTACCAAATTATGATATAATCCTAGGGTGTGACTGGTTACACTTCCACAATCCTATGACAGTGGATTTCGACAAGCAACAAGTATTCATCAACAAGGACAAGTCTCAGTTAGTAGGCTTGGACATGTGTGCACCAGATGAGGAAGTGATTGAAATTGATTCCAACCAACTGGATAAATTATTGGAGAAGGGGCTCACAGGATATGTGCTTCAGTCCTATGCACTGCAACTGAATTCACCTGATACACCACCAGCTGTCATTGCACACATATTGGAGCAGTTTCAAGACGTTTTCAGTGAGCCAGAGGGCCTTCCACCACCTCGAAGCTGTGATCACACTATACCATTAAAACCAGGTGCTCAGCCACCAAACTCAAGACCATACAGGGTCCCACACAAGCAGAGAGATGAGTTGGAACAACAAATATAGGAAATCATCAAGAATAAAGTGATCAGAAATAGCCACAGCCCATATGTTTCACCGGCCATCTTGGTCAGGAAAAAGGACACTTCATGGATATTATGCAGTGATTATAGGAAACTTAATGCACTGACTGTGAAAAACAAGTTTCCTATTCCTGTCATAGAAGACCCACTCGGAGAGTTACATGGTTCTGTGATTTTCTCCAAATTGGATCTCAGGTCTGGGTACCACCAAATTCAGATGGCACCTGACGATAATCACAGAACAACATTCAAAACATATTTTGGCCATTATGAATATTTGGTTATCAAACGCTCCTAGCACATTTCAATCATTGATGAACCAGATTTTCGCTCCATATCTCAGGAAATTCATATTGGTGTTTTTATGACATTTTGATTTATAGCAAAGACGAAGAGTCTCATCTCCAACATCTCCACACCACATTACAATTGCTCAGGCAGAATTCCCTGTTTGCTAAGTTGAGCAAGTGTGTTTTTGGTGTGTCACAAGTGGAGTACTTAGGCCATGTCCTCAATAAAAATGGGGTGGCTACAGACCCGGCCAAGATACAGGCAGTAGCAAACTGGCCCACGCCAACTGATATTTCTCAGCTAAGGAGTGTCCTCAGATTATTTGACCACATCTTTGGTGCAAGTGCTTTGTTTTGCTTCAATGGTTACATCCTTGCACTTGGTGAGTGTTCTAGATGATTGTGGGGGAGTGAGGATTCCATATTTGTGCACCCCTCAATAGTGCATGAACATTGGGGAGCTTCTCTAGTTTTACTTAGAACTCTCGGTTAGGATCTTCTTGATTGCTTTTCTCCTTTGTGGAGATGTTTAGAATGATTTCATCCTTTTGCAATCTTTTGGATCCTCAATATA
This sequence comes from Puccinellia tenuiflora, assembly GCA_012064385.1. NCBI lineage: Eukaryota > Viridiplantae > Streptophyta > Magnoliopsida > Poales > Poaceae > Puccinellia > Puccinellia tenuiflora. The sequence continues at coordinate 385,985 of QRDG01002084.1, read as the reverse complement.
GTTTGATTTCCTCTATTATCCGTCAATGGATATGTGCATTTGAATTCACTCATATCTTAAGAAATGCATACCTTGTGGAGGAACTCATACTATATTGGCCTTCTAAATTTTTCTTCCCATTTCGGTAATCGATGCCAATGGGGGAGAAGTTTTAGAGGGTTTAAGGGATTCGGTTTTATGCTTTCGTTCGGTTCTTAAGCATTTTCCTCTCATGCTCATGTATCCTTGTATTGCAAGAGTGTTTAATTCATTATATAAACCCTCTCAAAAGGGATTGTCATCAATTACCAAAATGGGGGAGATTGAAAGAGCATGGTTGCCCCCATGTGTTGTTTTGGTAATTAATGACAATATCTATGGACTAATGTGTGCTTTGAGTTATATTTGCAGCGTTGGTCCATAAGGAATGCTTGGACTCCATATGTTGGATTCAAGGCTAAAAGAAGAAGACTATATGTTGATCAAGGCTAAGTGCAAGTTGATCAACATACAAGATTAGGGCATGTGAAGAAAAAGACTATATGTTGATCAAGGCTAAGTGCAAGTTGATCAACATACAAGATAAGGACTTGTGAAGATATGCGAAAGAGTGTCTCTCCCATATTAGTGTATGGGGAGGAATATGCGAGTCTTCACCGAGCAGAGCAAAATCAAGAAAGGTGATCCACTTGAGAGTAGATCAAGATCGTCATCATCTAGCTCAAGTGGAATGCGCAAGTAAAAGGTATGATCTTGATATGGTTTCTATTTTACCGGTCTTGCGGTGTAGTTGGGAGACCGGGTTTTAGGATAGGTAACCGTACTATCAAGAGGTGCTCTCAAGTGAGCTTTAGCGTATTGGTTGTAGAGAGCTCAAACCTTTGCATCCTTGGCATCATCTTTATTGGCTCCTATTTGGCTCTTATCATGGTGTGGTATTGGTGCTTGTCGTGCTTGTCATGACAAGGCCAAGATCACCGAAAACGGTTTTCATATGTGTCTCCTATTGAGTTTTCGGTGGTGGAGTTTTTGCCGGTCCATCTATGCGGACGATTTCACTCTTCCATTTATTAGCAAAATCTCCCTTGCTTGGTTTCAATATTCTCACCTGTTATTGGGTAGCATTTGTCGTCCTCTTTCCAACAAAGTTGGTTTCACTTCATTCGGACTTCATTTGCAAAAGATATGGTTTTCCGGTTTTCAATAAAAGGTTTTTACCTTTCATCATTTGGGTTTACCATATCTTGTTGAACAATGATGTTTCTCCGCATAATCTTGTAGTGCTTGTTGTGACGATTCCAACGAGTCCAAGATTACCGAAAACGGAGTTCGTATGAGGAAGTTATTATGTTTTCGGTATCGGTCATTTTTAAACAGAAAAAGAAAAAGGGAAAATGGGTGGCCGGCTCCCAGGCCGGCCCATTCGGCCAGCACCCCGGCCTCACCGCCGGCCTGGGCCGGTTCCCCGGCCGGTCCTCTCGGATGGGCCTCCGGCCTTCCTGCCGGCCTGGGCCTGGGCCGGCTCCCAGGCCGGGCTGCCTTCCCCTGTTTTGGCTGCGCGCAAAATAGCCCAACGGCCATATTTTTGGAGTTCCTATTTAAGGGGTTTCTTCTCCAAATAAACATCAACCTTTTGCCAACTTCTTGTGCTATTTTCCCCCTCCATTGTTGACCCTCTTGAGCTTGGCTAACTCTCAATTCCTCCAATAGTTCTTGCTAGTTTTTGTGGAAAAGAGAGAGGAGGTCTAGATCCACGTTTCCACCGATTGATTTCTCCTCTAAGTGAGGGGAACACTTTGGATCTAGATCTTTGGAGTTTCTTTGTGTTTCTCCTTTGTTCTTCCTCTCAAATCCCTCCCAAGCATTAGTTTCTTTGGTTGGATTCGGGTTGGAAGAACTTGACCACTTAGTGTGTTCTTGCCATTGCATTAGTTGCATCGGTTTGAGTTCTCCACGGTGATACGTGGAAGTGAAGTTGAGAAGCTTGTTCCTCTTGGGTGCTTTGGTGCCCTAGAGCTTGTTCCTCTAGGGCACGTTGGTACCCTAGACGGTTGTTGTTTTCTCGGAGTCTTAGTGGCTCACGGGATTTGTTGGGAGCCTCCAATTAGGTTGTGGAGGGAGGCCCAACCTTGTTCGCTTCGGAGCTTTGGTAGCTATGAAGACATTGGCGGGAGCCACCAATTGAGTTGTGGTGTGTGCCTCGGCCTTGGGCATCGAGTCTTGGTGGCTAGGTGCATTTGGTGAAGACCCTCCAACTTGTGGAGTGAGCTTCACCCTTGTAAAGGTTCTAGTTGTCAACCTCAACGGCAACATAGTGACAAGTGCCTCGCCACATTGGTGGTAAGACACAACGGAGATACGGTGTGCCATATCAAGGCTACTCGGTGTTTCACATTGGTGAACACCGTGCCGCTCCAACGGAGACTAGCTTCCATTGGGAAGTGAACTTCGGGATAAATCATCGTCTCCAAGTGCCTCGGTATTTCTATACCCGAGCTTCTTACTTATGCTATTTACTTTGTGATATACATCGAGATTAAAGTCATATATCTTGCTATCACCTAGTTGATTATATTGCTTAGCATAAGTGTTGGTGCACATAGGTGAACCTAGCTAGTTTAGGTTTTGGCTTGATAAATTAAACGTTAGTTTTATTCCGCATTTATTCAAGCCTTAACCGTAATAATTTTAAATCGCCTATTCACCCCCCCTCTAGGCGACATCCGTGTCCTTTCAGGGGGGATGACCCCCGGGTGTTCATAACCGTTTACAGGACAAGATTTCAAGGCAATCCGGCTGGATCTTTCAGCCGGACCGGCTCAACGCCGGCTGCTTCCAAGCTGGCCAGGGCCGCCGACAGGGCGGCGTGGCTACGGCTGGACGAATCCAGCCGGATCCTTCAGCCGAACCAGCCCAACGCCACCTGTCAACTGGATCACCTACAAGGAGAAGACCACGTCATCCCATCGGACACACGCCGGCTGCTCCCCAGCCGGCCAAGGTCGCCGACGGAGCGGCATGGCCACAGAGGTGGCCGCAGGCCTCATGTCGCCCACTACGCCACTACGATGGCCTCCACGACGTACAGTGCCGGGCGTGCTGTTGGTCGCCGACCCGCACCCGCCGCGGCCGGAGCCGACCAAACTGGAGGCGCGCCACCCGGCCTGCAGCGCGCCACCCGGCCTCGCACGTCCCCTACAGCGGCGTCTCCATGCCTTGCGGCGCCCACTGTGCCTGAAGGAAGAACACTGTGGGAAGGAAGAAGACTGTAGCCGGACCCGTCGGGTCCGGGTCGGGCAGCCGGCCCCCGCCTGTCAGCGTGTAATGAGCCGGACCCACCAATGTACAGCACCTCCTCAGCCCTATATATGGGGGGGGGGGTGCGGCCTCCAGAGAGAGGGGTCGAGCATTTAGTTACTTAGTCGAGGAAACCCTAGACTACTGACCCGGTCACACTAGCCAGATCATCACATACAGCTCAAGGAGCAAGTTTGTAACCTGTCCACCGTGAATAAGCAAGAACACTAGCAGGAGTAGGAGTGTTACCTCACCACGAGGGCTCCGAACCTGGGTACATCGTGTGTTAGTTCATACCTTAGAACCCAACCCCGCCTGTAGATGCCGCCGGCTGTGCAAGCTTCTCCCACACCTCACAAGCCTACACTTAGGCATATGTCTATACCACGACATTTGGCGCCCACCGTGGGGCAGGAAACAGCGGCTGGAGTCACATTCTGCACGGGATCCCGCAGTCAGCTTGGCGAGCGAGTCGCCACCGGCCTCGTCACCACTTTCGGCTCCATCGACTTCGTTGCCGACAACGCCGCCTGCTTCGCCGGCTCCGCCTTCCCCGAGGGCGGCACCGTCATCAGCTTCGGCGAGCATCGCGTCTACGTCGCCATCACCCCCGAGTACCCTGTCGTGGTGCAGGCTTGCTCGGACCGTCTCCTCGAGACGGCTAGCTGGCAAAATTTTCAATGTAATATGAATTATATAATACAAAAAAGTATCATTTGAAGGTACAACATATGAAATTTCTAATGGTATGCTCTTTTTTTTATAATATATATACCTTATATTCGTTGGTCAAATTGATTATTTAGGAAAACATGTAGAACTTATAAACTGAATAAGAGGGAATAGAAAAATATCAACGTTGCTGTTTTGCTCGCTTGTGCACCTAGATTATACGACATTGATGGTTCAGATAAGAAGTTTGGTTCGTGTGCACTTTTTTTTAACAAGGGGAGGCCTGGAAGGGGCTAGATCCCGACTTTATTACTCAGCGGTGGAGTACAAAAGACATGGAGGACCTTACAATAAATAGCTATTACAAATCGATCCTCAACATTTGCAAACAAGACCCTAGGAAAGAACTGAAAAACACTATCGGGTCCCTCATCACCAGTGGCGAACCCAGAAACTTTCGAAAGCCTAGGCAAACGATGTTAAGATGCCAAATTTTTAGAAAAAACGCTAAAACACAAGCGCTACATCATCGACACGGTTGGGCGGCCTCCCAGGCTGGAGGACCGCTAGTTTAATCCCTGCCCATCACCGTCGGCAAGCACATGACTCCCACACCGACCTTTGACACTAGCATTAGGGACTAAACATTTGACGCCATAGTGAAGCAGATCGCGCCACCACGAATCCCAGAGGAGGCCTCCGATGAAGGTTGAACATCCGACGCGTCGCTATTGTCAAGATACAGAATTGTTGCCCGCCAACATTTTGAGTCTGCAGCCAAACATGTGCTGCTAAGATTACTCTCCGACTTGCAGTATGTTCATATTCCCATCACTACTGAAGCCGCCCTCAATGACATCAACTAGAATCCTCTCCATATCGCGTCCATGCCGACAAGGAAGGTGAAAATTGACCCTCTCTTCATCGAACCGACCAAGGGTATCGCCACGAACCCATGCTTTATTGCAGGAGTCCACGATGAGATCCTTCTCCACCATCTTCAGGTCCACCCATCGGAGCACCAGGACAAGGAAGAAGATCACCATGTAGCGCCAGATCGAGCCGAAATGACCCATCGCCCTCCAAAACTCTAGTGTCATACATCGAAAGTCCGGAAAACGAGACCGGCCTAAACTACTCTGCACAACCCAGAGACGCATGGGGGTCGGAGAAGACTCTCAACGCCGCCGAGAGGAGGGTGGGGGTGGGATGAGAGCTCTATGAAACTAATTTACTCAAGAATGTCCGCTTCGTGTGCACTTGGCACTTGTGATTGATCACTGGAGATCAAGCAAGAAGCAAAGCACTTACCCCAGCTAGCGCGTAAGCCACATTTAGTACTGGTCTCCACGGATGAGATACACGGAGAGTGAGTGTTGCAACTCGTAAGCACCACGCAGGATGCATGCTTAACTAATAAGCTCATCCATCCAGTCGTCACTACTGACGAAAAGTGTTGCTGATTGCTATATAACACTATGATGTGCTTTGTGAGCACGCCCGTACGTACTCCAAGCTATCCGGAGCCCCATGGGCCACACGCACCGGAAACGTGCAGTTTGGACACGCGTGTAGCCGTCCGGAAGCTAGCGGGAGAAGCTTCCGGTCTGCATATACACACGCACGCGTAGCGACACTTGGGCCGGAACTCGTCGGCCCACTTCGCCGGGACACTGCCTGCAGCTGGAGCGTGACGGTTAGCCCCACCGACCGCGGGAAGCAGCTGACCGCGGGGCCCCATGCTGCCATGCATAGTGTGTAAGGAGACGATTCCTTACCATCCACGTGAGACCTCGCGAGGCGCTGTAACACGGCACGGCAGCCCGGAAACGGCCGAAACAGCGGCCGCGCGGCACCCCCCGGTCCACGACGCCGGCGATCGATCGCAGTTGGACGGACCGCCACGCCTTTTGACCGCCCACCGCGGGGAGTTGGGCAGGTCGTGGCGTGCGGAGCAGAGGAGATTAGAATTGCGAGCACCTCGCCTAGACGCAACGTACGCAGGTGAAACCAAAACCACCGATCCCTTTCTTCCTCCCAGCTCGATCTCTTTCCTTGCGTGCTTCCTTCCCCAACCCCGTGTTTTATACCCCGTCTTCCTCGCTGCAGTACTTTCATTCGCTCACCCAGCAGCAGCCAAAGCCTCCACTGCAATAAAGTAAGTAGATACACATCCACGTACTAGCACTAGTAGTAGAGTGTCGAGTACACGCGACACGGTACCTAGCCTTCTTTTCTTTTGTTTTTGTTTGTTAAGAGCTTCATTCCATCCGAGATAGATTTGGAGGAGGGGATCATCACGGGCACACGCCAAATCAAACAGCCGCTTTGGTGATCCGCGATGGAGGTCTGCTGCTGCTCCACCTCGTCGTCCGTCCTCGCCGGGGACCGCGTCGGGAGGAGGTTCGCCGCGCCGGCACCGGCGCCATCGGCGGGTCGATACTGGGGCGGCGCGGCGGGGGGCGGGAGGGCCGTGGTGCTCGCGCACCCGCCGCGCCCGCGCCCGGCAGCCGCCGCCAGGCCCGCCACGCGTCGCGCGCGCCGCGGTCTCATCAGGGCGGTCTTCGAGCGCTTCACGGAGCGGGCCGTCAAGGCGGTGGTGCTGTCCCAGAGGGAGGCCAAGGGGCTCGGGGAGGGCGCCGTGGCGCCGCGCCACATGCTGCTGGGCCTCGTCGCCGAGGACCGCTCCGCCGCGGGATTCCTCTCGTCGGGGATCGGCATCGAGCGCGCGCGCGAGGAGTGCCGCGGCATAATCGGCGCCGCCCAGGACGGAGCGCCGCCGCCGCCTCTTCCGCCATCGGGGCTGGAGACGGACGTGCCCTTCTCCGGGGGATGCAAGCGGGTCTTCGAGGTGGCCGTCGAGCTGTCAAGGAACATGGGCTGCAGCTTCATCTCACCAGAGCACCTCGCCATAGCGCTCTTCACGCTCGATGATCCCACCACAAACAACCTCCTCAGAAGGTACCTACCTGCCCTCTTCGATTCTGTCCAGTGTGTCAGCTACCAACTTTATTTATTTACTAGCTAAATACCCGTGCTTTGCTACGGTTTAAAAATTACATTATTGCGATTTATGAAACAATTATTGTCTTGCTCTCGATGTGATCTTGGACTGGTGAGCCGTCATCGTCATACCCGGCATAGTCCTTATACATGCCTGGCACAACAAAGTAGCATCTTGTGGCCTAAGCCCAGGTATCGGTCAACCCTGGCGGTAGTACTCGTGGCGATGTGTCCCTAAGTTTTGAGTTCAACGTGTGTCGTGTCTCCCCGTCTAGCAATGTGTAGGCAATGGAAAAGCAAACATACATGATCTGAGCCAGCCCAAATGTAGATCAAAACAAATATGGAAATAACCACCGAAAAATCAAATCACCAAAACTGTCATACATGGGTGATACAAACCCGCCATATAATATCAATCATGGGCATGTTTGGAAACATCGTAGTATTAGCAAAACTGACATATTCGATCGCTTGGATGATGCGAACCAACCCCAAAAAAAAATGAATTGTGGGATCGCTCGTGTGAAGGGAAAGAAGGGGAGGATGTCCATCACCAGCAAATCTAGCGTTTTAATAGTATATAAATTAATAGTAAATATTTAGAGAATTGCAACTCTAAATTGATGTGTCCATTTGGCATTCGGAATTGATTGAGATTTTCAAGAAAGAAATATCAGATGTTTAGAATTAACAAATCCGTTTCAAAGTTTATTTGCCCATAACATACTTTTATGTCCGTGTATGCATTAGTCGAAAGTATCTGTGAAATCCATCAACCATGCTCGACATGATCAGTAATCCTATACTTTGTGTGACAGTAAAAGGTTTAGGCTTTCTTTCGATTGTAGTATTGGTGGTTATTCCATCCCCATGTGTAGCTGTACACTCTTATAGTCTTATCGTTGTTGCCATCTCTCCCATTGTAGTTTTTTTTTTGTCTTGCTAAATGAAACAACATGTGGAATTTAAACTTTGCAGGACATCAACACATTAGAACTCAAATGTGTGTAAAAAAAACAGCTCGGATTATTTTTTACCATATTAAAATTATTTTGAATAAAACATATGTTTTACATTTATGTTGCACTTTCTTTTTGCAAATTGGTGTTCCGTTGTTATCATTGACATGCGATTATATATTATTTAGTTTGTGAGAAATAAAAAGGGAAAACGTTAAAAAAACATGGGTGTGTAGTGTAGGTGCGTACCTGCTGAGCCGCAACTTATCTTTGCAGGATTGCTAACAGAAAACATAAAAATCTGGTAGGCTTTATTGGTGCAAAACAGATAATTGTGAACACATGTTAAAAATCATATGAAATCCTTACAATCCGGTCTTATGAGATTTTTTCACGGTCAATGAAGGAGAACAGTTCTTTCGCAAAAAAAAAAGAGAACAGTTACAGCTTGCTCAAAGTCCCAAACAAGGCGAACAGGGTTGTACTTAACCTCACTAATCTCTTATGTCCGAATAAAGAAAAGACTTGGGTGGGTCCAATTTGATGAGGGGATTATTATTTGGTATTCCTCCTTCTCTATCTTGCCGCGGAGCCGGTGCAGACTCTCCATGGGGTCGTCATCTTCCCTGTGTCTCTAGGATTTACTGTCGTAGCAGTCGACTACTCGTCGTTGAGGGCCTTGATGCTTTACGTTGTCGATGACAAGGCTTCTTCTAAGGGCCAATGTCGGGCCTGGTTTGAGCATGGAGAGGTTTCTAAGGGTGCCCTGCTTCATCTTGTCCACATCGTCCTTACTGTAGCCCTGGTCCCTGTAGTAGTGCTCGTAACTGTGGTGCGGTATGTTGTCGGAGATCTCCTTCTTCTTGCTTACAACAACCGTCTCGAAGCATCATCACAAAGCGACGCAGCCAGAGAGCGCGAGTGACCCGCCGGGCGGCACGACTGGGCTCTCGCTTGGATGTCCTTGTCATGCCGTTTTTAGTCGCTGTCAGATCGCGAGTCTCATGCCCAGGTTGCTCATGGCGGGGAGGTGGTCGTAGACACGATTGACGAAGCATGCGCCATGGCCACGCCGCCGGGTACCATGACGTGCTCAACGGATGAGTGAGTCATAGTGTACGTAGTACTACGTAGGACACATTCCTCCTCTCGGTCGTCCGACGGCGCCAATTGCAGTGCCCTTCGCTGCATTAGTCCATTTTGATCGATCCTTGTTAACAGATAAGATACAGTTTGTTAGCTATTCTTTAAGATAAGGTCTGTTAGTCCATTTGTAAGGATCTCGATCATGAAAAGATAACGGGTGGGGATGGATGAGGGGGACTTGCCTTCACGTGATTGCAAAATCTAAACTGTCGCGCGCATAGAAATAGGCCCTGCCTGGTGGTGCTCCTCGGGTGGTTTCTCTTGGTCGGCTATATACGTCAGGCACATGAGATATTTGAGGAAATGCCGTTGCATGCAGGTCTAATTTGTTACCAATGTGTGAGATGTTTGAGGATGGTTTGTTTCTGCGGTGGCATTCCTTATGTAAATTGTGTAGAGTGATTTGTTATCTCTTCTAGAATTACGTGACGTAAAGTGTGACACCAGGCATTCACGGACTCTCTTTTAATAGTAAAGATAGTAAAGATTTCTCAGCTCGATTGTCTAGGAACTTTATTTGAACTGACTCAATTCGATTCCTAAGATCATCGATGACGCTTACCAAAAAATCACTACAATTTTTTTTTGCTATAGCTTGGGAGCTGATCCAAGCCAGTTGGCATCCGTTGCACTCATCCGACTCCAAGGGGAGCTTGCAAAAGACGGCAGAGATCCCGCAGGAGCGTCTTCTTACAAAGTGCCCGAGAAATCTCCTGCTGTAGCCGGAAGATCCGCCTTCACCAAATCATTGAGTAAAAAGAAAGGTCAGGAACCACTTGTTGTAAGTGAAGCTTATGAATTATGATCATGTTTTTTTTGAGTATGGAATCTCAATGCAAACTCGTCGCGTTCCCCATTCCCCATTTCAGAGAAAGGTGCGCTAGATCAGTTCTGTCTAGATCTGACCACGCAAGCTAGTGGAGGGTTTGTTGACCCTATTATTGGCCGTGAGGAGGAGATCGAAAGAGTTGTTCAGATAATATGCCGCCGGACAAAGAACAATCCCATTCTTTTGGGTGAGGCTGGTGTTGGTAAAACTGCGATTGCCGAAGGGCTCGCTCTTCGAATTGCAAATGGTGATGTCCCCATTTACCTCGTGGTAAGCTTGAACAGCGAGTGATGGTTGTAAAATTCATGCAATTCTGAAATTCAGCTTGCACTGCTGCACATCAATAAGTATTCACAATTTAAATGGTTATGCAGGCAAAGCGTATAATGTCACTAGACGTTGGCCTACTTATTGCTGGTGCAAAAGAGAGGGGCGAATTGGAGTCCAGGGTCACTAGTTTAATCCGTGAAGTCCGTGAAGCGGGTGAGTTCGTAATGCAATCTGAAATGTTATCATATTTTATTTTGTGCTTGGTCATAAATACTCATGATTGCTTTATTTTTGTGCAGGTGATGTTATTCTTTTCATTGATGAGGTTCATAATCTTATTGGATCCGGAACTGTTGGAAAGGGTAAGGGTTCTGGCCTCGATATTAGCAATTTGCTAAAGCCCCCACTTGCAAGAGGTGAACTGCAGGTAATAGTTTCATTCTTGATTTTTTTTTTCATTCTCGAAAAAAATAGAATTGATTATTCTTTCCCTATATCGTATCTTACGGGTTCTATTTATTTTGTAGTGCATTGCAGCTACAACTCTAGATGAACACCGGATGCATTTCGAGAAGGATAAGGCTTTGGCCCGCAGGTTCCAGCCAGTATTTGTAGATGAGCCTAGCCAGGTTTTGAAGATATCTATACATCTTATAAAGCAAAACCCCACTAAGTGCATTTATTATTTTTCTATCTCAACATGCAAGCTATCCACATCATCCATGCTATTAGCCAATCAATTGTCCATGTCATTTCCATGAATACTTATTAATATACACATCATACATTCCTCCAACCATCTAATAGTTCACATTAACAATATATAATACACACGCAATTTATGTCTATGAAAATTTAGTATATCGACTATGACCAAATGATTTTTGAATATTCATTTAATATGTCATACCTTTTATACCATTTATTTACATGATGTAGTTTCTAAAGTGATACCCGCTGCAACGCGCGGGGTATCTTCTAGTTTCCATATAAAAGTGTACTATGTGTACGTTTTTTTTAACCATCCTTAAAACCTAATGCAGGAAGATGCTGTGAAAATATTACTTGGTCTTCGTGATAATTATGAAACTTATCATAAATGCAAATTCACTCTAGAAGCCCTCAATGCAGCTGTTTATTTGTCAGCAAGATATATATCCCTGACAGACAGCTTCCTGATAAGGCTATTGATCTTATTGACGAAGCTGGCAGCAGAGCTCGAATTGAGTCATTTCAAAAGAGGAAGGAAGGACAGTCTTCCGTTCTCTTAAAGGCACCAGATGAATACTGGCAAGAGATAAAAGCTGTTCAGGCCATGCATGAAGTGGTAGATATCTTGCACTGCTTGTATTGTGGGAACAAAAATCCATCTGATGATATTTAACATATTAATGTCCCTCGTTACTCAGGTGTTATCTAACAAGACGAAATATTCTCCAAATGAGGATGATCAACAGAATGATAGTGCTAACGCTGAACCACCGCGTCAGGATAAGGCTGGGTCAACATCTACCTCACCACTCCCAGTTGAGGAGTAAGTTTTCTTATGTCAACATAGAGAGTAATCTCTATTCCCTACATATCTGATCCGCATGGAACTTTTACTGTAAAACGCAGGCCAGTTGTAGTTGGAACAGAGGAAATTGCAAGAGTCGCCTCACTATGGTCGGGTATACCAGTCCAGCAACTGACTGCTGATGATAGAAAAATCTTAGTAGGACTAGATGACGAGCTCAGAAAGCGTGTTATTGGTCAAGATGATGCTGTTGCGGCAATATCACGAGCGGTGAAGAGATCACGTGTTGGCCTCAGTGACCCTGACAGACCTATCGCTACGCTGCTTTTTTGTGGTCCTACAGGGGTTGGTAAAACTGAGCTTACGAAAGCTCTAGCGGCAAGCTACTTTGGATCGGTACGTCACGGATTATGTGCTGATCATCCCGTGGTTATTTCACAGATGTTTCGATATGTTCTACATGATGTGGCTTGACAAGATGTCTTTGTTGTTTTGAATAGGAATCTGCTATGCTTAGATTAGACATGAGTGAATATATGGAGAGGCACACAGTGAGCAAGCTGATAGGCTCTCCTCCAGGGTACATTGGATATGGTGAAACTGGTACTTTGACAGAAGCAGTCAGGAGAAAACCATTTACCGTGGTATTGCTTGACGAGATAGAGAAAGCTCACCCTGATATTTTCAACATTCTTCTCCAAATTTTTGAAGATGGGCATCTGGCAGACTCACAGGTACTGAATTGGTAGATCTTATTAATATACGTGCAACCGCTTTGGCTACATGTCCACACATAAAGTGCAAACAATCATTTTTTTAGAGTTTCAATAGTAGAATTACTGGCTCCCTGGAAATTTTATGCTAAAAACTGGTCAGCCGTGCTCACCTTTTTCTGTACTAGCCCTTCAAACTCTTATACAATTTACATGTCAAGTGACTTGTTCTTGAGAACTTTGAGGATGGAACTTAAATAACACATAGACCTCCAAATGAAATTAGACTTGACAGCATCCGTAGTTTTATCTTAGGTAGTTCCTAGACCTCTCTGTATGATGAAAATATTTTAGTTACATTAGCTTTATGTGGACTACAGGGTCGCAGAGTTTCATTCAAGAATACATTGATTGTCATGACATCAAATGTTGGTTCTACATCAATTTCTGACGGACGACGGAGCATAGGTTTCTCAACAGATGAAACTGAGTCTAGCACATATGTCGCAATGAAATCCCTCGTAATGGAAGAGCTGAAGGCATTCTTCCGTCCAGAATTGCTCAATAGAATCGATGAGATGGTTGTGTTCCGTCCTCTGGAGAAGACTCAGGTATGGTTCCCACTTACACTTTGTGCTGAATTGGTATCACAGATCTCACTGATAGCTATAGCAAGATTGAAAGAATTGTTGGTTCATATGTAGATATATATGTGCTGTCCTGGACTTTGACCTAATGAGACACTAAGGTTCTCCTTGACACACTTGCAGATGCTAGCAATTCTTGATATCATCCTACAAGAGCTGAAGGGTAAGCTATTGGCCCTTGGGATAGGCTTAGAGGTTTCAGATGCAATGAAGGGCCTGATTTGCCAAGAAGGCTATGACAAGAGCTACGGTGCGCGGCCACTGAGGAGAGCCGTGACCCAACTGATGGAGGATGTCATCAGCGAAGCAATTCTTTTCGGTGAGTACAAGCCTGGCGACACGATACTGGTGGATACCAACAAGGAGGGGAAACCCTGCTTGAGCCGTCTGAACCAACAGATCGTCCAACTGTCTGACCCAACACGGACATTTTGAGCTCCTGTATAGTAGAGTAGAGGTCTAATTTTTTATTCTTTCATGCAACGAGATTAGTAATTCTTTGATAGGTAGACACTAAATATTTCATTATGTACATAAAAGTCATTGTTTTGAAACAGTTCAGATGCTTGAGGTTACTGCCACAACTTTTCCGCGTGCATCTTCATGTAGTCGATATTTTGGACTAAAGATCAGCAAATTTTGTTTAGTTTATGTAATATTTACAGATTGTTGGCAATGTTGATTTGCAAGCTTGCTTATTTACGTCGACCGGCTGCAAGTCGGTATTTGCAGCTGCCTTTTGGAAAGGAGTTTAGTAACTTCCGTTTAACACCCTTGCTAATAAAAAAAAAAAAACTGAAGACTTTTGCAGGTCCCACCCTCCATGTGTTTGTTTCTTAGCATTCTAATACCAAACTAGAAGTAGGAAATGTACAAACCTTTTGTGGATCAAGCTCGAGGAGCTAGGAAGAATGGAAGAAAGCTTGACCCTTTTTCACAGAACAACTCGAACTTTGTTTCTAAAAAGCTTAAATAGCTCAGTTCGAGAGTGCTGAGCTTTATTTGGTTAGTGTGCACCAAAGAAGTCCAAATTTCTGAAAGAAACAGAACTGTTCTTTAAAGTTCAGAAGAATCATAAACAATTCCACATGTATATATGTAGATCTGCACAATATTAGATGTATTTATTTTAAAACAAAGCTCACTTGAGCCTGTGAGGCATTTGGGGTATCTGTGTTGACAGATTCACGTCCATGGAAATTTGATACTTCACTTGGAGAAGTTTTATAGCTGGTACAAAATTCAACAAATCACACTTTACTTTTTAAATCACGAATGATTGAGTTGACAAAAGAAGCACACAACTAATTTATTACTGGGAATTCAATACAGAAATGCGAAACTGATTACTGTCTCATAATACCTAGAAAAACAAACTACTCTTCAGCTTAAGATGAAGCTTATCATCAGGACAGAGATGGAAATAGCACAAGTGAAATACCAAAGCCTCACGCCCTCAAAACAGAGATGAACATAGCTTCGGATAATCCCTATTTATCCTACCAAAACAATAACCACCAGCAAACAGAGGCCAGTTTTCACTGTGCTTTCGCCGACCCAGGATCCCTATATCAAATAAATAAATTCAAGTGAGGGAGACAAATCTAGAAGCATAAAGTTTTTGTAGAATGATTCCGAACCTTTTTATTTGATCAAGTATGAGAAGTCTGGGGCCAGGGGGGATCTTAACATCTCTCAGAGCACTATAGCAACATTAAGTAGAGTATCATGAGTACATTGTGCATGCATAGAAGCTAAAAAGGTGTATAACATACGTAACCTAAATGAACTTACCTGTCAGTAAGGAGGGGCAAGGTATGATCAGTAAGAATTCCCTTCTTGAAATTCTTCTCATATTTCTCGAGGCCTAGTTTTTGTAACATACTCCTTGTACTCGTATAATCGGTATCTTCACTAACACCCTGTGGCTTTGAGAACTTCTGCGCAATCTACATATACTAGCAAAAATATCCGTGCGTTGCAACGGGAGAGAAAATTATAGATATATACCTTGTTCTTTGGACACGACTGCAGTGTCGATGACCGTTGTCGGCTGCACAGAGCTGGAAACGTGCCTGAGGGCTACCACCATGACACAAACTCGTAGTCCATACGGCTACTCTTCGCACCACCGGTTGTGGCCGGGCTCTCCAATGATCTTTGGATTGTCATAATTGTCCCCTCGTTAAATAAAATACGAATAAATTATCAGTTCTCCAATTACATTGACCAGTTTATATATCCATAGATGTCAATGAGATGATGTGACAATTTTAGCATTCTACTTTCAAAAGAACAATTAGAGAAAGAAAGAGACATGGAGCTTAAGAAACGTGATTGAAAAAATTAAAGTTCCGTAGAAAGATACACGCTTAATGAAATACATGCATGAAGCAAGACTTGCACCTCACGTGATTTGAAAAAAGCTGTGTACAAAGATACACAAGCCTCTTGTATTCGCTCAAAGAAATACATGTACGAATCTAAGCTAGCTACCTAATCGATCAGCAAACTGTGAATTAGTATCGAATAAAAAATCTCGGCCGAAAGGTTGGCAGGTCGCGTTGACTGCATACTGCGTGTGTCCTGCACGCAGCCTGCACGCAGCACGCTGACGCCTGCCTTGCACACTGTAACCCTACCTGAGCAGTGGCCCGCCAGTTGTTCTTGTTTGGGCTTGTATCCAGAGCCGAACTTGTCCGTCTCCACATGGTAGTAGTAGCGGACCTTGGCGGCATTGATGATCTCGTCGCGGAGATGAACTCGACGACGGCACAGTCCCACATTACAGAGTCGCGGAGACGATCAATTGATAATACGAAGCTTGCTAGCACGGCACCATGTTGTGTTTCGAATCACTGAAAATCGAATCAGGAAAATATCATAGCTCATCGGTTCCGTGCGGTGATGCCAATTAATATTGAGAGGTGTGGGCATCTGGCCGGCCGGCTCCGTGCAATCAGCGAGAACTTTCAATCGAATCGGAAGCTTAAACCTTGTTGGATTGGAATTGGTAAGGCACACTGGGAGAAGCGCGTAGAGGAAACAAACAAAGCGATAACAAACGAAGGAAACATACGAAGACGTACATCGTCGGACGAAGGCGTAGAGTGACGGACGAAGAGAGAAACATCTCTCCCTTTATTATTATTAGTAAAGATAGACCGATGAACAGAATTATTACACAATAATAATACCAGGACGACAATCATATCAGCTAGTTGTGGACTAATGACAAGACAACCAAATAGTAATTTCATCAAGGCAAAGAAAATTAGGAATAAATAAGCATTCCTTTTGATTTGACTATAATATTATGAAGGATAATATGTAACAGCCCCAGATTAGCACCCTAAAATATGGGCCAAATTTTCACTTTTTGATTGGCATTGCATCATGGCATCCATTTTAAATTGCTTAAGTTGAATAAAGCAACAATTGTAAAACAACAAAAAGGGGAGCAAAACCCTTCCCAAATTTCCAACCCAAACACAATACTCGTTTTGGTAAAACCAATTATTCTTGAGTCTCCAAATAGTTAAGGAAACTCAAGGATATATGTTCTTTCTAAATAGTGGCCAAAGGCTAATTTATTAGCAAGCAACTAAATAAAATTTGAGAAATCAATTTGGTTCTTTTCAATTTCTATTGCTCGAACCAAGTTAAGTTTTCCAAAATTTCAAACTAAAAGTATGGGGTGCTTCAATATTATTATATGAGCCTCCATAAATATTTTCATTATTTTTGGAAATATTTAAATGCTCCAAATAAATCTATCTTGGAAATAACCAAAAATGCTCTGATTAAACTCTAATAATAAATGTGGTGCAAAACATTTTAGTTTGCTACCCAAATTTTTGTGGAGCTTACCCATGGCATAGGGAGCCCACATGAATTTTCCTTAATTTCTAAAAATGTTTAAATGGCTGTTTTAAATAGCTAAACGTTGCTGCTTTAAAAATTAGAAAAAGGGAAATTCTGGAAAAGATGAAATCCCTGATGTGTGGACCCCTCCTGTCAGCCCTCTCTCTCTCTTCTCTCTCACCATGGCCACTGTGGCCATAGCACTGGCGCCATGCCGCGGCCGTGCCTCCCATGCCGCCCGGCCCCACTCGCTGCCGGCTCCCGCGTGGACAAGAGTACCATCTCACCGCCCCGCTCTCTCTCTTCCCCCACCTGCTCCCCTGCCTCCGCTCCCCCTGCCTCTCTCCCACGCGCGAGCTAGCCACCGCTGCCGCCGCCCGCCGAGCTCCTTGCCGACGATCCCGAGCTCCCAGCCCAGATCAAAGCCTACCGGAAGGTTCGCCAGGTCGCTCTTTTTCTCTGTGCCGAAGGAATCGACGAATGAGGGCCTCTAGCGACGCCGCCGCTCGATTTCGTCCTCGCCTCCGGCTGAGGCTCGGCGCTCGCTTCCGTGGCCATTGCCGTGGCCTCTGGCCACCAGGGCACGAACTAGCGCCGCCGCCCATACCGCGACGTCGCCCTCTATTTTCCCCTCGAGGGCCTAGTGCCGGGACGCCCTCACCTGGGCGTGTTGCGTCGCCCTCCTCCCGCGCCGGCCGCCGCAGGTCGGACAAGCCGCCGACGATTCTTCTCCCGCTTCCTCGCTCTCACCAAGTGCGCGTAGTCTCCCAGGGTAAGCGCGCCGTCTCCGTGCACCACTCCTTCCTCTCCCTCCCCTTCCCCCTCTCGCTCGCGCCGTTGCCCGCAGTTGCCGCCGGTCGTCGCCGTTCTGCACGCCAGCGTGCCCGGCCTAGGCACCGGCCCGAGCCGGACTTGAGGCCGGTTGGCTCGGGTGCGTGGCCGGCCTAGCGCCCGGCCTGGACCGACCGTGAGGCCGGCTCCCTCGGGCCAAAGCCCGGCCTGGCTCCGGACTAGGCCGGCTCTGAGGCCGGCCTCCTCTGGCTCTGTCCCGGCCTGCACTCCGGCCTGGGCCGACCTATGGGCCGGCCCGCACAGTAAAAGCACTTTTTGTTTTATTTGAAAATAATTCATAACTTTTCAAATATTGGTCCAAATTCAACAAACAAAATACCAATTTGATCAGAAAGACAAACTCTAACTAATGGACCAATTGAAATGTTTATTTGAAACCATATTTTGATGTTTTTTTTAGAATTCCTAAAATGGGTTATTTAATACCCAAATCGGGAAATTCACAACTTATTAAATACTGACCCGAAAATTATGAATTAAATATCAATGTGATCCACACTTCAAATGCTATCAACTTATGCCTTTATCACTTCATGATCACAAATTCTTATTTGATTTTTTCATAATTTGATTAAATGAATTAAATCTTTTATTTAATTAATATGCTATTTATTCATCGGTGCTCCGAAAATTTACAAATAGAGTACCAAATTGATCGGAATGACGAACCCTATCCATTCATGTCATGTTCATGCATATTTGAGCCACTTCTCTAATAATTTGATAATTTATAAAGAATGTGGCCACTAAGATAAATATGGGGTTGTTTTCAAATAATTGCGCTAATTATTTGCCTCCCCATTTAATCTTGCTATCTCTTCTATATAATGATATCCTTGCATAAATTGGACATGTCATCATGTGATTGAGCATTGCACCTTGTGTTCTTGTGATTTATGTGTTCTTGTTTCTCTTTTGGGTATCGATAGATTCCGGAGTCGAGGGTCTCACTACTTACCCCGACGAGCCGTACTTCACGCCCGGGCAGTAAGGCAAGAGATAACCTAACCTTCTTGGCATCTAGCATCCTATGTTTTTATCAAATTATTTTATCCACCATAATATTGCATGCGATTCAAATGTCTCTTTTGATAAAAATATAGAGAATCCTATGATTGCATGTTATTCCCCGAGCCAATCACATGTATCCCTACCTATGAACCCTAGTGTTGATGTGTTGGCCGGATACAAATATAATTGTTGGTTATATGCTTAGCCATGCTTAGAAATGCTTAGTTGAAATACTAGTTATGTCCGTTATTGAATTCCATAATTTTTGATGTTGATGGAATGATTCGGGCATGGTGGATAATTGTGATGCTTAATTAAAATGCTAAGATGGCTTGGGTGAGTTGCCATCGGGGATGGTGTTTTGCCTCACTCTAGACCCTAGGTGCGAGTTCTTTACCTCTTGAACCAAGACTGAGCGTGCTTCCGGAGGTGGGGGCATAAGGAACCCCCTTTGACCGAATAAGTTGTGCGGGCGTATCCAAGGGTCCTCTAGTTCAGTTTTCCATTTGCGTGTGAGTAGGTGGGTGGAAAAGAATGTTGTGGACGGTGGTGTTTAGGGCGTGGCGATGGGGCAGGGTGCTGAAATAGGCACTGAACCTGTCCTGTGGCCACAGATGACTCTTGGATAGTCTCATGCAATGTAAAGGTCTAACCGCGCCCACTCGCCGGCCTTCCCCGGAAGAGGGCCAACTAGGTGAGCCGGACGGTACCGATGGGTAAATTAGTACACCCCTGCAGGGTTAATCTTTTCGAAAAGCCGTGTCCACGGTTATGGACGACTTGGGAATAGACGATAAGACCATAGAGAATCTTAACCTAATTGATATGGCAGCTAAAGGTTGCATAACCAACGTGTGACAAAGGTTCATTTCCTCGAGGGTGATTCGAGGGGGTGCCTTTGTGAAGATGAGTGTGGTTGGTTACAAAAGGGTTCGATGAGAACCGATGATGACAATGTTACTTTCTTACCCCCTTTTGAAAAGTATTCTAAGTAGACGAATGCCATGTGTCCTTTATGGTTCGGTTTATTAAAACTAGCTTTATGCAACAGAAATACATATACAGCTTTAGAGCATCCGTCAGTCATTGGGCCTATATCGCCCTACTAAACTTGCGAGTACATCGTACTCAGTCTCTCTTTGCTGCCTTTATGATTTTGTATTTCAGAGGAGGACGACACCGAGCCGCTAGGTGGGTTCTTCTTTGACGTCGACTACTAGTCTGGGGTTCCCAGGTGGCAGCTTGGGACCGTGGAACAAGCTGGCTTGGGTGATGTTTATTGTAGGCCTCTTAGGCCATATGTTTGCTTCTTGTTGTTAGACAACACTACCCGCTTCCGCTTGATGAATTGTTGGTCTATGACCTTTTGTTGTGTAATATTTGTATTCTTCTCATTATATGAGTTGCTATATGTTTTGTGTCGTAGAGTCATGCAATGTGCCAGTTTGTTCCACAAGTCTCGATCTCTGTGTTATACCTTGATGGCTGTGCCAATTACATAACCTCGCGGTATAATTCCGGGGTCGGGGCGTTACAAGTTGGTATCAGAGCAGGACTGCCTGTAGGAAACCCGTTCTATTGGTCGATGTCGAGTCTAGTTCGTGAAAACTATTTTTAACCTAAAAATGAGTTGTGAAAACCTTCTTAGGATTCTTTTTACTCCTTATCCAAATCACTCTGATCTCGGTGTCATCTTACCTCTATTTGGTTTAACGGTGTTTCTGATCGTCAGCAAATTCTAAATCTTTAGGATCACGGGGTTGGGTTCTACCTTTAGTTACTGGTTAACCTTGCTTGTCTGCAAATTCTAAATTCCGAAGAGAAGAAGTTGCGGATCGTTAAGAAATTCCTTGCTTTAGTCCAAGATCTTGAACCGAAGGTCCCGGATTGTGCTAGGGCTCAGGTGTAATGATTCCTGAGGGTTGTCACCCCTGTGAGCATTATGCTATTGTGGGTCCCAGTGCATGAAGCTGATCTTTAACCCAAGATCTTTTCCGTTGAACCCTGGTGCTAATGGTTAAACCCTACATCAGGTTGGCAGAAATTGAAGTTAGTCTTCAAGCTCGAGGTTGCATCCGTAATTGGTTTCCTCGACAATGTTTTTCTCGTCACTAGCTTTAGCTAGAATTTCTGTTAGGGAACCATCTAAAGCACGACGGGATTGCTCTTAGCGAGCCTTTCCATCAATAATTGTGTTTCCTCCGGTAACGACCGTTCCTGAAACCCTTTCGGCACTAGTTGTCGGAAGAGTGCTAACCCGGGCTTCTGCAATATCCTAAATTGTTGTTAGCCCGTTCCTTAATCCAAATCTGTTATCAGTCCCCTATCTGCATGCGGATGATCAAGTGTATCGTGCATTGGGGTGTTCTGATGCATGCTATTCTTGTGGTTCGTCAAGGCATTCCATTTCGGGATGTCAGGAGAAACAACCTCCGGTACCTTGTCCATTTCTCAGACCAGGTCAAAGGTTTGTGATTCGCGGAGTGAAGGTCTGTCTAGCCTTTGTTCCGTTCCACCTTGGAGTTTCACACTCTTTTATATCAAGAGGTCGTGCTTAGTCTCATGACGCACTTGATGAAGTGATGCTCCTACCCTTCCTTATCCATCTACCTCCGAGCCTTTGGGCTTGAGAGTGCTGAGGATGAATACCGTTGTGGTAATCGGATATTCTTAGCAATTGATATTGTTTTGAAATCCAAAGACTTTGGTGGCACTCTTAGCATGACGGTAATCATATCATCGAGCTGAGTTGTCGGAGCTGCCAAGTTCTTTCGTCTAGGTGCACCTTCGGTCAATGAGTTAGATTCATATCGAAACTCTTAAGACCACATCTTTTCCTTGAAATGCAAGCTTGCTCTCGCAACTAGTGACTTTGTCGCTATGGATCCGAGTGAAGTTCGCTTTGTCTCCTCGGGTTAAATCACAAGTTGGTTATGCATACGTGCATTATTGAGCTGGTAGGTTGTTACCTCCCGGTCGCTGATTAAGCCTTGTGTGCACACCAAGCCCGGACCGAGTCGTTTCTAAATAAGAAGTTGCCAAATCTCATCAGCTTATCGGTGTTTCTCAATCATGAATCAGTTGGGCTTCATTGTTTGGAGTGCATGCTGATTAAATTTTTCCTCTGGGTAATCGTGACCGCCTGGAACCCCCAATCTAGCTAGTGTATTGGAGTTTGGCACGGTAGCCATGTTTTGCAAATCTAGTTTCCTTGCCTTGCGGCTAACTCCCGCAAACTTCTTCCATACCTGCTAGGCCGAAGTATCTACACACCTACCCAACTCTGAACCTCAAGCAGAAATGATGCTTGGTGGTTTACCAAGAGCATAACCCAGATCTTTTAGTAAACCCGATGAGTTCGGTGTTGTGGTTCGAGCGCCTCACCGCAAGGTCGTTTGACGAGATCCCTTCAATCCCCGCTATCCAGGTGTATCATGGGTAGTTTATCCTAGTAGTTTCGCCTAAGGTCCTTCCTCTATCTTCAAGTACGATTTTCGCTTGAGGATTGAATGAAGGCTATTTCCGAAGCCGAAGTGCGATATCTAGAACCTCAAGGAGAACCTCACTACGGAGTTGCTAAATATCTAGTGGTCAATCCTCCCACCCCATCTATCTCGTGGCAATAGCTCTATATCCGGTTTTACCTCTACATCTAAATGTGGGTCAATGCCATACCTATCCTTCCTCGGTGAAATCAAGGTTTTGCCCAATCACACGGACGTTGGGTCATTTCATTAGTTCCGTTAGGACGGAGATTCCAACCTTATGGAAACATTTGGTATGTCAACAACGTGTAGTCCAAAAGGTGTCTTTTCTCCTCGTGGTGCTGAAAATCTCTACGGTCTACGCCTCGGAGTGGGTTGATGTTTTGTCCTGGCCTTGAACAAGTGATCGGTTGTCCTATCCTCGACTCGACCTTTGTTTGGTCAAATCGTTACTTTTTCGTAATTGGCTTATAGTTGTGGGCAAAGTTCCTTTGTCTACCACCTTAAGTTATCTCCTGTTCTTTCCGCCTTTTTGGCATGTCATGTTAGTTAGCCAAATCTCTGCAGCGAGGAAGATGTGTGTTGTCATGTTCCCCTCATCCCTACTTCTACTCTAGAATCTCGGGATGAGATTCCTGTAAGGGGGGTAGAATTGTAACGGCCCCAGATTAGCACCCTAAAATATGGGCCAAATTTTCACTTTTTGATTGGCATTGCATCATGGCATCCATTTTAAATTGCTTAAGTTGAATAAATCAACAATTGTAAAACAACAAAAAGGGGAGCAAAACCCTTCCCAAATTTCCAACCCAAACACAATACTCGTTTTGGTAAAACCAATTATTCTTGAGTCTCCAAATAGTTAAGGAAACTCAAGGATATATGTTCTTTCTAAATAGTGGCCAAAGGCTAATTTATTAGCAAGCAACTAAATAAAATTTGAGAAATCAATTTGGTTCTTTTCAATTTCTATTGCTCGAACCAAGTTAAGTTTTCCAAAATTTCAAACTAAAAGTATGGGATGCTTCAATATTATTATATGAGCCTCCATAAATATTTTCATTATTTTTGGAAATGTTTAAATGCTCCAAATAAATCTATCTTGGAAATAACCAAAAATGCTCTGATTAAACTCTAATAATAAATGTGGTGCAAAACATTTTAGTTTGCTACCCAAATTTTTGTGGAGCTTACCCATGGCATAGGGAGCCCACATGAATTTTCCTTAATTTCTAAAAATGTTTAAATGGCTGTTTTAAATAGCTAAACGTTGCTGCTTTAAAAATTAGAAAACGGGAAATTCTGGAAAAGATCAAATCCCTGATGTGTGGACCCCTCCTGTCAGCCCTCTCTCTCTTCTCTCTCACCGTGGCCACCGTGGCCATAGCACTGGCGCCATGCCGCGGCCGTGCCTCCCATGCCGCCCGGCCCCCACTCGCTGCCGGCTCCCGCGTGGACAAGAGTACCATCTCGCCGCCCCGCTCTCTCTCTTCCCCCACCTGCTCCCCTGCCTCCGCTCTCCCTGCCTCTCTCCCGCGCGCGAGCTAGCCACCGCTGCCGCCGCCCGCCGAGCTCCTTGCCGACGATCCCGAGCTCCCAGCCCAGATCGAAGCCTACCGGAAGGTTCGCCAGGTCGCTCTTTTTCTCTGTGCCGAAGGAATCGATGAATGAGGGCCTCTAGCGACACCGCCGCTCGATTTCGTCCTCGCCTCCGGCTTAGGCTCGGCGCTCGCTTCCGTGGCCATTGCCGTGGCCTCTGGCCACCAGGGCACGAACTAGCGCCGCCGCCCATACCGCGACGTCGCCCTCTATTTTCCCCTCGAGGGCCTAGTGCCGGGACGCCCTCACCTGGGCGTGTTGCGTCGCCCTCCTCCCGCGTCGGCTGCCGCAGGTCGGACAAGCCGCCGACGATTCTTCTCCCGCTTCCTCGCTCTCACCAAGTGCGCGTAGTCTCCCAGGGTAAGCGCGCCGTCTCCATGCACCACTCCTTCCTCTCCCTCCCCTTCCCCCTCTCGCTCGCGCCGTTGCCCGCAGTTGCCGCCGGTCGTCGCCGTTCTGCACGCCAGCGTGCCCGGCCTAGGCACCGGCCCGAGCCGGACTTGAGGCCGGTTGGCTCGGGTGCGTGGCCGGCCTAGCGCCCGGCCTGGACCGACCGTGAGGCCGGCTCCCTCGGGCCACAGCCCGGCCTGGCTCTGGACTGGGCCGGCCTCCTCTGGCTCTGTCCCGGCCTGCACTCCGGCCTGGGCCGACCTATGGGCCGGCCCGCACAGTAAAAGCAGTTTTTGTTTTATTTGAAAATAATTCATAACTTTTCAAATATTGGTCCAAATTCAACAAACAAAATACCAATTTGATCAGAAAGACAAACTCTAACTAATGGACCAATTGAAATGTTTATTTGAAACCATATTTTGATGTTTTTTTAGAATTCCTAAAATGGGTTATTTAATACCCAAATCGGGAAATTCACAACTTATTAAATACTGACCCGAAAATTATGAATTAAATATCAATGTGATCCACACTTCAAATGCTATCAACTTATGCCCTTATCACTTCATGATCACAAATTCTTATTTGATGTTTTCATAATGTGATTAAATGAATTAAATCTTTTATTTAATTAATATGCTATTTATTCATCGGTGCTCCGAAAATTTACAAATAGAGTACCAAATTGATCGGAATGACGAACCCTATCCATTCATGTCATGTTCATGCATATTTGAGCCACTTCTCTAATAATTTGATAATTTATAAAGAATGTGGCCACTAAGATAAATATGGGGTGGTTTTCAAATAATTGCGCTAATTATTTGCCTCCCCATTTAATCTTGCTATCTCTTCTATATAATGATATCCTTGCATAAATTGGACATGTCATCATGTGATTGAGCATTGCACCTTGTGTTCTTGTGATTTATGTGTTCTTGTTTCTCTTTTGGGTATCGATAGATTCCGGAGTCGAGGGTCTCTCTACTTACCCCGACGAGCCGTACTTCACGCCCGGGCAGCAAGGCAAGAGATAACCTAACCTTCTTGGCATCTAGCATCTTATGTTTTTATCAAATTATTTTATCCACCATAATATTGCATGCGATTCAAATGTCTCTTTTGATAAAAATATAGAGAATCCTATGATTGCATGTTATTCCCCGAGCCAATCACATGTATCCCTACCTATGAACCCTAGTGTTGATGTGTTGGCCGGATACAAATATAATTGTTGGTTATATGCTTAGCCATGCTTAGAAATGCTTAGTTGAAATACTAGTTATGTCCGTTATTGAATTCCATAATTTTTGATGTTGATGGAATGATTCGGGCATGGTGGATAATTGTGATGCTTAATTAAAATGCTAAGATGGCTTGGGTGAGTTGCCATCGGGGATGGTGTTTTGCCTCACTCTAGCCCCTAGGTGCGAGTTCTTTACCTCTTGAACCAAGACTGAGCGTGCTTCTGGAGGTGGGGGCATATGGAACCCCCTTTGACCGAATAAGTTATGCGGGCGTATCCAAGGGTCCTCTAGTTCGGTTTTCCTTTTGCGTGTGAGTAGGTGGGTGGAAAAGAATGTTGTGGACGGTGGTGTTTAGGGCGTGGCGATGGGGCAGGGTGCTGAAATAGGCACTGAACCTGTCCTGTGGCCACAGATGACTCTTGGATAGTCTCATGCAATGTAAAGGTCTAACCGCGCCCACTCGCCGGCCTTCCCCGGAAGAGGGCCAACTAGGTGAGCCGGACGGTACCGATGGGTAAATTAGTACACCCCTGCAGGGTTAATCTTTTCGAAAAGCCGTGTCCACGGTTATGGACGACTTGGGAATAGACGATAAGACCATAGAGAATCTTAACCTAATTGATATGGCAGCTAAAGGTTGCATAACCAACATATGACAAAGGTTCATTTCCTCGAGGGTGATTCGAGGGGGTGCCTTGGTGAAGATGAGTGTGGTTGGTGACGAGGTTGGACTCGACAAATCCCTGGGTTGAGCACCCCGGGTTGATTGAGGGGGAGAGAGATGAGCACTGGTGATCACGACGGCTAACAGGCGAGGTTTTACCCAGGTTCAGGCTCCCAGAGGATAACACCCTACTTCCTGCTTGTCTGGTATTGATGTTGAGCGTGGCTACAATGGCGAGATGGCGATCTCGCTAGGGTTTGAGCTGGCGGCTACCAGCTGGAGTCAAGTTGCCCTAGACGAGGGACCCTCCCAGCCTTTATATGATAGGCTGGGTCTCGGGTGAACGGTGCCGATGGCACTTACAGGACGATCAAGGCTAATGACCTAACGTCGACTATCTTGGGCCGCACGTCGTCCTTCTTGGGCCTTCCTTGGACCCTCTCCATAGGATTGATGGACTCGGCGTGACCCAGGTATCACCACCGTGGGGTAGTCAAAGAATAACCCCACGACAGTAGCCCCCGAGTGCTTAGTCGAATCGTAGAGTCGAATAAAGGACTCCTTCCTTCTGGGCACGCCACCGGGTTCCTGAAAGGAACAAACAAAATGGTCGACTCCGGCCGTTCGGGGCTTTATGGAGGATTCCATAGTCGAAACTTCGACTGCAGGGTGAAAACTGCGAGTGTTGCTCTGGTCGGTGATTTTTCGACTGCGATTGTTCTGAGTCATTCGGGAGCGTGAACAGCGCTCCCGATGGGAGTAGCCCCCGAGATTAAGCTGAATTGCTTGCAATTGAGGTTAAACTCAATTTTTCCTTCAGTCGAAAAGCCCGCTCCCGATAGGAGTGAAGAAGGGACTCGAATTGACGGAGTCGCAACTTGCTTTGCATGACTTACTTTGTACTCGGTCGGATTGGCTTACTGCTTAAGTTTGCTCAGCTTGTGGAGCTTACTGTATTTCTTTTGCACTCGAATGAACTTGTCGAGTCGACTCAGCTCTTAGAGCTTACTGTATCTTTGTTGCACTCGAATGAACTGTCCGGGTGCTCCATCAGCCCATTGGCTTGCTATGCCTCCACGGATGACGTCAGTGCTGACGTTTTCGGCGTGCTCTGCATCCGATGGGACGTGACATGGTGGTCCCAGTGCCAGCATTGACTGATCTGACCGTTGGGCGCGAACTTTTCGCGGCGTGATGAAGGCGCCTCGATTCCCGCGCGTAGTGGGCGGCGTGGGCGGCGACGGTTGGCATCTCTGCGCGACGCGTGGACGGCCAGATGAGGTTGTGGAGAGCGGTTTCACAGGGAACGGCCAGGATGAACCGACCCCGCGGTATATATTTTTCACCGTGGTGGGGAACAGTTCATCCCATCTCCATTTCGCCGTCGTCTCAACTGCTCTCTCCTCCATTGCTGCTCCTCTGCCAGATTCTTCTCCACCCACCATGAGCAAGGTCACGATGAAGAGGGGAAAGTCTGCCGCCGGCGCCGCCACCGAGGCTAGCGTGATGAAGAAGCCCGAGGGCGACTGGACGAAGTCGTCGGTGAAGAAGGCCGATCTTGAGGGCCTCCGCGCGCAGGGGCTGCTGCCGCCGGCGGACCAGGCGGCAGTGCGCGCTCCAGGGAAGGTGGTATTCCCTGCCCCTCGCGAGGGGGAACGCGTATGCTTCGTGGATTTTCTTCCGCGGGGTTTCGGGTTCCCCCTCCACGATTTTGTTCGTGGTCTTCTGTATGCTTATGGGGTTCAGATCCACGATCTGAATCCCAATAGCGTCTTGAGCATCGCGAGCTTTATCGTGCTATGCGAGTGCTTCTTGGGGATCGCACCCCATTGGCCGCTGTGGAAGTCGCTGTTCCTCGTCAGGAGGAACGTGGGGAAGAGCGGGCAAGTGTACCCGGTGGGCGGCTTCGGCATCCAGGTGCGTGGCGACACCACCTTCTTCCAGATGAAGAAATCCGACTCCGTCCAAGGCTGGCGGAAGAAGTGGTTCTACGTCAGGTGCTACCAGGAAGGGCTTCTTCCCTTCGCGGCTGATCGCGAGTTGAAGAAGACGAAGGCATGGGCGCACCCACTGTCGAAGGAAGACAGGGAGGCGACTCAACCCTTGCTGGCGCTTCTCAGTGTCCTGTTGAAGAGTCTTGGGCGCGAGACAGGTGGGGTGCATCTCATTGCCACCTTCTTCAGGCTTCGGGTGCAGCCGCTCCGTGCTCGCGTCCACCCGATGTGGGCGCTTGAGCACGGCAATGAACTCGGCGATAACGAAGTTGAGTCGAAAGTGAGGAGCATCACCAGTCTCCGAGCCGCCGATCCGTGCAACGTCAAGTGCCCGGTCCAGCCGTATGGGCCGAACAACCCTGTGCCTGAGGTAAGCTTCCTTCTGCTTTGCTTCTGTCTTGTATGTTTTGTCGAAATCTTCTTTTGTCTGACCCGAATTTCTTGACAGGGTCGTTCCAACATTGTCAGCCTTCCTCCGTTGATGGAGAATGGACCTCATGAAGAGGCAGAGTTCCCTGAGGATGAAGAGGTTGATGACGATGAAGTTCCCTCCGCCACTTCTCGGAGTGAGACCTTGGAGGAGGATGACGAGCCGCTGCTGAAGCGGCAGAAGTGAAAGAGTGGCGAGTCTGCTTCTGCTTCGTCACCCACAAAGCAGGTGGAGGTGGAGAACGTGGCCGAGGTGAGCGAGCCCGGGATGAACTGGAGAAGGCCCAGGTTGAGCATTTGCTCTCACTCGCCGATGCTACTAGAAGTAAGTATCTCGGCTGTTTGCCTACTTTTTCTTGTGTCGACTTCTGGTGTCTTATCAGTATGGTCTTTTTGGAGCAGAGACTTACGGAGGTGCTCCTCCCGAAGGAACTTCCAGTGCCAATGTCAGCTTAACGGAAGCTATTGGCTTCATCGATCGCGTCTGTGCGTATACCTTGACGGCGCTGCAGAAGTCGACAGGCGCCTTGGCGACTGTGCACCGGAGCATCTTCCCCAATCAGCCATCGCCGGTCGCTGTTGATGCGCTTGCGGCTCCGTTTGAAGGCGACGCGACCACCATGGCGGACTACACGCGTGCTTAGACGGTACGCGGCTCAGAGCTCACTTTCCAGCTCCTACTTGGTCACCAAGTCGCAGGTGACTTTGAGAAGGTTGTCAGCGACTTCCCTCGGAGGCCTGATGGCAAAACCGCGTCCCTTAGCGGTGTGAAGGTACGGGCGAGTCAGCTGGCTGCGAAGCTGATTGCCACCTTCGAGAGGAAAATCGCCAAGGCTGCAGAGTTGGCCGCTAGGAAGAGCCGTTCTCGGTCAGAGTCTGCGATGTAGACTCTGTTCCTTTAGGATTCTACTTGTCATTTGGCCTGTAATGAACTTGTGTATTTTGCGGGTCCTTTGGCCGTGAATCATGCTAATGTTGAAAATGTGAATTTTGCCCTCGAGTCTTCTTTCATATCCATGTTTGAATGTCTTGCTCATTTGCCACTGTCGAATTTGGCAGTCTGAGATGGGCAAGGCTCCTGAGGTCGCTGGAACTACTGTTGCGGGCGAGGATGATGACACCTCTTCGGCTGCACCCACTCGCCATCGTCGTCGAGCTTCTCCAGCCCCTGTATGAAGCGTGAATGATCAACGAGTGTTCACCTACATGAGGAACAAGATTGTTGAGCTTGAGTCGAAGCTGAAGGTTGCCGCGTTGGAGTTGGAGCGCTTGAAGTCTCGGCCCACTGCGCCGTTCTCCCAGCGTGAGGAATTCCTTCTTGGCCAGATAGACTTGATCAGTCGACAGCTGCAAGGTTGGTCTTCTGGCGCTTTGCTCCGGCTTCTTTATGCTTTCGCTGTTCTAAGTGCTGGGTCAATTGATGCAGACGTGAATGCTGACTGGAAGGCCGAGCAGAGTCGAGTGGACGAGCGGGTGGATAGAGAAGCCGCCGGTGACTCACTCGAAGCTCGTCAATTTTGGTCAGACAAATCCAAAGGCAGTGTACTGGCTAGAATGCTGGATCGCACCTGGCGGGCTGCTTTGCTCCTGGAAGGTTGTAGAAAGACCCTCTTGCAGATCAACAGGGTGTACTTTCCGCACAACGAGCAGCCTAATGGACTGGCTGCGCTGCTGGAGAGATTCCGCGAAGGCAAGGCGTTGAAGGAAATCGTGCACACCCAGCTTGTTGGCGGGGCGAACGTGGCGCTGGCGTACGTTCGAATGCACCGGCCTCACCTTCCTTTGGACAAAGTACTTGACGGCTTGCCTGGAGCAGATGACTACGCCGATACCCTTGCGGCTGCGCGTCAGATGATTCAACAGGTCTAGAGCTTCAGTGAGCAACTTGTAGGGCCACTCGATGCGCCGAAGGATGAGCCTGTAGAGTAAGACTACCAGATTGCTGTTGTATAGCGTTAGCTTGTAAAAGACATTTTTCCAAGTGGAAATATGAGTGTATGTGTCCCGAGGTCGTCGAAGCCTCCGAGTTAATAAGTCGTATATTGTAGATTTCTGTAAACCCGTATGGCGCAGCCCCCGAGCGGGTCGAGTGCGGCCGGGGTGCGTCGAGTTAGGCCTGTGCGGCGTAGCCCCCGAGTGCTTCGAGTGCGGCCGAGGCGTTTTCGAGTCAGGCCTGTGCGGCGCAGCCCCCGAGTGCTTTCGAGTGCGGCCGAGGCATTTTCGAGTTAAACCTGTGCGGCGCAGCCCCCGAGTACTTTCGAGTGCGGCCGAGGCGTTTTCGAGTTAGACCTGTGAGGCGCAGCCCCCGAGTGCGTCGGGTGCGGCCGAGGCTTTTTGTGTTAGACCTGTGCGGCGCAGCCCCCGAGTGCGTCGGGTGCGGCCGAGGCTTTTTGTGTTAGACCTATGCGGCGCAGCCCCCGAGTGCGTCGGGTGGCGACCTAGGTTGACTTAGACCTGTACAGCGCGGCCCCCGAGTGGTTCGGGTGGCGGCCAAGGATTTTCGGGTTGAGCCTGTATGGCGCAGCCCCCGAGTGGTTCGGGTGGCGGCCTAGGTTTTGACTTAGACCTGTACAGCGCAGCCCCCGAGTGGTTCGGGTGGCGGCCGAGGATTTTAGGGTTGGACCTGTGCGGCGCAGCCCCCGAGTGGTTCGGGTGGCGGCCGAGAATTTTCGAGTTGGACCTGTATGGCGCAGCCCCCGAGTGGTTCGGGTGGCGGCCTAGGTTTTGTCTTAGACCTGTACAGCGTAGCCCCAGTTGTTCGGGTGGCGGCCGAGGATTTTCGAGTTGACCTGTATGGCGCAGCCCCCGAGTGCATCAGGTGGCGGCCTAGGTTTATGTTGCTTGCTGACAAGAGTAGAGGGGAGAATTTGTTCCTCAAATCACTTTATTGATTTTTGCGAGCAGGCCGCCTCGTTAAAACCCTTCCAGTCCCCTCGGGTACCCTGGCGAGGGAAAGAGTGCGTCTGAAACCTGCCGCTTCTTGACATTGTACTGTTACAAATTGGGGTCGATCAGGCGTAGAATCGGCGCAGTTGCGCAACGTTCCATGGGTTGTTGCAGACTGCCCCTGTCTTCGAGTCCTTCAGGCGGTAAGCTTCGCCGCTGATTGCCTCTGTCACGATGTACGGACCCTCCCACGGGGAGGCAAGTTTGTGCACCTTCTTCTGCTTGAGAAGGAGGACAAGATCACCAGGGACGAACGCTCTGGGCCGGAGTCGCCGCCCGTGATAGTTGCGCAGGTCTTGCTGGTACACAGCTGTGCGGGTAAGGGTGATGTCGCGTGCTTCGTCCAGGGTGTTGTAACACCCCGGCCACTCCCGGACCGGCGCCTGTTACGCCTGGCAGCTCTCTAGGATCTCTAGACTGGCCCCACAGACCAACACTAGTCTTTTCTGCGCACTTTGTCCTCACTCGTGCGCACCCGGGAAGGACTTCCCGGTCGGTCACCCATCCCAATATTACCCCAGGCCAAGCACGCTTAACATCTGGGTTCTATCGAGATGAGCTTCCGGAAAAGAAGTTGCAACTTGTTGGTATGAGTATCCTATCAATCCTATTAAGCCCTGAGCCAGGATCTCACAGGTGTCCATGTCATCTTCGAGTGCTTCTTCTGCATCAGACTCATCGTAGCCCACCACTCGGGGGGGGGGGGGGGGCGTCGAACTTGATGTCGCATGGCAGGACTGCTTCAGCACCGTACACCATGAAGAACGGCGTGTACTGGGTAGATCTGTTTGGTGTGGTGCGCAGACTCCACAGCACCGATGGCAGCTCTTCGACCCAGACGCCTGCGGCGCGCCTTAATGGTACTCGTAGGCGCCTCTTTATGCCCTTGCAGACTAGGCCATTGGCTTTCTCGACTTGTCCGTTGGATTGCGGGTGCGATACAGATGCGTAGTTGAGCTTGATACCTTGGTCAGAGCAGAAGTCCTTGAATTCTTCGGCTGTGAAGTTCGAGCCGTTGTCGGTGATGATGCTGTGTGGCACACCGCCGAGGAGGCAGTTGAACTTGTGACCGGTGCTGCTTTGATCCACTTCGTGAACTTGTCGACTGCCACCAGGAGGTGAGTGTGTCCGCCCGGAGAAGACTTCTTGAGTGGACCCACCATGTCGAGCCCCTATTGAGCGAAGGGCCATGCGAGTGGTATGGTCTTCAGCGCTGATGCTGGTGCGTGCGGCTTGTTGGCGAACTCCTGGCAGCCGGTGCATTTCCTCACAAGTTCTTCTGCGTCTTGCATTGCTGTGGGCCAGTAGAACCCTGCTCGTAGGGCTTTGGCCACCAAAGCTCGACTGCTGGCGTGGTGTCCGCAGATGCCGGCATGGATCTCGAGTAAGATGGCTTGACCGTCGACTGGGTCGATGCACCTTTGGAGGACTCCTGAGTTGCTTCGCTTGTAGAGTTCCCCGTTGATGACGGTGAAGCCCTTGGAGCGGCGGACGACGCGCTTGGCTTCGACTGGGTTCGCTGGCACCTTCTGATGCAGTATGTAGGCCAGGTATGGGCTTGTCCATGTGGGTTCGGCCAGCATTACCTCCATGGGTTCCTTCTCCGTGCCGGGCGGGTTGGTGGTGTTCGTTGTCGGTGTAGAGGATTCCGGCGCGGGTCGGAGCTTGATGGAGCATTGCGTGATGCACTCGAGGAAGACTCCGGGTGGCACCGGTGCTTTTTCTGAGCCGAGGTTGGCGAGGGTGTCGGCTTCCTCGTTGCTCTCGCGGCCGATGTGCCGCAGCTCGCAGCCGTCGAAGGTGCCTTCCAACTGGTTGTATAGGTCCCTGTAGGCTATCATGTTGTCGGCGATGGCGTCACACTGCTTCATGGTTTGCTGCACGACAAGGTAGGAGTCTCCATAGATCATGAGGTGAGTTGCGCCGCAGTTTTTGGCCATCCGCATGTCGTGGATCAGGGCCTCGTACTCTGCCTCGTTGTTGGAGGGTGTTGGGAAGTCCATCTGCAGTACATACTTCAGCTTGTCGCCTTTGGGTGAGATGAGGACGACTCCCGCCCCTGCTGATCTGAACTTCTTGGACCCGTCGAAGTACATTGTCCATGCGTTGGACAAGTCGGGTACGTCTGGCAGCTGGGCCTCTATCCACTCTGTGGTGAACTCTGGAAGGACTTGAGCCTTGATTGCCTTCGGGTGCGCGTACTTCAGCCCCCAGGGTCCCAACTCAACAACCCACTTGGCGACTCGGCCTGTCGCGGCTTGGTTGGTGAGGATGTCGGAGAGCCCGGAGGAGCTTACCACCGTGATGGGATGCTCGGAGAAGTAGTGGACGACCTTCCTTGATGTCATGAAGACTCCATAGGCTA
Source organism: Puccinellia tenuiflora (assembly GCA_012064385.1). NCBI lineage: Eukaryota > Viridiplantae > Streptophyta > Magnoliopsida > Poales > Poaceae > Puccinellia > Puccinellia tenuiflora. Next base: position 352,102 of record QRDG01002084.1, on the reverse strand, counting down.
GCTTCTAGTAGTGCGGGTACCGCTGCTTGGACAAGGTTAGCACCTCGCTGAGGAAGTAGACAGGCCGCTGAACAGGGTGATTGTGCCCTTCTTCTCCTCGTTCGACTACGAGTACCGTGCTAACCACTCTGTTGGTGGCTGATACGTAGAGATACATCGGCTCGTTTTCCAGTGGCGCCACCAATACTGGAGGAGTCGTGAGGGTTTTCTTGAGCTTGTCGAACGCGTCTTGCGCTTCCTCTGTCCACTCGAATTTATCTGTCTTTTTCATCAGTTGGTAGAAAGGCAGGGCCTTTTCTCCCAACTTACTAATGAACCGGCCGAGGGCTGCGACTCGGCCGGCTAGGCGTTGCACTTCATGAAGCTTGGTCGGTGCTGGCATTGCGAGTATGTTTTGCACCTTCTCAGGGTTGGCTTCAATTCCTCTTGCAGAGAGGAGGTACCCGAGCAGTTCTTCGGCTGGCACGCCGAAAACACACTTGTCCGGATTCAGCTTGATCTGATACTTGTTGAGTGCGGCGAAGACTTTGCGGAGGTCAGCGATTAAACTGTCCTCCGTTCGAGTGGTGACAACTATGTCGTCGACGTAGACTTGGACGATCTGTCCTATTAGCTCCTTCAGGCAGGCTTGCATCGTGCGCTGGTATGTGGCCCCAGCATTCTTCAACCCGAAGGGCATCATCTGGTAGCAGAACACACCATGGGGTGTGATAAATGCAGTCTTCTCTTCATCTTCGACTTTCATCCTGATCTGCTGGTACCCGGAGTAGGCATCCAGGAAGGATAGGCGCGCATAGCCTGCAGTCGAGTCGATGATCTGGTCTATCCGCGGAAGCGGGAAGTGGTCCTTGGGGCAGCATTTGTTAATGGCGGTGAAGTCGACGCACATGCGGAGTGTCTTCGTCTTCTTCTTCTCCACCAGGACCGGGTTCGCTACCCAGTCTGAGTCCTTGATCTCTCGGATGAATCCGGCATGGAGCAGCCGGTCGATCTCCTTGCTGATGGCGTCTCGCTTGGGACCCGAAAAGCGTCGCATGGTCTGCTTGACGGGTCTGGCGTCCTTGTGGACGCGTAAGGAGTGCTCGGCGAGTTCCCTGGGTATGCCTGGCATGTCGGAAGGTTGCCAAGCGAAGATCTCCCAATTATCACGTAGGAACTCGACGAGCGCGCCTTCCTATGCGACAGGCAGGCTTGTCGACACCTTGACTGTCTTGCTGGCGTCCGTCGGGTGGACTTGATGGGTTCTTGTGTCGTCAGTCGTGTTGAAGGCGGAGCCCTTGGCTGGCTTCTTGGATGGCGGGAAAATGGTCTTGTCGTTGTCGACTGCCATCAGCGCAAGGTGCTCTTCCATTCCGAAGAACTCAGAGATCTTGCTGAATTCGCGGTCGCAGCTGTTGGAGCGGTCGAAGTCGCCGTGCACCGTGATGACGCCCTTGGGTCCAGGCATCTTGAGCATGAGGTAGGCGTAGTGAGGAATCGCCATGAATCTGGCAAAGGTTGGGCGCCCAAGTATCGCATGGTACTGCGACTTCCAGTCGACTACCTCGAAGTCGATCGCCTCCCTATGGAAGTTGTCGGGTGTGCTAAAGATGACGTCGAGTGTGATTGTTCCCATGGGCGTGACTGCTTGCCCTGGTACTATGCCATGAAAGGTGGTCTCTGATGGCGTCAAGTTTGTTGTTGGCCTGTTCATCCTTCTGAGGGTGTCGGCGAAGATGATGTTGATGCCGCTGCCTCCGTCCATGAACACCTTTTTCAAGGTGTAATCCCCGATCAGAGCTTCGACTACCAGAGCGGCATGCCCGGGTCGTGGTACCGTAGGCGGATGATCTGCTCTGGAGAACGTGATCGGTGTCTCTGACCCTCTCAGGTATTCGGGTACTGCGGGTGGACAGGTGACAGCCTGGTAGACTTGGCGGGTGATGATCTTCTGGGTCCTGTTTGAAGGGCGTCCCTTCTGTATCATGTTGAGCTGTCCGCGTGCCGCTGGATATGCGTCAGGGGCTTCTTGCTGCGGCTGCTGCTGTTGATAGAAAGCTCCCGCTGCCTGTGCTGGATTAGCGACTGCAGGTGCGGGTGCGGGTGCTGCTTGGAGAGCCAACTGCGCGACTGGCTGCGCTGCGGGTGCTACCTGGAGAGCCAACGGCGTGGCTGGCTGAGCAACTATCTTCTGCATTGCTTGGTATATCCTGCGCGTCTTTTTGCAGTCCTTCAATAGGTGGCGGGATCCCCATTTGCCCCTTTCTGGGTTCCTGAACATATGGTGCTTGCAGGGTTGCTCCAGCTCTTCCTCCGGAGTCAGGGTGCGCCTCTGCCACTCTCGTTTGCGGCTCCCGTCGCCACGGTAGGTGCTGCCACCGCTTCGGTTGAATTGCCCCTGATTGTATTGGCGACTGTTGTCGCGTTCTTCATCCTCGCGGGGGGTTTCGAATCCCGCCGCTACTAACTCTATTGAGTCATTGCCGTGGTAACGCGGCTTCTTCTTCTGGCGTCCTTCCCGCCAGTTGTTTGGTCCGGTCTCGTCTCTTGGGGAGTAGCGTGAAGTATCACGGACCGAGTCCTCTCCGTCTGCCCACTGGTTGGCTATCTTCATGAGGTCAATCATGTTTCTCGGCCGGAGCCTACTAAATTCCTCGCGGAGGTCGCGGCGATAGACGCCGTGCATGAAGGCATCCATTACTCGGTCTTCCGAGGTAGCTTCCATGGTGTTGCGGAGCAGGGTCCATCGCTGGATGTAGGACCGGAGCGGCTCGTCCCGTCCTTGTTTGCATGCTTGGAGCTCGACGAAAGTTGTTGGCCTTGAGTATGTCCCCAGGAAGCTCTTGACGAAGGCATCCGTGAACTCGTCCCATGTGCTGAAGGCGTCCTTGGGTTGAGTGTTGAGCCACCCGCATGCAGATCCTGTGAGCATCAGCTGGATGTACTGCATGGCTGTAGTCGAAGTACCGCCCTGGCAACTGCAGGCTATGAGGTAGTCCTCCAGCCAGTCTCTCGGGTCCTGCTTTCCGTCGTACTTGACCGCTTCTGCCGTGAGCTTGAAGCCCTTGGGCATTCTTGTGTCGCGGATGTTGAAGCTAAAGCATGGGGCACCGCGTGGCTCGAAGTCGCTATCGTCGCGGTCGTCAGCATTGGGTGTGCTGACAATCCGCTGGGTGCGGTTGCGGTCTACCGTCCTCTGCGTGATGACGTTGCGGAGGTCTTCGCCCGGCTGCGGCTGTCGCGGCTGTCTTGGAGCTGGGCCTGCGAGCGCTGCGGGTTCGCGGTCACGGCGACCCCGATTCTCTTGCGCCCTTTCTGTTGGCGCCTTGCTCGCCAGAGCTTCTTCGACTGCCTTGATGGACATGATCTGTTGTTTGTGAAGGAGAGCACGGGCGTCACCCTCAGGCGGCTGCGTCAGTCGCAGGTATGTTTCGACTGCCAAGAGGGCAGCTCCAGGTGTTTTGGGGACGGGTATCCCATCCTCGTCTTCAGTCATGTATGACGACTCGAGGTTGCGGGTGATTCCGGCGCGTTCGGCCTCTGTCATCCGGGGCACGCAGGCCCTATGGCGCCTTGCTCCTTGTGAGACCTCTGTCGAGGCAGCAGTGAATGAATACGCGGCCCTCCTGGCACTCGCCGCGTCGGCTTCCTCCTTGCGTCGGAGCAGCTCGGCCTTCTCTGCGCGGAGTCGTTTGCCTTCCTTCCGCAGCAGATACTGGACCGCCATAAGGTCCTCTCGGGGTGCGTCTGGTGGGGGGTATGTACCCTCCTCAACGTGCTTCAGGGCTCTGATTGCCATGTCGCGGGTGATGGTGAGTCGTGTCTGGTCCGGCATGACCACCTCCAGTGGGTATGCGGGTTCGTCGCCGTTGGCCCGCGACGGGCCGGCCATGTAGACTTGCGCGGGGTAGATCCGGGTAGTGGGACTGATGCTTCCACTGCTGCTTCCTTCATCCGACCCGTGCTCGGAGTCGAAAATGGCTCCAACGTGGTGGGTACCACAGTTGCCGTTGAGGTTTTTTCCGTAGAGTTTCGCGGCCTTCACGGCGGACGCGAGGAATGGAGTCGCTGTCGTCGACGCGAGTGCGTGGCCGACGTAGTCGGGGTCGATGCAGATCTTGGCCTTGCGCGCGACGCGACAAAGGTGGTCGAAGTAGACTTGATCCGCGCAGGGGTCACCGCCGATGCGATCTTCTTGGCAGCCGGAGATGCGGGTGTCTTGGTCGCGTTAGGCGCGATCTTTGCCATGGAGGCAGTTGGTGCAGTCGAGATGCGCGCGATCTTCACGGCAGTCGAGGATGCGATCGTCGCAGTCGCGGTAGATGCGATCATGGCGGGTGATGACGTGGTCATTGTAGTCGTAGCAGATGCGATCTTCGCGGCAGTCGAAGACGCGATCGCTGCATTCGCAGCTGATGCGATCTCCACGGCAGGTGAAGGCGTGGTCGACGTAGTCGATGCAGACGCGGGTGTCGTCTCTGCGCGTAGCGCGGCCACCGTAGATCGGAGTGTTTCGTAGCTGTTTATGAGGTAGCGCATGGTACCAAAGGTGATCCACGTACCTTCACTCAGTTCAGCGTACGCCGAGCGATGAGCCGGCGGGTGGCTGACGTACTCGAGGGAGTCGGACCGGATTGGCTCCCCGGTGCAGGCGTCGGTCTTCAAGGTTGATGGAGCCGGAGCGACCATGGTTCCAACGCTCGTTCTTTCCCACAGACGGCGCCAATTGACGAGGTTGGACTCGGCAAATCCCTGGGTTGAGCACCCCGGGTTGATTGAGGGGGAGAGAGATGAGCGCTGGTGATCACGACGGCTAACAGGCGAGGTTTTACCCAGGTTCAGGCTCCCGGAGGATAACACCCTACTTCCTGCTTGTCTGGTATTGATGTTGAGCGTGGCTACAATGGCGAGATGGCGATCTCGCTAGGGTTTGAGCTGGCGGCTACCAGCTGGAGTCAAGTTGCCCTAGACGAGGGACCCTCCCAGCCTTTATATGATAGGCTGGGTCTCGGGTGAACGGTGCCGATGGCACTTACAGGACGATCAAGGCTGATGACCTAACGTCGACTATCTTGGGCCGCACGTCGTCCTTCTTGGGCCTTCCTTGGACCCTCGCCATAGGATTGATGGACTCGGCGTGACCCAGGTATCACCACCGTGGGGTAGTCAAAGAATAACCCCACGACAGTTGGTTACAAAAGGGTTCGATGAGAACCGATGATGACAATGTTACTTTCTTACCCCCTTTTGAAAAGTATTCTGAGTAGACGAATACCATGTGTCCTTTATGGTTCGGTTTATTAAAACTAGCTTTATGCAACAGAAATACATATACAGCTTTAGAGCCTCCGTCAGTCATTGGGTCTATATCGCCCTACTAAACTTGCGAGTACATCGTACTCAGTCTCTCTTTGCTGCCTCTATGATTTTGTATTTCAGAGGAGGACGACACCGAGCCGCTAGGTGGGTTCTTCTTTGACGTCGACTACTAGTCTGGGGTTCCCAGGTGGCAGCTTGGGACCGTGGAACAAGCTGGCTTGGGTGATGTTTATTGTAGGCCTCTTAGGCCATATGTTTGCTTCTTGTTGTTAGACAACACTACCCGCTTCCGCTTGATGAATTGTTGGTCTGTGACCTTTTGTTATGTAATATTTGTATTCTTCTCATTATATAAGTTGCTATATGTTTTGTGTCGTAGAGTCATGCAATGTGCCAGTTTGTTCCACAAGTCTCGATCTCTGTGTTATACCTTGATGGCTGTGCCAATTACATAGCCTCGCGGTATAATTCCGGGGTCGGGCGTTACATAATATATGTATTTAAACTCTCTAATTTAGCAAAATTCCATCCAAATTTATAAAAAAATACATCCAGCTGCCATGAAACAACAAAGTTGCTCTTTCATGCCCCAAGATTCTTCTCTTGTCTTCTGGTTCCCACATGCGGCCACACTCAAGATCCACAGTGATGTTTGTAACAACAAAGGAAATCATACATGGAAGTGCTGAAGCAACCTTGTCATCCGAATACTTTGGATATGGCAGACATTTCCATGCAAGCCATACCAACATAATAAGATACATTATGTATTTAAAAAGGTAAAATCCGGTACAGAATGCTCCTGTTAAGCACAAGCTCTAGTAGTTTAAAGTTGGTTATGATTCGTCAAATGTACAGACGAAACTATCATCCCAACATGCAAGTCAAAACAATATTTGTCAACTCAATAATATTCCCATACAAACCTCAAAACATCATAACCAGGCAATACAAGAGCAACTTAACCCTTCATCAACTATGATAAGTTAGTGATAAGATGGAATGAACAGAAAAATAACTGAAAACTGTAATAACCAACAAATATTTGTAGATAATTACCATGAAAAAGCCACATTGAAATACTGCAAAAGCAACACCAGATGTAATGGCATTTGCAACTGGATTGGTAGTTCCCATTCCACCCAACAGAGAGAACAGAGCACCAGAACCAAAAGCAGCTGCCATGCTATACAAACACAAACAGACGTTTATTATCCATAAGGTAGCAAGTATATATTTATTAATGAGAATTAATGAAAAACCACCATAAACCTGAAACTGCATAACAAGGACAATCTTTAGAGGCTAAATACTGAAAGGAATATTTTTTGCATCTTTGCATTGCTAATACTAAAATGCATATATCAGACATCAAACTGATAATACAAATTATTAGTCATTGAAATGTAGTGCCAACTAAAGTGAAATACCAAAGCCTCACGCCCTCACCTGCCCTGGATGTCCTCTGCTCCGCGTATCCTTCTCGTAACACATGATATGCCTGCGTTTGCACCAGTCATAACTGCAAAATTCCACACTTGCACCAACGGTCCACCAGCTAAAGCCTGTGAGGCAATCAGCTTCATTACCATGAAAAATGAAAATGCTAGCCATTTACTGACATATCAAAACTTACTATTCATGAGATATCGAAGTGGTCCACATTTGCCATGTTATCAAACTGAAAATGCTAGCCGTTTACTTACAGATCAGGAGTCACAAGTAACAGGTCTCACAAGCAAACATCACAAATGAATGAGCTTATTCTATTAGGGGTCATTTGGATCCCATCATTTCATTTCATTTGGCAAAAATGAAATGAATTAAAGAAAAATGACAGGGTTAGGGACAGGAATTTGACTTAACATAGTAAAGGCATTCTCTAGAATTCCGATTGAAATGACATTTCAATTCCATGACAGCCGAACACGTTGGGCATGGAATCTGAAATGAATTCCTCTGAAATGATGGGATCCAAACGACCCCCTCTAATTTGGGTTAACGGTATAACACACATGGTATAGATGTTCTTACAAAATAACTATGGAAAATTGCATGAAACTCCATAAAGTACCGCTACTTTCTCAATTAGGTCTCCCTAAACTTGTCTCCGTTTCTCACATGACTAGAAATGGGTCACATGGTGCCCACTCGTGTTGTAACATTAGCTTCCACGTAACAGAATCCTTTAGTCTAACAGTGAAGAGACATGTATTGGGAGGCCCATGAAAAAACATAGCTTGGTGGATTTGCTATGCATTTTTTTCGAGAAACCATTGCTATGGAAAATTTTATAAAACTATTTATCAAATTACTTTTCATATTATAGTTCTGTCAATTCTTGCCTCTTTGCTGACTACTATGTTGCTCCCCACATCTGTATCTATTTCCATCTCAGATCAATCATTATGTTTACAACGATTTGTTCAATTAGAACAGCAAATGTGCACTATGACAAGGAACATCGAACCTCCATAATGTCGCAAGTTAGCAATAGGCTCAAGTTCCATATAAATTCATTGTACTCCATAATACACTAAACTCCAGTGTCTAGTCAAACAATAGACAAAGTCACGGAACTAAGAGCAGATATATTGTTTCATTTTGTGAACACATACTAATACAACCTATACAAATATGCCCTGTATATCTGTGAACAAGAGATTCACTCTAAGCTTCTCAAACAAGAGGAGTAAGTTGGTGACTACTGTAGTACCGATCAACCAAACAATAACATGCGGAATCTCAAAAAAAAAAAAAACTATAACATGCCAAAAATTGCTCCTTCAGCAAGTTAGATAAACATGTCGTTGATTGCAATTTTGAGATAGCATGTTCCAATCGTTCACACGACAAAAAAAAGGAGAGAGTAGACGATCGATATGGAAGGGTGGCAACCTGCGCCTGCTTGAAAGATGCCATGGCCTGGGGGTTGGCGTTGGGCGGAGGAGGCGGCATGGGAAACGGCGGCGATCCCCCATCGGTGGTGAGTGAGCCCATGAGTGCCCGGACGCCCCACCCTGAACAACCCCCACCTCCGTGGTCACCGCTGCCTCCACGTGGATGGGCTGCTTCGTCATCCACGCGCGGAACTGTTAGCAACCTTTCCCTACCACTACTGGGCTGGGCTTGGGCTACCAATACTGGGCTTGGGCTCCTCGGAAGACACGGAGGCAGCGACTACAAATATCGACCGAAGCGATACGAACAAGGCGGCTTGGAACTGGATGGCTTCGGCCTCCTCGCTTCCGTCTCTTCTCCCTCCTGTATTCCTCTTCCATCCTTTCTAATAGCTAGAACCTAGTCAATCCATGGCGTGTAATACCTCTCACTGAGTAATCGAGCTGTGATACTAGTGTGTTGTTAACATTTGGTATTCAGAGCCAATCGATTCCTCCACCAAAAATCCCCAAAATCCCAACCAAAATTTTTCCACACAATCCCAAATTCAAGCCAGATTCCACCCTTCTCCTATCAAATCCATGGATTGGAAAGCCCAGCTCGTCTGCTCAATATGGCATCCGTGCATACGGTCGTCGAGGCGGCCATCCAGAGATCGATGTTGGCATCCTTCGAGGAGTCGGCGGAGGAGACGGCAAGGCGCCGCACCATGTCGATCGGCGAGGCGGGACGGCGTCGTATCGAGCTCCAAGAAGAACGGGTGAGGCGTGACCCAGTGTTGGCGGAGAAGATGGCTAGGCGTCATGCCGCTTTCCGTGCCGCACATCCATGGACTACAACACCAGAACCGGCGATGGCAGCTACCCCTTGGGCTGCATCTGCGCTGCTCGAGACGGACCTATCAACGTCGATGCCTGGCGCGGCGATGGCGACCTCGGCATCTACCACGCCTTCCACCATCCTCACAGCATGTGCAGTGCGCGATGGAGAATTTGCCACTCGCCCGCCCACAACATGTTCGACGCAATGCCCAAGCCACGAGGTCACCATGTCGGTGTCAGCACCCGCCCCGGCTGCAACATCGGCTTCGCCTATAGAGGTAGTTCCCGAGCACTGCTTCGACTTCGACCCAGCGGCTGTGACCTCGACTTCTACCGCGCCTGTTTCCATCTTCACTGTGAGTGTCGTGCGCGATGGCGACCTCGACGCCGCGTCGCCCACCACATGTTTGTCCTTATGTCCAGGCAGCGACATGGGTGATGTGGCGGCTTCCATGATGCTTGGTGAGGCGGTTGTGACCACAGCTTGCACAGCTCGCACCCGCTGCGCCTACCCTGAGGCGCAACCAGTGGTCATGCCAACACCAGACCTCGTTGATGTGGTGGACTCTACACTGGCCAGTGTCCCGGCGATGACTACACACATCCCCACTATGGTATTGGTGGACTCAACACCGGACAGTGTACCGGCGACGACTGCAATATCAGCGGAGAGCACCAACAACAACACCATGTTACCCACGCATGATGTCCCGGACTTTGTGCCTACTCTGCTTGTTGAGTCCGACAGTGTATGTTCAAATGTTGTTGTTGTCCTTGTGCCGCAGGTGCTAGATGTGATTCCTGTGACTATCTCAGCAGACCAAGATGATGCGCTGCAAGACGACCAAGGTCTACTCAGCACAGAGGTAATTCAGCTCCCCTATGATAATCACTGTGCTCTTACACTCGAGATGTCTGCGGTGCAGCAACCGGTTATGTGTGATATGTTTAGAACCTTGTCAAGAACTTTATGGTCACAAATACTCTATGTGGAATTGCTCAAGAATCAGTTTGATTGTGCTGGACCATTCAATAAGCAATACTTGGAATGCTTGACTGCTTGTGCTACTACGTATCCTTCCATGTGTGCCACAACTCATTCAAGTTGCTTGTTGCCATGGGATCCGGGAGAGAAAACAAAGCTGTCTTGTTCAAGTGATAATGCGATAGCCAAGTATTTTTGTCAGCATATATACAAGGAATTGCTCCAGTATCAGTTTGATTGTACCAGCACATTCAACAAGTTCTACGTGGAATGCATTATTGCTTGTGGTCCTGGTTATCTTGCTATTTTTGCTGAACAAGTTTCCTTCGAGGGTTTTCTGCTGGAATTTCTCTGTGCTCCGAGCAATTCTCACCCTCTCTGTCTTCAAACCTGGGCGTACTGGTTACTAACAGCAAGTTCAGTACCTTATCATTTTGCACCTATCACTGTTGAATTGGTTTTTCTTTTTCCCTACGGCTCTGTTTCTCTACCTTGGAAAAATGCATGGTCCAACTTGTTTGGTAATTGGAGGGCAAATTGGGGCTGTGAGTTTGCGCCATACAACTTGCGGTCACAGACTGCGGTGTTCCTGTTCTGTTCTATGGAAATTCAAATACTGAAGGGACCAATGAAGCAATGGGACCCAGGAATTGCTTGGAGCTTTCATTTTTGGAGAGAGCTAGCACTTACTACAATTACACCAGATGTGACCAGCTTGTTGACTGCAGCAGTGTCTAACATTCAAGCTTTTGCATGGAATATTGTTCAATATTTTTTCTTGCTATGCTGGGACAACATGTGTTACTTCTATCTGCAGTTCTGGCCAGCAATTGTTCTGGCCTGTTTTTCTGGATATCTCATTACAGGAGGTTTTGAGCTTAGGTCGTGGGAGGTTGTTTGGACCCAATACTGTTTCCTGGCAGAAGGTTTTGAAAATTCCTACTATGAACCTTACTCCGCGACTGATTCCTTTTCCTGGAAAATTTCATGGTACAAAACCTCTGTTGCTTATGTCCTAGTGCAGCCTGTTCTATGTCCTGCCAGATCACAGGCTCATATCCCGGGCAGTCAACCTAATGATGACAATTTCTCTTATGTGCTGGTTCTTGGACACGAGTGCATAAAAGTACAACGGACAAGGGATACTTTGCACTTGCAACAAGCTAAAATTACTTCCTTGCAAGCCAATACTGGTTCTCACTTCATTGGATATTCTAATCTGGTTGGTTGCAAATGGCTGCATTGGAAAATTGAATGGCCGCTGTACTTCGTGTGCTGTACTAGTGGCAACAAGTCTGGTAAACTATTCCATCCAAAAATAGTGAGTTATGACGGTTATCTTGAGAAGAGAAACACAGCTTTGCAAGTTTTCCTCCTGGTAAATTGGTCTCAGTCTCACCATATTGAAACTTGTGGATGCCTTTCTCTTACTTCAGGCATGGAAAGTACTTTACCATTTCAGTTCCTCGCATTCGTTGCCATGTGGATATTCCAGTCTGCAGTTTTGTCAAGGGAAGTTGTCATGGGATCCAGGCATATGGCCACTTCTCTGTATCTTGGAGTTTTCACACAAGCTGAACCAAAAGTAAAGAATGCTACAGCTCGAGCCTACTACCTTGTCCTCTGTCTCGACCATGGTTACAACTTCGACAAAGTTTGTGCCGACCACGACTACTATCTCGACGTCTTTCATGATCAAGCACACATCGGCGAGGACTACTACATTCACGTCTTCATTGAGCAAGTCGGCCTCATCTACCTCAACCTCGTCAAGGTCTGCCTCGACTACGACACCTGCCGCGACCTCGATGAAGTCATGAAGCATAAGGTGCAATGGGATCCAGGTGGTGCCTCGAGGTGGCGGCTTGAGGGCAAGCCGCCTTTTAAGGAAGGGGGAATGTTAGCAACCTTTCCCTACCACTACTGGGCTGGGCTTGGGCTACCAATACTGGGCTTGGGCTCCTGGGAAGACACGGAGGCAGCGACTACAAATATCGACCGAAGCGATACGAACAAGGCGGCTTGAAACTGGATGGCTTCGGCCTCCTCGCTTCCGTCTCTTCTCCCTCCTGTATTCCTCTTTCATCCTTTTTAATAGCTAGAACCTAGTCAATCCATGGCGTGTAATCCCTCTCACTGAGTAATCGAGCTGTGATACTAGTGTGTTGTTAACAGGAACCCGCCTCCAGCGCCTTCACTCGCCGGGTCCACTCCTCCAGGGGGTTGCCGACGTGCGACTGCGCCGCTGACGACGACGAGGCCAAAGAATGAAGCCGGGCTAGCAGGACGGCCGCTGAGGGCATCAGCCGATCCCGCAGCTCGCTCCACCGTCGGATTGAATCCGACGGCCACGCGTGATTTGTGGTCGAACAAAACGAGCACCCGCTCCACCGTCGGATTGAATCCGACAACCATTTCTCTTCTTCACTCTCCCTATTCTCACGCGATGAAACGAGAGGCGACGGCGGCCGGAGCCGTGCCCGTCCACGGCAGCCGGAGCCTTCCCCGTCCACGGCGGCGCTGTAGACGTTTTCAACGGAGCAGCGTGCTGCGGAGAGATCCCGCCCGCTGCTCGGCCGAACGTGGCCGCGGCGTCTCTTTTGTGAGCAGGTGGGGAGGTGGTGCGCGCCGGCGAGCCAGCGGCCATTTCGGGCGACGGTGGCGAGCATGGAGGCCCAGATTCGTCGTCGACTTCCGCGCGAGCGCGTCTTCCGCAAATCCTCTCCGAAAGGGGGAGAATGGCGTCGCGGGGCCATCTCCCTCGTGCAGCCGCGGGCGCTGCACGGACCCGAAGGTGGTGGCGACGGCCGGGAGGTTGGAACGGTGAGATTTCGATCCCCAAAATCGTGTGGTAATCTTTAGGGTTCTTCCGAAATTGGGGAATTTGGCTAGGGTTCTTAGGATTGGGGATTGAATTAAAATTGGTCAATAAAACGTGCTCCCCATGACCCATCTATCTTTGCATGCTAAAACTGAATAAAAGCTTCATTTTAATCAAATTAATTAACCATAAATTTCCATATACCTTCTGATCAACACTGTCCTGCCCTGGTTCCTCGCCCAGTAAGAGGTTAAAAAATTCCCTAGCAAGCATTTCCATTTGTCCAGCAGAAGGGCCGCTATCTGCGGTTTCCTAGCTTTAGAAAAAGGCAAAACATCTTTATACTCGACGAAGATGCTCGAGAGTCACTGCACAATCCGTCAAGTGAGTCAACAGGTATACGTTCTGTTCTCAAGTACATCGGGCCATCAATGTCGACCCTCCAGCAATATTGTAGCATGTCTCCTCATTGATACCTTTATGCCAAGGCTTTCCAAGCATGCATATTTAACAACCGTGGCTCTCCATATGTTTTCTGAACATAAATCCATATGTATTTTCTCTAGCAGGTCGATCATATCTGATCCAGGCCATTGCTTCTTCTCTTTTCAGGTTGTTCAATCCTTCAGCATACATGTTCATCCCAAGCTGTTCGAGCATATGGAGTGCCACTGCCATCCTAGATAGATGTATACTACACAAATACCAAGCTCTCAGTATCATTAGCTAAAAACGTAAATGTTCAGGTAAGCAGCTCATATAATTGGTATGTTAACAATGTTTAGGTATCAGGCAGTTATGAAATTGCATAGTGCCATAATATTATGTGTGCTGGTAGCACACAAGGTAGTAAGTCAACACCAAATCAATGTGTAGTCATTGCACTTAAGATTTGACTAAAGATTATTTTCTTATTGTTTTCCTAATGTTTCATTAGTAAACAAACTGAAGGACCAAACATCATTGTGGGAAGCTTAGCTGATTTTTCCTTTGTAAGAGTAGTAGTTTTCTTCACTAAAGAGAATTAGCGTGTATGTTCCAGTGACAGACAGCAGCAGTAGTGCTGCCAGGGCTGGGACGGTTTCCGTCACCTTCACACCCGTCTGCTCTGCCTCCATGCTCTGTCATCCCTACCGGCAGGAGGAGCAGCAGCGTGATGACAGCCTCCTTCAACCATGGTGAGAAAGTAAAAGCAATGCTACTCCCTCAAATGTCTCCTTACTGTAATTAGTTGCGGGCCATCAGCTCCAATGCACATGCCTCAACATCACCCTCTCGCTTTGCATTCTCTACAGCTCTAAGCCTGGCTAACGGCAAGCGTTCTCAGGCCATATTGTCTCGCTTTCTAATCAAATGGTGATATTTCTTTCTTTATTGTTTGGTCGCCAAAAACCGTCATGTTTATTTCTGCACTATTGCTTGTATTGTCAAATATAATTTGTCAGTGATTTAAATGAATGATTGTTCTATGTTTTACAGGCACCCTGCCATGTTTTTTTAGTAATGGTTACATATGTATATGTGTTATTAATCAGTTTACATGCCTTTAATCATTGTTATAAACATGTGCTTTTCAATACAAATTCCTGGTGAAATTAATGCTTTATGTTTATACCCAAACTATGTATTTGAAGAAGTGCTTTACTTGATCAATTTTCTTAATCTGATATTCTTCCCTAGGCTTGTGAATTACCTACCTTTACTAAAAAATAGAGATGCCATGTAATTATCAATTAAAAAAAAACAGTGTGAAGACAAATCTATAAATGTGATTTCTTCTGGAGATCTCTGCTTCTGTGCTAATCATGGTATAAACGGGGAGAAATATAGTTAGTTACTAATTAAAGTTTTGTATGCTTAAGACCAGGAAGTAGGGAAGTTTCTGATTTAACCCAGACGACTTGATCTTTTCCATTAAGGCAGCTCAACTGAAAATAGCACCTCTGTATTCTAAATTTTCTGACACATGTTCTTGCATATGATAGCATTTCCTGTAAACATGCAAATCACAGGTCCTTATTTTCTATAGTGCTGACCTATATATTTTATATCGATATTGGCGATACGTCTGTCACGCTTGACGGTGGCGCGTGACATGAGCTGTTAGGTTTAAACATATATGCAGAAGGTCTTAACAAGATGGTATCAGGCAGATCAATAGCTTGGGTGAGATACTACTAGCCCGCCAGGGACAATCAGTTTACGCTTCGGAAAGTTTATGGGGACCTTCTCTGCAAGATGTAGATGCTTGGGAAAATATTGGCAAAAACTTATTCGACAGATCATGCAAGAAACTGGGTACGACGTAGATGATATCAACTATTCTTTTTGTGATGAAGTGCGGCAACATTGTATAGAGCTGCATCGCATTGCTGGAGGAGCAACACTGATGGCTCATTGGTACAGAGAAAAGGAACATACTGCTGTCGACTCACTCGACAAAAGAATGCAGCGGCTCTCCTGCATCTTTGTTGAATTTGAACACGTGTTACCATTCTCTAAAGCCAAGGAAACGTTTGATGGTTGTTTTGCTGCTAACAGGATGGAAGAGCTTTCCAAAGAATTGGTTAAGCTGAAGGACGATGATGAATATGGTATGGACGATATTGACTGAAAGGTAACCTGCCATTTTAGTTGAATTTTATATTATTATTTTTCAGCGAAAGAGCTTGATATATTCAACTGATCATGTTTTTGTCATACAAAGTGAGCTCTCTGATGTGGGGTGGGAAAGCCTCTTTAAACAGACAGGGCCCTCCCGGTCTACCCGATTTAGCAAGGGCATCAGCTGCCCTGTTACAGTTTCTACTGATGAGATTGACAGACCACTCATAGCATTAGGGTTCTATCCCGTGTTTTTTCGTCAGTCTGTCCAAGGAGGTGTTGCAGCCAGCCGTGTCCAGTGAAACTGAATGACCTTTCAGGGGGCAGGGTCCAGACTTTGCGCATTGCCTGCTGGAGGGTTCTATCCCATGTTTTTTCGTCAGTCTGTCCAAGGAGGTGTTGCAGCCAGCGTGTCCAGTGAAACTGAATGAGCTTTCAGGGGGTAGGGTCCAGACTTTGTGCATTGCCTGCTGGAGGGCAGTAGCATTGGTGCAGATCACTGTAGCATGGAAGGCGTCCTCCTCTCTGTTGCCGCAGATAGAGCAGGTGTCATTTATTTCCAGAGTTCTTCTCCGATTGCTTATATTTGTGGGTAGAGTCTGTGGCAATTCTCCAACCAAAAATCCGCACTTCCGGTGGAACGTTTGCCTTCCAAATTAAGTTTTTCATGTTAATTATACTGCTGTAAACAGCTAGACGGTATTATATCGTGCTGACTTTTTCATTTTTCTAGCTGTGCAGAACGAATGGATCTGCAGGTAGTGTTCTTATACACATGTTGCCTTCCGAAGTGTAGGGTGCCTTAGTAAAATGTCGTATTTTTTGCTACTAGAAGTATTTTTCTATTGGAAACAAGCGATCGCTGTTTCCATATGCTGTGCCTCAAGGGGCCTAACCTGGACTAAGGCATGTTAGAGTTAGTTAGCAGTTCAGAAGTTTAGTATATGTGTTATGTCTTGTTTTGTATTATATGCAGTTGCAAGATATGAATGCTTGTTCATAAGAATACCTATAAACATATGCCTTTGAATAATATTCTGGGTAACAAAGTAAGTGGTACTGTTTTCTTAGCTAAAGAAGTCTGAAAATAGAGGAAAAAACTGTAATGAACTATAGCTGAAACATCTGTTCCCATGTTATATATCTGCACACCATAGCTGTTTTTGGAACATACTACGTACAAGAAAAGAAGAGAAGCAGAGCCATAACTGAAACGAGGAGACCATTATGCATTATGTACCACATAAGGCCCACCCCACTGTGTCCAGCAACAAATAAACAAAGCTACATGTAGGTGATGAGTACACGACATGACAGTAACAACCAAACCACGGCTTTTAAACATGCTGACTAACAAAAAAAGATCCCTACCAAACGGGTGATGTATCAACGGAGAAACGAAGGCGCGGCGAAGCGCGATGTTTCGTCTAGTCATAACTGAATTCCCTCTGCTTCTCGACGACGACGGCGTCTTACAAAACTGCCACACTTTTTGTCCCTAGGAACTCTTTGCTAACCCGGCAGGCTATGTTTTGCTCGGTATCGCCCGAGCGTTTCCTACCCAGGAATCGCACGCGGCTCATACGAGGGGACACTGGCCCATATGGCCCTGCTAGCTTGTTTACGCTGGCACGCAGGACGTGCTGCCGTGACAATGTGGGGAGCTCCTATATGGCGCCCCGCGGCGACGCAACCCGCGTCGGTCACTTGAAACAGTTGCTTCATGTGTCATTGTTGAAGCGGTCCAACAGAAAAAGATCCTTTTTTTTATAAAGTTGAATATTTTAAAAAGTCTTAATATTTTTAAAATCTGAACAAAATTCAATTTTGAACAATTTTTGAATTTGAATAATTTTTGAGTATAAACAATTTTTAAATTTGAATAATGTTCGAATTTGAACAATTTTTGAGTATGAAACATTTTTGAAATTTTTGATATTTTCAAAATATATGAACAATTTTGAAATATTGAACAATTTTCGAGTTCGAACATTTCAAAAAGAAAAACGATGAACAATTTTTAAATCTAAAAAATTAATTTGAATATTTTTTAATTTGATTTTTTTCAAAAGAAAAACGAAAAGATAGAAAAGAAAAGGAAAAAAGGAAACAACAAACGAAAACGGATAAAAGAAGTAGAGAAGAAAAAACGCCTAATGGGTAGGCCCACCCACGCCTCCCTTTAGGCGATGCAAGCCTGAAGCGTCGCCTAGGGCGATATATAGGATTTCGCGACAATGTGGATAATTCCTATTCGACGCCCGTTGTGATGGTTAGCGTCAAAACACGTACCCCTCCACGACCTAGTTTCTCTAAGGCGGGCCGACCTAGTATGCTCTGTGTCAACATGTTTTTTTCCTGTTTTCGGAACTTTTTAGAATCTTCTTATGGTTTTTCTTTTTTATTATTTTTTTTCGTTTCAAATTTTTTGAAAGTGGTTCAGATTTGAAAATGGTTCAGATTTGAATGTTCAGATTCCAAAATGATTCAAATTTAAAAATGGTTCGAATTTGAAAATGGTTCAGATTCAACAATGGTTCAAATTTGGAAATTCGTCGAATTTGAAAAATGGTTCAAATTTAAAAAATATTTAAATGTAAAAATGGTTCAAATTCATAAAATATTTAATTTTAAAAAATGTTCAAAATGAAATTTGTTACAATTTTTAAAATTGTTCGGATCTTGAAAATTAGAAAAAAAACATAGTTAATATGTGCGAACGGAATCGTCCCAAGCCCATGGAAGCTAGCGGGTACGCGTATCCTTGCTAATTGACTCAAAGAACGCCAAATAGGAGCTCCCAACAATGTGGAGACTCCCTGTTGTTATTTTTCATTTCCTTTCTTCTTTTTTCTTCTCTTGTGGATTCTTTTCCTTTTCGTGTTTTTTGGGTTTTCTCTTTATTCTTTTTTTTCCTAAATCAGTTTTCTATGATTTTCTTTCAATAATGTACAAAATCACCACTCTTTTATCTCTCAGACTCTTTTGCTAATCCGGCATGCTGCGTTTTCCTTGGTATCGCCCTAGCCGTAGAAGCACTAGGTAGACTTGACATAGCCATTTTGATGGTCATGGACAAGGCAAGGGGTATCGAGGAGCCGGGTATGAGATGTTGACTCGACCAATGAGGAGTAAATGGCACCTGCTATCACATAACTTGTGCGGTGTGTGCAATTAAGTCACACAACTTGAAAAACGGACAAACACGTCACGTAACTTGAGATTTGGGTGCACATAGGTCACAACTGACTGAGACCGTTAATATCTTTGCAGTAAACCCCCTAGAATGTTCACTACAGGTGTTTTTTAGAAAATAAACACCGCAGTGGACGCACACAAGGTGTTCGACAAAATGATAGAGAACAATGTTGCGTTCCCGACGGCAACCAGTTCGCCGTGGACATATCGCTGGAGGTTGGTCTTATTCTGTGGATAACGCTTGATACGTCTCAAACATATCTAGTTTTCCAAACACTTTTGCTACTGTTTTGCCTCTAATATGCACGATTTGATTGGAACTAACATGGACTGACGTTGTTTTTAGCAAATTTGCATTTGGTGTCTTATTTTTGTGCAGGAATAAAACTTTCGCAGAGAAGTCCAGAAAAATCAGAAAAAAGGATTTTGAAGGAAATCAGCCACGGAGCCAGGAGGGCTCGCGGAGGGGCCATCCTAGGAGCAGGGGCAGGCCCCACCCGTGAGAGGGCCATGGGCCGCGGCCAGGGGCCGCCCCTACCCCTGGAGCGCCGCCTCTCGCCCTCCTTTCGCATAAAGGGACCTCCTAACCTAAAACTTGGAGCCCCAGACCAATTTTTTCAAAAACGATACGGATCTCCGCTACCACCTCGAAACCCAAATTCGAGGTCCAGAATCGCAGTTCCGACACCCTGTCGGAGTGGAGATCATCGCCATCATCACCACCAATGCCTCTCCATCAACCATCCATGATTCCCCCATCCATGTGTGAGTAGTTCCCTACTGTAGGCAAGGGGATGGAAGGGATTGTATCGTGGGGTTGTCACGGCAAGTACTTCCTCCGGGAAGCTAAGTTGTGGGGACATTGTGACTAGGAACACGGTAGTTGGTTAATCTCGATGAGGGACAAGGAGTTTACCCAGGTTCGTGTAGCACCCTCACATTGAAAAGCAAGAATACTTCGTGAAATTGCTAGGCCCTGGATCGAGTATGGCTAGCATTCACCAACAGGATGTAATATCATGCATAAATGTTAAATGTTATTACATCACACGTATGAATGATCCAGAAATAAAGTACTTTATTACAACTTTGTATAGCCGAAGCTAGCTTAAAATAAATAAGGTTCCACAAATATTACTCAGAGTTTCAAGCAGCATAAATAAAGTAGCACTGAGCTCCATCATCTCCACGAGCCACTAGCGACCATGTTGGTTGTAAGCTCGAAATAGACAAACATCCTAACTCCTCATCTGAACAACCTGCAACATTAACGTTGCAGCCCAGAGAATTTGGGTCAAAACCTTATGACAGGCTGGCAAGTGTCATACTATGGTGGATATTAGATGGCAATGATTATTCTACATGCATATTTGGCTAGTGGATTTCATGGCTCTTGCGCAAAGCAAATTTTATCCTACACTTGAAAAGCTTTTCTTTTAAAACCAACTATTATTGAGATAAACATGGCATGAAAACCAATATCTCTTCTACCCTTGTTCACCCATCAAATTTTATTCTGAAATTGGAATGAATGAGATTCTTCTGTCGACCACCTTGCTTAGTTACTTAAATTGTCCATAACCGGGGACACGGCTAAGATATTAGTTTTATTTACTCTCGAGAGTTTGTGGCACTTTCCCCACTAGACTCAACTAACCCAAACTTCCCAATCACTCATTTAGTGAAAAGGAAAGGAGAGAGTTAAGACGAGACCTTTCTGAAGCACTTTCCCAACCACTACTGGCTTGACCCGTTCCAACCTACATCCCCTACATCTGCTTGTCAAACCGGATTGGTTCCATGCTACTTACTTAGTCAAGACAGAGCCCATATGACTAGTGGCTGCACTGGAAGTAAACTAGACTTGGAGTGACATGAAATCTCTAATACCCTGGGTGGCAACCACAAGTGCACATACTCAGGTTCACACCATGGAAATGGGCCTGAGTAGCCACTCAACTTTAAACAACCGGTAGAGCAACACCAAATCCACCGAGGTGATTGATTAATTTAGTAGAATTTTTCTTAACTCATCTACCACAAAACATTCATCTTTGCAGCAAGCCAAACTACTAAATTAATATAGGTCACTAGTCATCTAAATCATGTGGCTTACCTAACAGGTTTGCATAACATAATAACTTTAATAAAAACAGCCTATCATGCATGCTACTAGAAAAATAGTCTACAATGCCATATAAAAAT
Source organism: Puccinellia tenuiflora (assembly GCA_012064385.1). Taxonomy (NCBI): domain Eukaryota; kingdom Viridiplantae; phylum Streptophyta; class Magnoliopsida; order Poales; family Poaceae; genus Puccinellia; species Puccinellia tenuiflora. The sequence goes on along the minus strand of QRDG01002084.1, from coordinate 331,269 downwards.
AGTAATAGGCCATTCATGAATTTGTGTATGCACTTGCCTTGGTAGTTGTTTAGGTTGTTGCAATACTCACAGCACTCCTGGCACTCATCACAATCTAAACAAGCAATTTGCATACAATCAGTACACAGACAAAATGACAATACAATAGAACATGCATGCATGATGATTTGCTAAGCCAACACAAATCAAGTTAGCAATTAATAAAGACATTACTTTCTGATAATTACTATATGCATGATGCTTATGATTCATATTTTAAGTGGTTTTAATAATTTTTAAAACAATTACTATAGCCAAAATACCACTATTTGAGTTTCTACAAAAACATTATTAATTCATGATGCATAAATGCAATCTAAAATAACTACTGGACAGAGGACACTAAAAGAGACATTTTTGCAGAAGAAAGCAATTTCAAATAATTTATGGATTTAAAGATATGCCAAATTTACTCAAATAACTCATTTGAAATTTGAATAATTTTCACACGGCAATTATGAAAACTATCTGTGGCATAAAATACTACAGGTTAAGAGCTTTTCAAAAATATAAAGTTTACTAAATTTGGCCAAACGGTTGGAAAGTTATGAATTTTACAAGATTGGGCTATTTTCTGCAATTTTTATTAATTTCCTGGGACGAATTGACCGGGTTTGACCGGACTGCCGACGTGGCGCTGACGAGGCATTGACTGTGCAGTGACGCAGCAGCCACGCGGCATGATTCTATTGGCCAAAAACGGTTCACCGGCCGGATCTGTTCTGGACCGTTTAGATGAGATCGGACGGTCGTGGACCATTTCATCCGCGCCCGGCGGCGGTGCTCACCGGAACGAGGCGACGGCGGCTGGTCGTGGACGGCAGTGGCGTTTCCGGTGGTCTCTGTCTCGGTGAAGTTGTCCAACGTGCAGAGGCAGTCACGATGGTGTCGATGATCCCCTCGGTGGCGGTTCCCGTGGCGCCAATCGGCGGTGGCGGCGGCTTTTCGAGCTCTGGCTCCGGCGACGTTCCGGTGACGAGCACGAACGTCCTGGTCAAGTATTTTCAAATCTAATAAGACCCGCGGGTGAGAAACTTGAAGGAACATCTTAAAGACAAGGTTATAGAGTCTCGGGTGGACTGAGACGGTGAGGCTAACCTCCGAAGGTCGACAATGGCGGCGGCGGCGGCAGATCGGTTTGAGGCCGAACATCGGGCAGCCTGGCGGTGGAAAATTGGGGGTTTTGGGGGGAGAAGTAGTGCGGGGTCGTTGGCTATTTATAGCCGGAGTTTGGTGCAAAACGGCTTTGAAATCGGAACGAATCGGAGGATTTTCGGGAAGCAGTTCGGTACGGGAACGAATTGTGTTCGTTCTGGAGAACGACTCCAGCTGGGAGACGATGGGAGCTGGGCCGGTCGGGTTGCTGGGCTCCTGCTGGGCCAGCTGGTTGCTGGCCGTGGCTGGCCACCTTCTTGGGCCGTGGCTGGCTGCCTGGCCGGTTGGCCGATCCCTTTTTTTTACCTTTTCTTTTTGAATTTCAATACAGGTTCAATTCTTTTCAGAAAAAAATTGCAAAAATACATTTTGGAAATCTTATCCAAAAAATAATATTTTGGCAGTATTATTTCCACCAAATATGAGTAAAAATATCAAAATATTGACTAGGGTTGCTTGGCACCCTTTATGCCAAAATAATAAACTATTAAAACTCATTTTGCAATATTTACTAATTTATGCAACTAAAATGCAACAAGCACATGATTATGATGAATGCATGCATGCTTATGTAGTTTTGTAAAATTCGGGATGTTACAAACCTAACCCCCTTAAGATGAATCTCGTCCCCGAGATTCGGATTGGTTAGCAAATAGGTGAGGGTGATCTTCTCGCAGGTCATCTTCTCGCTCCCTAGTAGGTTCTTCTTCGGTATGATGACTCCATTGGACCTTGCAGAACTTGATTGTCTTAGTACGAGTAATCCTCTCTGCAGTCTCTAAAATCTTGATTGGTTTCTCCTCATACGTCAAATCACTCTCCAGTTGAACTTCCTCCAATGGCACTGTATCACGTAGTGCTGTTTCGGCCATCTCAGGGTGGCACTTCTTCAACTGGCTAACATGGAACACGTTGGGAACGACCGATAAAACTTTTGGCAGTTCCAATTCATATGCTACTTCTCCTTTTCGAGAAAGGATTTTGTATGGTCCAATAAAACGCGGTGCTAGCTTTCCTTTGATTCCAAACCTCTTCACACCACGTAGTGGTGAGAATCTAAGGTATGTTCTATCACCTACCTCATAGGTTATTCATCTACGCTTGGAATCCACATAACTCTTCTGCCTTGACTGTGCTATTTTTAACCTGTCCTTTATCAATCTGACTTTCTCTTCGGCTTCTTGAATTATGTCAGGTCCGAATAAACTATGCTCTCCTACACCACTCCACAGTAAAGGTGTAGTGCATTTCCTTCCGTACAGGGCCTCGAACGGTGACCTCTCCATACTAGCTTGATAACTATTGTTGTATGAGAATTCTGCGTATGGCAGATTATCATCCCAGCTAGATTTGTAATCCAGCGCACATGCCCTAAGCATGTCTTCTAAAATCTGATTGACCCTCTCAGTCTGTCCATCAGTCTATGGATGAAAAGCTGTGCTAAACTCCAATCTCGTTACTAATGACTCATGTAATTGCTTCCAGAAATGCGAGGTAAACTGGGTACCCCTATCAGAAACAATCTTCTTAGGAACACCGTGTAGACTAACAATTCTCTTCATATAAATATCTGCAAGCTTAGCACTGGTGTAAGTGGTTTTCACAAGTATAAAGTGAGCCACTTTTGTGAGACGATCAACTATGACCCAAATCGAATCGTATCCCGATTTGGTTCGGGGTAGACCTGTGATGAAATCCATTCCTATTTTTTCCCATTTCCACTCTGGTACTGGTAATGGTTGTAGCAGTCCAGCAAGTTTCTGATGTTCTGCTTTTACGCGGCTACACACGTCACACTTGTGTCGGAGAATAGGCCCAGGAACCGGGCGTATCTCACGAGGTAAGAATCGAGCAAGGGGCTGAACACGGAGTCAAACAATCCTCAACGTTCCACGGCGACGGTGCTCGTCGGGCTCGCTGGAGGAGAACACTGCAGAGAGGAACGCGCGGTATTACCCAGGTTCAGGGCCCTCTTGTGGAGGTAAAACCCCTACGTCCTGCTTGGCTGTATTGCTTGTAGAGGTTTTTGGTACAGGGTGAGCTTGTGGAGCTCGAGATGGCTGCCAATGGCTAAAACCCTAGATCTGTCCTAGCCAAAGGAAGATTGAACCGAACCCTTGGCACGGGAGTGCCCTCCCTCCTTTTATAGTCGTCTTGGTCCTCTTCCGCCCAAACATTTGGGCGGGAAGGGTTGCCACATCCCGACGAAGGAGGAGGCACGGTGCACCATAAAGGTGAAGTCCACCATAAAGGTAGAGCCCATGGACGCGGTCCACGGCAGGGGAGCAGCGTCACCAAAGCTGAAAAGAGGCACCGTCCAGCCAGGACGGTGGGCTGGCGCAGCTGGCGTGGAACGGGTCCCGCGGTGACGTCGCCGTTGGAGCGTAGCTGCAGGCGGTCTCCTTATCACCAAAGTGGCAAGTCTCGTTGTCCGCTTTGCTTGGCGCTGCTTTGTTGACCCCTTTATTCATCAGAACGGCAACTGGGGCGCTGGCGTCATCACGCTTTGGCGCGCCAGTGACTCTGCGGGAAGCGCAGAGCCCATGTGCGCTCTGCCGCGGAGGCAGAGCTGGCTTCGAGAGGAAGGAAGCCTTCCCGAGGCGAAAAGCCTCGGCAAGCTTCAAGGCTTAGTCCTTAGCCGAAATCCTGGTGGCGCCTTGAGGCGCCTTCTTGTAGAGAGATCGCCTGTCGAGACTCGACAGGCTTGGAGAGCCTCTACAGGCCGAAGCCTGGTCCTTAGCGAAAATCAGGCTGAAGAGTCCCTTGGGCCCTGGCGGGCCGGCCCGTGGTACCCTGGTTTCCACTGTGCCGACAGTAGCCCCCGGGCCCACGATGGGCACGCCGGAGTTGCCGACGGAGGCGAAGCGTCGAGGGCCCAACAGAGCCTGCCAGGGCCGCGACACGTGGAGCGCGACGGTTGCGCCCGCGGCCACGATCTCCTCGGCTTCAACGGGCGTCGTGGTGGGACCCGCCACGACCAGGCGCCCGGTCAATAAAGTCTGGGCGCGCAGACTGCGCCTGTCACTTCTCCCATTGCTCCGCCGCCCACTTCGTCCAAACGCTCTCCTTCTTCCCAGAGCGCTCCTTCTCCACGGTTGCCTTCTTCCTCTCCGGCGAGCGATGGCACCCAAGAAAGCGGGCACCGACGCGAAGGGCAAGGCCACGGTGCAGGCCGGCTCGTCGGCCGGCGCGTCGGCGGCGGCGTTGCGCGGTGCGGCCCTTACGGCGGCGATGCCGCCGACCCGCGTCTCCGCGGCGGCGATAGCCAAGGTGCGTCACATGGTGGCGGCGGGCTCCAACGAGCATGGGGCCACCGAGATGAGGCCAAGCGGCAGCAGGCTCGCCGACGATTTCTATCCCGTCTTCCTCCACACTCTCTATGCTGGCCTCGTGCCGCCATTTTCTGACTTCCTTCTGCGATTCTGGAGACGTACCAGATCCACTTGCTCCATCTTCACCCCAACTCCATTCTCATTCTCTCCATCTTCGCCTACTTTTGCGAGGCCTACATCGGCATTCGCCCTTCTGTGGAGCTCTTCCGCAGCTTCTACTCCCTCCGGAGCAGCGCCGCCGGCGAGCACCTCGGCTGCGTCTCCTTCCGCATCGCCGCCGCCAGGAGCGAGAACTACATCCCCATCGCTTGGCAAGGTGAGAATGCCATCACCATGGTGACGAAGAAGGTGGACGGCTTCCGCGAGCGGTGGCTCTTCGTCGACGCCAAGATGAGGAACCCCCTTCTGGAGGTGCCTGAGGGGCCCCCGGCGAAGTGGGCGCGCTGGGGGAGTGCAGAGTTCACCGGCCGAAACCTCGACGCGGTGTACACATACATCCAGCGCGTCCGCGAGGCAGGGGTCACCGGCCAGATGGTGGCCAGAGACTTCTTGAGGCGCCGGATTGCCCCCCTCCAATGGCACTCTGAGCCGATGTGGAGCTACAAGGACAAGATGGACGCGATGAGGCTGAGCCGAGACAGCCTCCAGCCTGAGGTGCTGAGCCAAGTCCTGGGGGTCCTCTTCGTCTCCAAGACAACAATCCCGCTGCCTGCCGTGGACGACGCGCGTCCACTCATCGCCTTTGCCGAGGAGAGCATCTCGGAGCACCGCCGGGGCATGCCGGTGTTCGACGAGTGGGGAATAGTGCCCGCGGGCCACCGCGGGCCCCGCCCCAACCCGTTGGCGGCGGAACCGGAGAACATGGATGCGCCCCCGGAGCAGGAGGAGGCGGAGGAGGCTGGAGAGGACTCGGGAGCCGAGGACGCACCCACCGAGGGCGAGGCCTCGAGGGGGGCCAGCTCTGCGGGCGGAGACGAGGCGTCGACAGGCGCCAGCCCTGTTGGCGAGGATGAAGTGGCGAGGGGCGCCAACCCCTCGAGAGGCTCCGTCAGCTCCTCGAGGAGCATTCCCGCCGACGTGGACCTCCAGGTGCTCTCCTCCAGCGATGAGGAGGGCGCCTTCTACGTCGCTCGCTCCAAGCGCGTTGAGGGGGAGAAGGAGACGAGCGGCAGCGGGGGTGGGCGCAGCGAGCCCCGCTCCAAGGCTGTCCACGACAGAAGCGCCGCGACAGCGAGGAGCGCTTCTCGCGAGGAGGCAAGGGTGCCTCCAGAGGAGGCCGGAGCAAGCAACACCCAGCCACCCAGGGTGAAGAAGAGGGTGTGGGTGATGGCCGACGAGTAAGTCTCGATTCTTCTTTTTCTTCGCTGCTTCACTTCTAGAAGATCCCCTTGGAGGACCTCAGACTTGTCTTTCTTTCAGGGAGCCTGCGGCGCCAAAGAGGCGGAGGCTCCACAAGGTTGGAGAGACCACCAGCGCCTCTGTGGAGACGCCTGCGGCAGGCGAGCCGCAGCAAGCATCTGTTCCTCCCGCGAGCGAGCGCCGCGCGGAGGTGGTGATGGAGGAGGCAGCGCCGTCGCCAGGTCGGGCAACAGCTCCTCCCGTGGCGGAGCAGCGCACAGAGGAGGTGGCTGAAGAGACGGCGCCATCGTCGTCTCGGGTGGTGACTCTTCCCGCGGTGGCGCACCGCGTGGTTGAGGAGGTTGAAGGAGCGGCGCCGCCGCCACCAACCAGGGCGGCCTCTCCTCTCGTCCAGCAGGAGACAGAGGAGGAGAGGGTGGACGAGGAGATCGTCCTGGAGCAGCCTCCAGAGGAGGAGGAGGAGGCTCCCTCGAGAGGGGCCGACGCGACCGAGGCCGCGGCGGACGCGGCCGCCACAGAAGGGGCAGGCGGCGCCCCTGAGGAGCAGGAGGCAGAGGGGCCTCCGGAGCCCACAAGCGCCGGAACTGGGGGCGAGAGAACGCCCAGCCCCCAGAGAGCCCTTGAAGCGGGCGACAGGGGAGGCGCCCCCACAAGCCCCCTGGCCGCTCCAGAAGCGGCGGTGAGCCCAAGGCAGGAGGCCTCGGGCGCCTCGACAAGGATCGAGGCCTCCGCACCTGGCAGTGGTGCGGGAACCTTGGTGCGGCGGGAGCCGCGAGCGGCTCGCCGCCGGGTCGTCGTCAATCGGGCCCTGCAAGCCCTTGGCGAGGTGGGGGACGAGCTCATCAGGGAGGAGGCCGCCATCGCGGCGGAGCGAGCGAGGCTGGGCGAGGCCTGGTCCCTCCTCCAAGAGAGGGTGGAGTCCTGCCGCCGCCAGGACGCGGCGGCCCAGGCAGAGCGCCAAGAGGCCCTCCGCTTCGCCAAGGAGACCCGCGACAGCGTCAAGCGGGAGGCGCAGGAGGTCATGGACCAGCTGGACGCCGACCGGGAGGCACTCGAGGCGGAGGCTGCCTCCGTGCACCAGGAGCTGGCGGCCGCGCGGCAGCAATTTGCTGCCGAGTCCGAGGACACACGGGCCAGCCTGAAGGAGCAGCGCGAGCTGCTGGAGGCTCGCGAGGGCCATCTGGCAGTGCGCGAGGCGGAGCTGACACAGCGCGGAGGAGAGCTGCAGCGGCGCGAGGAGCAGGTCCAAATGCTCGAGAAGGACCAGGCCATCCGTGAGGAGCAGCTCAAGGCCCGCGAGGCAAGCTGGCCCGGGGCGAGGCCACCTACTCGGAGCGCATGGAGAAAGCCAACGCCGACCTCGCCAAGAAGCAGAAGAAGGCGGAGGACGATGCCGCGCCAAGGTTAAGTCGCCCGGGAAGAAATCTCCGCAGAATACAGGGCCAACCTCGCGAAGCAAGAGGAGCGCTTCATGATCAAGCGCCAGGAGCTCCTGGACCGCATCGAAGTCCTCGAGAAGAAGGTGCAGGAGACGGCTCCTCTCCTCCAGAGCGCCCAGGAGGCCCAAGCCTGCGCCGAATCCAAGGCCACGGCCCTGGAGGAGGACCTGCTCGAGCTCCAACAGCAGGTGGGGCCGGTCGCCAACCTTGTTGAGCAGGCGCGGGACAAGGAGAGCCACGGCCGGGCCATGTCAGCGCCAGCGCCGGCTCATGTTCGAAAGCCTGGTGCAGCGTGCGCGCGCCATCGCGGACAACTTCAGGATTGAACTTCCTGCGTTCGACGCAAGAGGGGGCGATGACGGAGCGGCGTACAACCTCTTCTTCGAGCAGTTCCTCGGAGGGGTCGAAAAGACCGCGAAGGAGTTTGACGCGCGCGTCGTGGCGGAGAGCCGCGACCTCCTCGTCGTCGCCACCGCCAACATCTTCTGCAACCTTAAGCAGCTCGACGCCTCCATCGACCTCGCGGCCGTGACAAGGCCCGGCGACCCCAGCTTCCGCACGAAAGCGATACAGGAGGCTGCGGAGGCGTACGCCAAGAAGTTTGACCAGGCCGTGGTTTTCGAGGGTGATGGCGGCAGCGAGGAGGACGCTGAAGAGGAAGAGGAGCGCCCCGCGGGCGGCGCGAGCACCTCAGGGGGCGCACAAGCCTGAGCTTCTTCCTGCAGCTGGACGTGCACAAGGCGCCCAAGTGTCTTAGCCTTTTGCTTGTATAAACTTTTGTAAAGACTTATTGATGCTTTAATTAGACGTGCTTGGCGTGTGCCCCTCGAGAGGCTTTTGTCTTCCCTTTCATGTCTTTTTTGCTCTACGTTTTAGGACCCTCTCTTAGCGCTACACCACCGCCGCTTCGGTATGCGAGCGTCAGGGCTCTACAAGGCCGGGGGGTGCGTGAGGCCTCGAGAAGTAAGATCCCGCGAGGCGCGATGCCTGGGGTTCCCCTTTAACGCGCAAGCAGCCCATGAGGCATAGGAGAGAGAAAAGAGGTTCGAGGGACAAAAACCAGCGAAGGGAAAAATTGACCAAGTGCTTGGACTTAGCTTTGCGAGGCATTGTCTGCCTTGAAGGGGGTGTTGGTTCCCTGGAGAGGCGTTTTCTTCTCGAGTGGTTGCCTGAGGCTTGCTTGGGCCTGCTTTCCTGCGTTTGGACAGATAGGTGCACCCACAAGCAATACATAGCTAGGTAACTTATGCGCGCTCGTAGGTTCCTTCATGTGTGTCTTGCGAGGAGAACAGGCACCAAGGTTTTGGTGATCCTTGGTGAGTTGACGTGCACGGGAGCTGACCCATGAGTTCAGAGCTCCCTGGGAGTTGACATGCATGAGAGCTGACCCGCGAGTTCAGAGCTCGGATCCCTTGGGTTTAAGGTGCTGCTGGGATGCTCCCGAGGCACAGGCACCATGCTAGCCCCCGCTCGCGAGATGCACATGAAGGATCATACGAGCAAGGACAAGATGCAAATATCATAAATGCTTACCAAAGCAGAAATCAAACTGCAGGCGCGAAGCGCAAAAGGTTCAAGTTGACCTGAAACAGAGGTTCATTACACTGGCGTGGCCAGAATTACAAAAATCCGCCATGCTCTTGGCATGGGGTCCACATTCTGTGGCTGAGACTCTCGAGGGGGCGTGCCCGTGGCAGACGCATGTAGAGAGAGCTCAGGGGGCCCCTATGCGGGGGTGGCTTGTAGAGCCTGCGTCCCACCATGTCTGGGCATGGGGGTCCACGTCGCCGAGGCATGGTGCTTGAAGAAGTCACCTTGCCGAGGCTTGGTGGCTTGGGAGTCTTCTCGAACGGCCCGCGGCAACGTATAGTAGAGAGGGGAGCCCGAAATTTTTCCTCGTGGAGGATGTTGGTGCTGAATTCTCCCTTGGCGCAAAAAGTTGCTTGCAAAAAGTTGCTCGTCGAGGACGATCAGGGGTAGAACTTGCGCAGGTGCTGGATGTTCCAGGGGTTGGCGATGGGGACGCCGTCCTCCGTCTCGAGCCGCGCAGAGCCAGGCCTGGCGATGTGCACAACTCTGTAGGGCCCTTCCCACATTGGTGAGAGCTTGTGGAGACCTTCCCTGGAGAGGATTCTCCTCAGGACAAGGTCCCCTGCTTCGAGAGTGCGCGGGCGGATGTGACGGCTGTGGTAGCGGCGGAGATCTTGCTGGTACCTTGCCGCTCTCAGGGCCGCATTGCGGCGGAGCCCTTCAAGCAGCAGCAGGTCGGCGTTGCGGAGCTCATCCAGCTCGGCCTCCTTGAAGGCCAAGACTCGCGGAGAGCCGTGGGTGATCTCGCTGGGGAGGACGGCTTCGGCGCCGTAGACGAGGGAGAATGGCGTCTCGCCAGTTGGCTTTGTTGGCGTGGTGCGGATGGACCAGAGCACCGAGGGGAGCTCGTCGATCCAGTTCTTGCCGCTGGCCTTGAGGCGGTTAAAGCTTCTCGTCTTGAGGCCCTTGAGCACCTCAGCATTGGCTCGCTCGGCCTGTCCATTGCTGCGTGGGTGAGCCACCGAGGCGTAGCAGATTTGGGCGCCGAGGCTGCCGCAGTAGGACTTGAAGGCGCCGCTGGTGAACTGTGAGCCGTTGTCGGTGATGATGCGGTTGGGCACGCCGAAGCGGCAGACCAAGCTCCTGATGAATTTCACCGCTGATTTCGCCGGAATGGTGCGCACGGGTTCCACCTCGGGCCACTTGGTGAACTTGTCGATGGCGACGTAGAGGTAGCGGTAGCCCCCGAGCGCTCGCGGGAAAGGTCCCAGCAGGTCCAGCCCCCAGACCGCGAACGGCCAGGAGAGCGGGATCGTCTGGAGTCCTTGTGCGGGCTGGTGGATCTGCTTGGCGTGGAATTGGCAGGCGTCGCAGGACTGGACAATTTCAGCTGCATCTTGAAGGACAGAGGGCCAGTAGAAGCCGCTTCGGAAAACCTTGCCTGCCAAGGTGCGCGAGGACGAGTGATGGCCGCACTCTCCGCTGTGGATGTCGTTGATGAGCTGGCGGCCTTCCTCGGCAGGGACGCACCGCAACGCAACCCCATTGGGGCGCTTACGGTACAGGTCTCCGTCGTGGAGGCAGTAGGACTTGGCCTGGCGAGCAATTCTCTCAGCTTCTGCATCTTCTTCGGGAAGGACTCGGTCTTGCAGGTAGCGCTTGATCTCGTCGATCCAACCAGTGTCTTGGCGTACCAAAGTCATCAACAAGCGATCGCCTGAGGGCAACCCACAGTTTGGTGCTCCACTTGGTGGGGCTGGTGGGAGCTCCTCTTGAACGCTTATGTTGACCACTGGTTGCTTGACGGAGGCCTTGGCGAGTCTCTCCTCAAACACTCCAGGCTGCTGGGCTTCTCTCTTTGCTGCTCGCTTGGCGAGGTCATCGGCTTCTTGGTTCTCTCCTCGCGGAATATGCTTGAGTTCCATGCCCCTGAAGTGCTTCTCGAGCTTGCGTACCTCTTCAAGATAGGCCACCATGTAGGTGTCCTTAGGCGTGTAGCTTTTGTTGGAGAAGTTGACGAGGAGCTGAGAGTCGCCCTTGATGAGGATGCGCTTGATGCCGAGGGCGATGGCGGCTCTGAGCCCAGCGAGGAGGCCCTCGTATTCGGCGATGTTGTTGGAGACCTTGTCGTGGTCCTTGAAGCACAACTGGACGGCGTAATATAGCTTGTCGCCTGTTGGTGAGGTGAGGACAGCCCCAGCCCCTGCACTCCGGGCCGCGAAGGCGCCGTCGAAGTGCATGGTCCAGTAGCCGGGCTCTGTCTGTCCTGAGGTTGTAGCTTGTTCTTCTTGAGGCTCTTCTACGCGTGTGTCCGTCCATTCAGCCATGAAATCAGCTAGCGCCCTGCCCTTGATGACTCTTGTGGTGTCAAATTCCAGCTCGAAGGGTTGCAGCTCGATGCCCCAGCTTGCGACGCGATCTGTCGCGTTTGGGTTGCGCAGGACTTGCTCCAGGGGATATGAGGTGACCACCTTGATGGGGTGACCCTGGAAGTAGTGGCGCAGCTTTCTGGAGGCGCTGAGGAGCGAGAAGAGGAGCTTTTGCTGCATGGAGTAGCGCTCGCGAGCATCTCGTAGCACTGTGCTGACGAAGTACACGGGATGCTCGACGAGGGTAGTTGTAGGCGTGGCAGCAGTGGGCTCCTCTCGAGGCCCGGTGGAGTCCTTGTTGAGGGTCTCTTGAGCGACGAGGAGGCTGCATTTCTTCTATAGCCTTGATCTTGTCGGGGTTTGCTTCGATGCCGCGATGGGACACCAGGAACCCGAGGAGCTTGCCTGAAGGGACCCCGAAGACGCACTTGGCGGGGTCCTTGATGAGCGTGTCCTCCTCGCGAGTCTTGACCACGATGTCGTCGACGTAGGCCTCTGCATTCCTCCCCATTTGAGCCCCCAAGGCGATCCTCATGAGACGCTGGAAAGTGGCGCCAGCATTCTTCAAGCCGAAGGGCATGCAGACGTAGCAAAACACACCACAAGGGGTGAGAAATGCTGTCTTCTCCTCGTCTTCCTTTGCCATCTTGATCTGGTGGTAACCAGAGAAGGCATCCAGANGAGAGAAGAGGAGCTTTTGCTGCATGGAGTAGCGCTCGCGAGCATCTCGTAGCACTGTGCTGACGAAGTACACGGGATGCTCGACGAGGGTAGTTGTAGGCGTGGCAGCAGTGGGCTCCTCTCGAGGCCCGGTGGAGTCCTTGTTGAGGGTCTCTTGAGGCCCTGCTTGTAGAGGCTGGGTGCTTGTCGAGGCTGCTTCCTTGTCGTGGGGTTCTGGGCTTGTCGAGGCGTGGCTCTGCTTGACGAGAACTGGCTCTTCCCTTTCAGCCACCAAGACCGCGCTTGCCGTCTGAGGGGTGGCTGCAAGATACAGCTTCAGAGGCTCGCGAGGGCGTGGGGCAACCATGATGGGTGGGCTCGCCAGGTATTTCTTCAGATCGTCGAAGGCTTTTGCCGCTTCAGGGGTCCACTTGAAGGGACCAGACCGCTTCATAATCTTGAAAAATGGCAGCGCCCTTTCGCCGAACTTGGAGATGAACCGGCCGAGGCTGGCCATACATCCCGCCAAGCGTTGCATGTCCTTGAGGCGACGAGGAGGCTGCATTTCTTCTATGGCCTTGATCTTGTCGGGGTTTGCTTCGATGCCGCGATGGGACACCAGGAACCCGAGGAGCTTGCCTGAAGGGACCCCGAAGACGCACTTGGCGGGGTTCAGCTTGATGTTCACCTTGCGCAGGTTGGCAAAGGTCTCCTCGAGGTCCTTGATGAGCGTGTCCTCCTCGCGAGTCTTGACCACGATGTCGTCGACGTAGGCCTCTGCATTCCTCCCCATTTGAGCCCCCAAGGCGATCCTCATGAGACGCTGGGAAAGTGGCGCCGGCATTCTTCAAGCCGAAGGGCATGCAGACGTAGCAAAACACACCACAAGGGGTGAGAAATGCTGTCTTCTCCTCGTCTTCCTTTGCCATCTTGATCTGGTGGTAACCAGAGAAGGCATCCAGAAAACAGAGGAGTGCGCAGCCGGCGGTGGAGTCCACGATCTGGTCGATCCTCGGGAGGGGATAGGGGTCCTTGGGGCAGGCCTTGTTGAGGTCGGTGAAGTCGATGCAGAGGCGGCTTCCTCCGGTGTGCTTGGGAACGACAACACCGTTGGCGAGCCAAGTGGGATGGACAACTTCCTTGATGATGCTTGCTTTCTTCAGCTTTTCTACTTCCTTGACGATGAAATCTTGCTTTTCTGGCGCTTGACGTCGCGCCTTTTGCTTCACGGGGCGTGCGTTTGGACACACGGCTAAGTGGTGCTCGATCACCTCCCTCGGTACGCCGGACATATCTGACGGTGTCCACGCGAACATGTCAGAGTTTGCCCTGAGGAAGGCGACGAGCGCGCTTTCCTATTTGGGAGGCAGATTGGCGCCGATGGTGACGCTAGCCCCCGAGCCGCTTGCCTCCAGAGACACCTGCTTTGTCGCGGCCTTCTCCTGAGAGAACAGCTGCTTCTTCTTCGCGGGGGGCCTCGGGAGGGGTTCTTCGTCCTCGTCAGCAGGGGACGCCACCGCGGCAGCCTTGTAGGCCGCTTGTGCAGCGTACAGGGCGTCAGAGACCACGCCGCGGATGACGATGGTGCCGCCCGAGCCAGGGAGCTTGACGAGGTTGTAGGCGTGGTGGGTGACTGCCATAAACTTGGCGAGGGCGGGGTAGCCGAGGATGGCGTTGTAGGGCAAGCCGATGTGCGCGACGTCGAAGTCGATCAGCTCGGTGCGGTAGTTGGCCTGTGTGCCAAAGGTGACTGCAAGCCTCACTTGCCCCAGAGGGGTCGTGAGGCCCTCTGTCACCCCTGAGAAGGGCCTGGTGGGCATGAGCCGCTCGTAAGGCACCTGAAGCTTCTCGAAGGTCTCGACAGAGATGACGTTGAGGCCTGCACCCCCATCGATGAGCGTCTTGGAGACGGCGATGTTGTTGATGGTGGGGTGCAAACCAGCGGGATGGTGCCAACAGCTGAGGTGGACTTGGGGTGGTCGCCGGAGTCGAAAGTGATGGGGTACTGGGACCACTTGAGGGGCCTGGAGGCCTCAACCCCGGGAAGCGCTGCCGCGACCTCGCGAGCGAGTTGCTTGAAGTGACGGTTGGAACTGGGGGCCTGGGCCCCGCCGAGGATGCAAGCAGCGCCGCGAGGCACCTGGTAGCCCTCGGGAGTCTCGGCAGGGAGGTTATCGTTCGCGGGTTGAGCGGCGTTGGCCTGGGGGTTCTGCTGGTAGTTGTTGTCGTAGTTGTTGTTCCAGCGTCGCCCCCTGCGGCCGCCGCGGCCGCCGCCGCGGCCACCGCGGCCTTGCTCCCCCTCGCGCGCCTCGCGAGCCTCGCGAGCCTCGCGAAGCCTCCTGAGGTCGTAGCAGTCCTCGGTGGCGTGTGAGTGCCTGTTGTGGTAGATGCAGAAAGGGCGGTCATCCTTCTTCTCGGTGCCCGCGGCTGAAGTGGCAGCGCGAGGCTGCTTGGCGTCGGGTTCGGCCGCGAGGACCGCGGTGGTCTTGCGCTTCTCGGAGGATTTCTTCTTCTTCTTGGAGCTCTCAGTGGGGTCCTCAGGCTCGTTCTTGACGAACAGGCGGCCCTCTTCAGCCTTGGCGCACTTGTCCGCCAAGTTGAAAAGCTTGACGACGGTGGTGATGTTGTCGTGGATGCCAAGCTTCTCGAGCATCCGCACGTCCGTGACTCCAGAATGGAAAGCCGAGATGACCTGTGCGTCTGTGGCGTTGGGAATCTTGTTCCGCACCTGGCTGAAGCGCTGGATGTACTTGCGGAGGGTTTCGCCAGGCTTCTGGCGCACGCCGCGGAGATCGTTGTACGTGAGGCCGCGCTCGTACGTGCCCTTGAAGTTGGCGATGAAGCACTTGCAGAGGTCCTCCCAGGAGCCGATGGACTCGGCGGGGAGGTTGGTGAGCCATGAGGACGCAGAGTCCTTGAGAGCCATGGGGAACCAGTTCGCCATGACCTTGTCGTCGCCCCCGGCGGCCTGGATGGCCAGGGTGTAGAGCTGCAGGAACTCCAACGGGTTGTTCTTGCCGTCGTAGCGTGGAGGGAGGTCCGGCCTGAACTTGGTCGGCCAGACGACGCGGCGAAGGCTGCGGGTGAACGCAACCGTGGTGCCATAGGTGACCACGCCGTCGGCGAGAGTGGCGCGGAGGTGACGCCCGGCGGCGGCGACTTCCTGGACGGCGCGGTTGTGGCGTTGTTGGCCGCGCTCGATGTTTACGCGGGCGTCCTCGGGGGCTCGCTGCACGATTTGGCAGTCGTGCGGCGACGAGGCGTGTGAAGCAGCGCGGTTGTCGCGGGGAGGAGCCCCCGCCGGAGCAGGTTGCGGTGGAGCTGGAGCAGGCGCGGGTTGGCGAGGTGGTGCAGGAGGAGCGCCTGGCGCTGCGTCTCCCGCACGACCAGAGGGGACCAGCGAGCGAGACGGCGCGGGAGCGGCGACGCGGGCGGCGCCGATGAGCTCGGAGAGGCGATGAAGCCAGGCTTCGTGAGCCTCCGGGTTGGGACGGTACCGCAGCAGCTCCTGCGCCATGAGGAGCGCAGTTGCCGGGCTGGGCGCAGGGCGGCCCAGCGAAGAGGCAGCACCGTCGCGAGACGGGTGAAGGGAGGAAGCTTCCTCTTCGCCGAGGTCGTCCTCGGAGTGGACGTCGTCGTCGTCCGCTGGGTGCTCGACGCGGGGCTCGGGGTCGACGTGGCGCTCCGGAGCAGTGCTTCCACGAGGGCGGCCGCGCTGCCTGCCGGCGGGAGGAGCAGTGGCAGCGCTGGCCGTCCGGCGAGCGAGACGCTCAGCGCGAGAGCCAGCCATGGTGGTGTCGAGGTTGAAGACGCGCCTCAGCCCCCTACCTGGCGCGCCAAATGTCGGAGAATAGGCCCAGGAACCGGGCGTATCTCACGGAGTAAGAATCGAGCAAGGGGCTGAACACGGAGTCAAACAACCTCCAACGTTCCACGGCGACGGTGCTCGTCGGGCTCGCTGGAGGAGAACACTGCAGAGAGGAACGCGCGGTATTACCCAGGTTCAGGGCCCTCTTGTGGAGGTAAAACCCCTACGTCCTGCTAGGCTGTATTGCTTGTAGAGGTTTTTGGTACAGGGTGAGCTTGTGGAGCTCGAGATGGCTGCCAATGGCTAAAACCCTAGATCTGTCCTAGCCAAAGGAAAATTGAACCCTTGGCACGGGAGTGCCCTCCCTCCTTTTATAGTCGTCTTGGTCCTCTTCCGCCCAAACATCTGGGCGGGAAGGGTTGCCACATCCCGACGAAGGAGGAGGCACGGTGCACCATAAAGGTGAAGTCCACCATAAAGGTAGAGCCCATGGACGCGGTCCACGGCAGGGGAGCAGCGTCACCAAAGCTGAAAAGAGGCACCGTCCAGCCAGGACGGTGGGCTGGCGCTGCAGACGTGGAACGGGTCCCGCGGTGACGTCGCCGTTGGAGCGTAGCTGCAGGCGGTCTCCTTATCACCAAAGTGGCAAGTCTCGTTGTCCGCTTTGCTTGGCGCTGCTTTGTTGACCCCTTTATTCATCAGAACGGCAACTGGGGCGCTGGCGTCATCGCGCTTTGGCGCGCCAGTGACTCTGCGGGAAGCGCAGAGCCCATGTGCGCTCTGCCGCGGAGGCAGAGCTGGCTTCGAGAGGAAGGAAGCCTCTCGAGGCGAAAAGCCTCGGCAAGCTTCACGGTCTAGTCCTTAGTCGAATTTCTGGTGGCGCCTTGGGGCGCCTTCTTGTGGAGAAATCGCCTGTCGAGACTCGACAGGCTTGGAGAGCCTCTACAGGCTGAGAGCCTGGTCCTTAGCGAAAATCAGGCTGAAGAGTCCCTTGGGCCCTGGCGGGCCGGCCCGTGGTACCCTGGTTTCCACTGTGCCGACATTAATATTCTCTATGATCTCGTAGTCCGTTCCCAAGTCGTCCATAACCGCGGACACGGCTTTTTGAAAAGATTAAACCCTGCAGGGGTGTACTGTTTTTAACCATTAGTACCGTCCGGCTCACCTGATTGGCCCTCTTCCGGGGAAGGCCGGCGAGTGGGCGCGGTTAAACCTTTACCTCGCGTGAGACTATCCAAGAGTCATCTATGGCGACAGGACAAGTTTACCCAACCTATTTCAGCCCCTGCCCCTCAGTTCTTTTTCCGCTCACACACACGGCAAATGGAAATAGCAAACTAGAGGACCCTTGGATACGCCCGCACAAGTTATTCAGTTAGTAAGGAGCCCATACCCCCACCAATGGAAGCACGCTCGTCTTGGTTCTAGAGACAAGAACTCGCACCTAGGGGCAGGAACGAGACAAAACACCATCCCCGATGGCAACTCATCCCAGCCTTCTTAGCAGTTTAATTAAGCATCACACATATCCACCATGCCCAAATCATTCCATCAACATCATCAGTATGGAATTAATCAATGGACATAACTAGCATATGACTAAGCATGGCTAAGCATAGCTAAGCATATAAATACCACCATTATATCTTTGTCTCCGGCCAACACATCAAACCTAGGGTTTATAGGAGGAGAAGCATGTGATGGTTCAGGGGATAAACATGCATTCATAGGATACTCTACATCTTGATCAAAAGAGACATTTGAATCGCATGCAATATTATGGTGGATAAAATAAGTTTGTAAAACAATTGGATGATAGATGCCAAGAAGGTTAGGTTAGCTCTTGCCTTGCTGATAGTACTGGGCGCGTTGATCGTCGAGGTATTGTGGTGGAACCTCGACTCCTGAATCTAACGAAACACAACAATACAGGAAACGAAATAAATAACACGAATACAAAGGTGCAATGCACAATCATGATGAGATGATCAAATTATGCACTGAAATGATATTGGGCATATCCCACAAGTTAAATGGAACCCCTAAAATAAATATTGCAATTAACGGGTTAAAACTCCATATTTAGCTTAGTGAATTAAGTTATTATCCAAAATGTCCAGTACTGAAATATGGTTCCTACATGCATGAAAATTACATTATTAGATAGGAATTGTTCCACTGATCATTTTGGTACTTCGTTCGCAATTTTCTGATTAACGATGAAGAAATGGGAATTTAAACGGTTATGCAACTTAAATCATTTTAACCAATTTGATCATTAACATCAAAGGAAAAGTTGGTTACTTGCTGTGAACTTAACATAGATAGCACTTGAGTGGCTGATCAAATTGATATATCATTTGGAATTTTTGGATCATTCTTCAACAAGTTATGATATTTTTAACAATTGATTTAATTCTGCCATTTTAGCTATTTTTATTAAATAGCACCAACATTGCATCTAAAATTCCCTCAAATGACATAAACTTGTAGATAATTGTTCACTGAACATTTTGAGCTATTAAACATAATTTTTTAGTAAACAAAACTCAAGTTATGGATTTTCTAAAAGTTGTTATTAATTCTGCCATTTTAGTTAATTCAATTTTATCAGAAATTTAGAAAATTTATTTTAACATGTAATTATAACAAACATGTTGATATTAATTCTCTGAATAATTTGGTACCTTAATTGTAATTCTTGGAGCAAATTTCAAATTGTTATGAATTTCCCAATTATCGATTTAAATCTGCCCTTTTCTCTATTTAACAAATAAAGGCAATTTAATTTAACCAATTAATTCAACTAAGGGCAGTAACATGTAGAGTTTGCTTAGCTGAGCATTTTAACATATTATTTGCATTTTTCTGAAGTATAAAACTCTAGATATGAATTTCCAAAAATTTGAATAACTCACAGATGATTTGCATTTCACAATTTTAATTCATGTTTTTAAATTCAATTGCATGTATGAGTTACATATTTGAGTAGGTTATGAAAATCTAAACATTTTGATATAAGGTACACATTTTTCTGATCTACCACTTATTAGAAAATGCAATTTCCATCTCTCTGTTAAATCTGAAATTCACTAAACAGATGAACAATGACGTATGCATGACATCATCAGGGAGCAGGCGGCATGTTGATCACGAAATCGTCGGCTCTGGTCGAAATTGGACGAGGGCACCGGCCTTAGGAGCTAGAGGAGGTGGAGAGGAGCAGAGGGGGCGGCGACATTGGACCATATGGTCACCGGAGCATGGCCGGCGTCCATGGCTGCGGCGGCAGACGGTGGCGTTCGTGGGGGAGCGGCATAGAGCGAGGGAGGAGGGAGAAGAAGGCCATTCGGTTCAGGAGCTCACCAGAAACCTAGGGGAGGGGTCGGCGATAGCGGGGAGCGACGGGGACGCCGGAATCGATCCGTGCGACGGCGGCCGCGGTTGACGATGGCGAGAATGCACGCATCGGCTACGGGCCTCCCCGGCTCGATTCCGCCGGTGGGGAGGGAGAATAGGAGGCGGCGGAGCAAATGGAGGTGTCGGCTGGCTCCGGGGTGGCCGGAGTCGTCGGCGGGCGCGACAATGGCAGCGGCGGCAGGAGCGCGGGCAGGAGCTCGATTAGGGTTAGGGTTTCCAGGGGGAGGAGCAGAGAGCAGGGGAGAAGAGAGGAGAGAGCAGCGGGAGCGCAGCTTCACTTATCCTCCAGGGGGGCTCGGCAGCAGGGAGCAAGGGGGGCGACACGGCGACGGCCGGGCCATGGCGCCAGTGCAGCGCACTGTGGCGACAGAGACGATGACAATTTTCTAGAAAACCCCCTGCCTCCTTTTCTCCTTTTCTGATTTTATATTTTTAAATGAAACAACAGCCTTTTCTATTTAATTGAGGCATTTAAACATTTCCAAAAATTATGGAAAAATTCAGGGAGGATCACAATAATATAAGGAAGCTCACCATATTTTTGTTTTGAATTTTTGAAAGGTTTAACTTGGTTTCAAAATTCAAAGTTGATTTGCAACTATTTGAAGTTCTCATTTTTAATTGAGGCATTTAAACCTTTTTATAAAACCTGCAAAAATTCATGTGGCCTCCTCATGACATGTAGAAGCTTGACCAAATTTGGTGTTGCAAAATAAAAAGTTTTGCATAACATTTGTTAATAGGGTTCACATATTGCAATTTGATCAATTCCAACCATCAATTTTATAGTCTTATGAAAGCACAAAGTAAGAATATTATTTTGCACTCTTGGAACTTCCTGGACAAATATGGAAACTCAAGAATATTTCATTTTGCCAATTTGAGCAATTGCATTTGGTTAGGGATTTTTGGAAGTGCTTTGCTTCCCTTTAAGTGTTTTCAATATTGCTTTATTTTTATTTAGCAATTTAAGTATGTATGCCATGATGCAATGCAAAACAAAAAGTGAAAATTTGGCCCATATTTTAGGGTACCAAATCTGGGCTGTTACAATGCTGTCAAGTTCGCTCGGGGGGCAAGGCAATGTCCACTCTGGAGACCAAAGGAAAGAAGTTAGCCATCACATATATTAGCCACCGCTCACTGGACGTCGAGTCCAGCGCCATGGAGATTATTTTGTTCAACTATAGCAGCGCTTGGAGTCAGCGTTGTTCACATATCTATCCACGGGCTGGATTTGAGTGCCTCATGCCGACTAGAGTATGTACAAGTAATCAAGCCGAATATACTTTGCAATTCTGGCTGGAATTTCTAATCGTTGCAGAGGTTGCACACATCGAGGTTCACGGTAATTCGTTGCCGGTCATCTACCATATATTATCCCTCGACGAATTGTTCAAAGTTGACCTCGGTAAGTGTTTGGATTTCATTTATGCTTTGGTTTATTTCTGAAATATCTATATATCCAGAAGGATAATTGACTCGCCAAACGGGTTAGTGCAAACACACATCTGGTTGTCATGGCCGATGCCTCGTGTGCCAACTCAAACAAGGTGGGTTCATGGCCGGCTTAGTTTTCGAGTACACCTATGACAAGTTATGGGTAATTTCTCAAGTTGACTCGGCCAATGACAAAGGATCTAGTGCAAGCTAGATGGCCGGTTGAAGAAAGTCTATTTTCTCTTATCTGCATGTTCCAAGTCACGAGACAGACGATGTTTGGCGGAAAGCGTCAAGATACACTTGGATCAACAATGAGTTGTGTCGCTGAATAGTTGACAGTGTTCTTTTGAGATGAAGGCCAAGTGAAGATTGCTACATGATGCATGCATGAAGGTGTTTTTGACATTTTCCATGATTTCTCTCCAACGACAAATATCTCAAGAGGCTCTACTCAAAGTGGCAACAAGCCTGAGCATATATGGCCGATAGCGGTTATCGCCCTTAGCATACATATGGCCGATGGAGTGTTGACATCGTGCTTATATCATGACCCTGGACAAAATATTTTTTGGCACGCAAGCTTTGCCAAAAAACAGGGGGGCATGTGTTGATGACCAATTTTGGCTTACAAAAAGATTCTACCAAGATGGCCTCAAATGGAAATATAATGTGAATGAAAGTTGTGCGTATCGTCGAGATAAACAACTTTGATTTTTTGATCATCTCAATCCGAGGTCATATGCAACTTTTAGAGCCAAAATATAGCGGGTCGTCCTACCTTAGACATTGTCTGCCCTTGGACGCGAATTGCTCGTCCTACCCTAGACGCTGTGTCCTCGGGCGCGAGCAACTCAGGAAGGCTAAAAACAAATCAAATTGCTTCCGACCGAATTTAGATGGTCTAGATGAAGTCAAATGGAAAAACGTATAAAAGGAAAGTTCTTCGTTTTTTTGGGACAAACAACTTTGTCTTCTACGGTATTTCAATCTGAGGTCGTCAACTGCCTCAAAAACGACACGCAAGGTTCAGCCAGTTTTTAGACCGAACAGTTTTGGAAAGTTCGGGTCAAACCATCCGAATTAGACCCAAATTAGTGTTTTGGATGTGAATCCAAGTCCTTTGCTTGCACGAAAATTCCAGACGCCTCTTATATACCTAGGAGGTGACGGCCGATTGATCCAACACCAATCGAACAAACATACCTACTACTTTTTCGTGTTCATCTATTTTTATCTCTCTCCTTTGTATCTTTCTTTTCGTTCTTCGTTGTTCTTCAAGATTGGAGGCTGCGAATCCACGAGGCTCTAGGGGTGGTCAGGCCGACCTAGAGCAGCCCATAGCCGTCGCGAGTCCTGACGGGGTCCCTCCCGGGCGAGCGGGGTTTCGGGTCTACAAAAGCGCTCGCCGGATTGTCTTGCGTATCGCGCTTCCGGCAAGCCTCCCGCGGAGTGAGTTGCGGAGCATCTCCCTCGGCGCCGTGGGTACACGTGATGTGTTCGTGTGTCAACAACTGTTATCTTGAAAGAGCTGACGAAGAGAGCTCCATAAATCGGCAGCCGTGGCATCGTCATTGGAGACGAGATTGATGAGCTTGGTGGAGATGCGGGTATAGATCCATTGGATAATTGTGAGATCGTCCTTGGACCAGCGAGGATCGTCCGGTTGCAGGACGGATGTAGGCTCGATGTGATGACGAAGACTGCATCGGCCGAGATGGATGTGAAAAAGGTGGCGCCAATGATAGTAGTTATGCGAGGAGAGATCAAGGCAAACGGGGATGAAGGGAGAGACGTCGACAATAGAATCGGCGAGGGAGATTGGGGCTGCTTGCATCGTGTATTGAGGAGAGGATGTGTTTGAGGTGGTAAGGGTTAGAGGAGGGGTAGGGCCGGCGGCACGGAAGTCGGCGGCGGTGAAGAGGCGACTCGCCGGCAGAGGTGGACGTTGCGGCGGCGCCATGCTAGGGTGAAAGACCTAGGCGTCTGATACCATGTAGAATAGAGATAGTTGAGTGATTGTATTGATTTGATACATGGATTACAGCATATATAAAGGAGCCACCCAACCGACATAGCCTAGAGGTAGGAGTCATATTACAATACGTATTTGGAGTCCTAATACAATTCGCTAACACACGTCTCAAGCAAATCGCATCTAAAGGAGTATGTCTCAGTAAAGCACAAAACCCGATACTCCCATAGCGCATAGACCGACAAAATAGAGCATCCAGCAGAAATAAAACAGCGGTAAGAGAGTACAGGTAAAAAGGGTGATACCAGATTCCAGAAGTACTATTAGGACTAGCAAAATACCCGTGCGTTGCAACGGGAGTGAAAAACTAAAACACTGCATACATTTTGACAATCACACATTTTCAGTTTATTTAGCGGTTTTATGTGATATATAACATACACTATATTCGTATACTCGTCTTAAACTAAGATAAGAGAGAAAAAAAAAGTATATTCCATAAGCCGCCAAAAGTTGTCGAATAAACCCAAGCATAAGTTTACAACCATGCATATACAGTTGAATCATGCACACCAACTCCCATGGTCTAGTGACACCTTACCTAGACTCCCACTCATATTTTTCACGGAATATGCTCGCCGACGTGTGAACACCTATGTGGCAATGAAATCAGCATAACATTTTCGATGATGATGGCATAAACGACACACACACATCTCTGAGCAGCGGGCACACATAAATTTGCACAAACCAAAACAACAATCGGAAACAATTTGTCCAAACAAATTACTGAAAGATATGGGGCTGATCATGTGCCATCCTATTTAGTACAGCCGTACAAAATCCTGAAACATGTAGCAACAAAAATTCTGATATAGATCTGCCTTTATGAGCTCAAAATGCATAGCTTCTTGCAATAAAAAAAATATTTACCAATCATGAAACTGCTATTGCGCGTCACCTCTTGAACTGCATACAGCCATGCATCTTAGATGGTTTCACCTGTAGTAATAAAAATAGACCTTGACTGGAGCATGTACATCAAGCTGGCTAGGTTGGATACTAAGGGGATTAGGGAGGTTTGGATAGGATGGATCGGATAGCACATGCGAGGTGCCGCACGTCAGTGCTGGCCTCGTTGATTCCTACGACGCGGCCTGTTGCGTCTTGAAGTACTACGGATCCACCAGCTCCATCTTCGTGCAGAACATGTACTCGCCATCCTCTGTATGAGCGTCAAGTCGTCGAGTTGCTTGTGCAAGGATGACGGAGTAAAGCTCATACTGGCCGAGTCGGCCAACGTGATTCGGGCGAAGGGGTGCTTGGACGGTGGGATTCGGCCAGTGGTAGGCGGTTGGGGCGGCGGCGGCCGACGGACGTGAGTATCGATGAACGGTGGGGAATCAGGGATTGCTCCATCTTGACTGGACTAAGAGGATGTGTGGCAGGAGGTGAGAGAAAAAAAAGAACATAACAAACCGTCGTTGCGACTTGTGAGAGAGGAAAAGAAATATAACGAACCGTTTTGTGGCAAAAGAGTGGTATTACGTAGTTTGGTGGGAGGGTAAATTTGTCCTCTACGCATGACGTACCATCATGAACCATCACGTCCTATTTCAATTTAATAATAAAGATAATCAACGTGCCACTGGCCAGACTATATGGATTTCAGAACTACTAGAAAATAAGATAGGCAGATTCCACAAGGACTAGTCTCGAGTCGATTAGCACACTGAATGTCTCGGCAACCTAACATAGCATACGACGCACAAGAGATGCACCTGAGCAAAGCACCAATGCATCAGAATAGCTAACCAAATGTCTCGGACAGAAACTAGACAGTCACACGGCACTCCAAGCAGTGTATGGGCAGTCGAGCTAAGAAGCTCTAGTCGTCATCGGAGTATTCAGAATCATCGCTCACGTCCAGCACATCTTCATCCTCAGTGTCGTCGTCCTCACTCTCAGAATCGATCTTGTAGACTGTCGTCGTCTTCCTCTCCCTAACTGTCCTTCTCGGTGCAACTGGCTCAGCGGAGCTGCCGGATGGAGGAGCCTCAGCATCTTGTGTGCTTGTCGAAGCGCCCGCTACTCTCTGCAACACTGAGCTGCTCTTCTTGTTGAAGGGGGAGGCCCTGATCTTTCGCACCTTCTTCTCAGGAGAAGGAGCACTGGAGTTGCTGTCGTCTGTAGGTTTGAATGTTTCCTCCAAAACCTTCTGCCTCATGCCCTTGCTTGGAGCTGGCGCCCTCTTCCTGACAGTAGTCTTTGGCTTCTCAGCAGCGGGCTTTCTTCCTCCTGTTTTCTTCGCAACTGGCGCATCGGCCATGGCAAAGTCTTCATCCTCGCTGTCATGGATGGACACCGCTATCTCCTCATCAGACTCGTCGGCCAAGGATGACATGGCCTTCTTTGCTGCGCCTCTTTTGCTTGGCGCTTTCTTTCCTTTCTGCTGTCCTTCGGTACTCTCAGAATCCATGGCTACAGAAGTGGTTATGCGGCCATCAGTTAAAACTTCTGTAAGAGAATGATATTTTACATTCACAAAAACAGGATACATGTGGGCATTACCAGTATGTTCTGGAGAGGAGTCAAGATTATAAGCCGCCAGACGGTCTTTCAATGCCAGCACTTCCTCATCTTCATCTTTTACCGGTGCACTTGCCTGTGAAATAGTTGAATTGACTTGTAAACACAGCACACACACACACACACACACAAGGAACAGGCTTGCTAAAGGAACCCACCTTCTTGGCGGCTGGTTTCTTCTTTTGTGCTGCTGGTTTCGGAATTGGCGCTACTGGTTTCGGAATTGGTGCTGCATACTCATCATTATCATCATCACTCTCAGCCAAATTTGCCTTCAAGAATTTTTATTTTATCAGTAAACAAGAAAAGACAATGCTTAAGACTCTCGACCTTAAGAAATGCATCACTTGTGGTACACTCTACCTTCTGAGACTTGGCAGCAGTCTTCTTAGGCTGTCTCCTGGGAGCTGCTTTAGATTCCATTGCCTTCTTCTTCCTGTTCTTTTCCCGTGCAACCCTTCGTTTCTCCTGACCAACTTCAAAGACTGCGTCGAGTCTCTGTATCAAAATTGAGTTAGAAGTGAAACACAAAACTTCAAGCCAAACATTCAAGACCAGAGAGCTTACATCCAGTTCCTTCTCAAGAGCTTCAAGGTCTTTTAACCAAAGTTCTTTTGGTTCTGTCTTACTCAGTCTCTCAACTTCCTTCCTTAAATTCTCCTGCTGAGCAATGAGCTGCTGTACCTTCTCAAGCGTCAAGGTACCAATTGACATTGAGAGGAGATACTCATAACCACTAGCATCTTCAGCATCAGCAGTGCTCTCTTCATTTCCTTCATCATCATCTGTAGCTCCTACAGCAGCTGGCTCATCCTTCTTCTTATTCTTTGGGAAACTATCATAACCCTTCTGCTTCAGCTCCAGAAACAGATCGGCCCTCTTCCTGTTATTGATTTTGATCTCACCCTTGACAACAGCAAGAATAAATCTCACCTTGTTATCAAGCTTCTTCATTTCCTGTGTAATGTTATAATACAAAGCTGCCTGCACAGCATAAATTAGTTAATGTGGTATTCTCGAATAGAACAGCATAGGGGGAATGTCAACACTTGTACCTTTCTTTTAACATAGAAGTCAAGTCTGAGTTTATAGAACTCTTCAAGTACTGAAAAGTTGACATATTATCAGTGACAGAATGTCAAGGAAAAAAGGTCAGTCAAAACAAAACAGCTGCATGCTGCATACTTACTTTCCTCCGGGGTCTCATATTTTCGAATTTTACCATCCGAGCCAAACAAGTGCATGTTTGTTATTCCCATTGAGGATGTCAGCTTGAATTTCTTCATAAGGCCTTCTTGCTTAGCAACATTCATGTTTTCCTCGGTCAAGGTGACCTCGAAATCCACATTCACATCATCGGAATACGACCTAACAGTCTGTAAAATGATTGTGATTAAAAAACAGTGATTATGAGGGAAACATGTGTACCCAACAATGATATATTTGTATGATTAACTACCTCAAGAAATGGTGGTTCCTTTTCCTTGTTCTTTTCCTTATCCTTGTCCTTGTTCTTGTTCTTATTCTTGTCCTTATTCTTATCCTTGCCCTTTTCCTTCTCCTTGCCACTCTCCGCACACATGGATTCAAGAAATTCTTTGTAGTCTCCCGTCCAACGGCGGATTGGCAGCTCAGTAATTTTCAGCATAGTGTCACTCACAGCCTCTATAATACCACTAACAGTATATGTGACACCAGTTGCCTTTGCTGTTTTCTCAATAGAGCCCTGCCAGGTCGTGAAAAGAAAATTAGCAGCAATCAAGCATTTGCTAGTAGACAGAACCAAAGTGATACTGTAACAGAACAATGCTAGTAATTGCATTTTACTGACCTTGAACCCCTTGTACCAAGGGTCCATTGGTACAACAGAGTCATCATTTAGCAGCCGTTTCAGATTAGCGATAAGATCTCTTGGATTATAGTTTGGGACATTGGAGCTCCATCCAGTGCCAATGCCTTCACTTCCATTGACCAAAACCATGGGAATGATTGGTACAAACCTGAAGAATAGGTCACACAGTTTAGTTTCCTCTATAACTCCATTTGAAATCATAAGGATGTATGTTCCAGGAGACAATATTACCAGCTCGGTTCAATTTTCTGTCCATCTTCATTCAAATAGTTCAGAAGAAGGTCATCATCCTTTGGGAAAATTAACCGAGTAACAGGGGATAATCTGGTGAAGATGTACCTAGCACTAGCACTATCCTTGCCTCCCTAAAGGAATATAAATACATGAATAAGCATGAGAATTACTCGTTACAAGGTCATATAGTACTCAGCAACAGCAGAGTTAACCCACCATATTCCTGGTGCCAAATTGTCCTCGGGGCTCCAAGAGATTTATATTATTGCTGCCGACAAAATCTTGAGCCATTCCTAAAATCGTACCTGCTAGACTCTGCTCACCATGGTGGTATGCTGAGTGTTCTGACACATAACCAATGAATTGTGCCACCTGTGGCCAATAAAAACAACAATTTAGGAATATGCTGTGATGATATCAGATACACAAATTTAGGAACTCTTTTCAGATGGCACACCTTAGCCTCTTTAACTAAGTTCCTCTTGAACGAGCAAAACAAAATCTTCCTCTGGCCTGGTTTAAGACCATCAACCATGGAAGGTATTGAGCGTTCAAGGTCTGCCATCGAGAAGAGTATCAGCTCTTTGTTGATAAAATCGCTGTACTTGATGCGTGTCTCACGTTGGTCAAGGCAAGTTCCAGGCTATATGAATATGCAAGTTAGTTTTGATACAGAATGCTAAGAAACTTACATCAAACTGGGAAACGATGCAATGTTTAACCTGAAAGTTGCTCAGCCAGTTCTTCCTTTCATTAATCTTCTTTTTGCTGAATGCCAACTCGATGGTTGTATTATCTTCGTCATCTGCCCAGACAAAATCTTTCTTGTGTTTGACAATTTCTTTGAAGTAGTTCTGGCCTTCTTCGGCTGTGCTGGTTCCTAGCCCCTGTACCAAACAGATCAGAGTTATAGTCCCCTCCACTAAATATAAGTAGAAAAAACACCATCATATGGAGAAACCGTTAAGCAGGAACAAAATAACCAAGAGATTAAGCAGACCTTGTAATACTTTATAGTCCAAGCACTTGCATTTCCTCCCAGCTTCTCTTTCCATTCTTCATAGTCTGGCATTGAGTAAAATGACAGGACCTTGCTGCTCCGGTTATTGGTTGCCTGGACAAGCAAATGACACTATTATTATTTTCACTGCACATGTAAAATCTATTTGGAATCGAAGGGACAAATTTAGTACTGAAGTGAGAGAAAAAATTGTATATTAAGAACTATGAACTGACAAAAAGAGTTGCCTACCTTGATAATTGGAGTGATGAACTCAACCAAGAAAGATGGAACTTTGAGGAGAGATGGCCAGAAGCTGTGAATGAAGTTGATCAACAATCCTTTGATGTGGGAACCGTCATGATCCTATGAATTCATCAGTTCAAGGTGAGCCAAGAAACAAATTGAATTTGACTAGTTGAGATAAAGCTGAAGATCTTGCAAGATGAACCTGATCTGTCATTATCATGAGATGGCCATATCGCAAGCCTTTCGTGCTATCATAATTCTTTCCATGCTGCAGACCAAGTATTTTCTTTATATTCTCGATCTCTGCATTCTCCACCAACTGCTTAGCGCTTGCTTCTCTCACATTTAATAATTTACCCCTAAGAGGAAACACACCATAGTGATCCCTTCCAACTTCGGATATACCAGCCATCTACAGAGGATAATGAATGCAAGCACTTCAGTATGACAGAAAAAAAAGTATGGCATGTGATAGGTTAGCATTACTCACAGCAAGAGCCTTTGCTGAATCTCCTTCAGTAAGTATCAAGGTGCACTTATCGGAGTCCTTGCCACCAGCGTCATTTGCATCATCAAGCTTAGGGATGCCAAGAATATTTGACCTCTTGGTTCCATCAGTCTTCTTTAAATCTTTCTTTAGCTTGAACTCAGCCCAAGAAAGAAGATTGTCGACAACACCCGAATTAGCAACTGCAAGTGTTAGATGTTAGAAGTAAACATTAGTATTTGTGGTGGGTCCACATTGGACAGTATAGTGTACCAATGTTAACTCTTCACATACCCTTCTTAAGGAAATCAGCAGGCAGATCACACTTGGACCCAAAGCTTCCCGGACGAGTGGTCAAGGTCTCCTTGGTTTGTGAATCAAAGGCAGGGTTGTCAATGAGGGCATTAACAAAGACCCACAAATGGTTCTTCACGGTATGCAGTTTCATGTTAGCATTCTTGTTCTTCTTGTTCACAATTTCCATCAGAAAGGTGGCGACTTGGTTAGCAACACAGTCAACATGAGTTCCACCTTTTGTGGTTGCAATTCCATTTACAAAGCTGACCTGCAGTCCAAACAAAATGAATGAGATATAACTGACCACACGCAAGAAGGGAGCTGCACAGGAACCTAGCGCACTCTTACCTGCTGAAACTGGCCTTCGCTTAGACTCACACACACCTCCCACCGATCATTAACCTTCTGGTAAAGGCTGAAAGACAGATAAATTTTGGATTAGCACAAATAGTTCTGTAGAAACTTTTCATGGATACACCCAAATTGATCAAAACTATGCCAAACCTTGGTAGCTCCATTCCTTCTTTGTTAG
Organism: Puccinellia tenuiflora; assembly: GCA_012064385.1. Lineage (NCBI taxonomy): Eukaryota > Viridiplantae > Streptophyta > Magnoliopsida > Poales > Poaceae > Puccinellia > Puccinellia tenuiflora. The sequence continues at coordinate 301,503 of QRDG01002084.1, read as the reverse complement.
CAGAGTCAATATACAGGTTCACGTATTCTAAGAAGCATTTTGCTGGCACCTTCACGCCATTTAACTCAACCTTCACGGTTTTGCCAAGGGTGCCCGCCATATCAACTACTCTCTTCTTCATGAGTGCCACGACATCTTTTTCGAGCTCATTCATTTTGAACTTTGCAAGGTCAGGCTTGAATGTAACTTTGGTCCAGTTCTCAGACGCCTTGCACTTTGTAATCTCAGGCTTAGACTTGGTCCCCATGTTCCCGGAGAATACCTGCACAATTAAGCAAGGAGGAAGTCATGTTATATTAGACCCTTCATGATTTGGGTGCCCACCCTCAAGTAACATACAAGAGAAAGTAGTTTATACTATGTGAACAATTTATCTTTTCACGGTAAACCTTACTGACTGGTGCTGCAAACTACTATCATAACAAACAAAGATTCAGAATAAATATGATTATAAAAGCTTGTGCAACCTGGACATACAGACAAAAAAATAGGGCATGGCCTTATATACTCTTAGCACTATTTGCCCAATTAAACAGCCCAGATACTACTAAACTACCAATCTACTGTTACACAACCCCAGAATCACCAGATTCTGAGCTAGAGCGGTCACAGCCAAAGCACTAACTAGAACCACATGGCACATCAAAAGAACATCCTAGCCCCTAAAGTGTGTAACCGTAACTGACAGATATCTCCATTTCTCTAATCCACTCGCAATGGACAAACCAAAGCAAGAATATCCGACTGAAATACGGTCAATGAGACGGTGATTATCTCACCTGCTTGTACTTCTTCTGCCGGCGCCCATCAGCGGTCTCGATGACGAACTCTGTTGAGAAGATGTTGGTGAGTTTAGCACCGTAGCCGTTCCTCCCGCCTGTGGTCTTCTGCTCGTTGTCGTCGTAGTTGCTGCTAGTGAGGAGGTGGCCGAAGATGAGCTCCGGCACGTAGATGCCCTCCTCCTGGTGGATCTCGACGGGTACGCCGTCCCCGTTGTTGTAGACAGAGATGCAGCAACCCTCGACGTCGATGGTGACCTGGAGGGAGTTCATGGAGGGGTCCCGCTGCTTGTTGTCGGCGGCGTTGACGAGGATCTCGTCGAAGATCTTGTAGAGGCCGGGAACGTACTCGATATCTCGTAGCGCCATGGCGCCGTCCTCGTACACCCAGAGCTTCTGCGTGTGCTTCTCGGTGGAGCCGACGTAGGTGTCCGGGCGCAGGAGGATGTGCTCCAGCTGCGTCTTCTTCTGGTACATCTCCTCGATGGTCTTCTCCCCGCCGACGCCCGCGGCGGAGTTGTGCGAGGAGCTGGACTTCAGCGGGGGCTTCGTGGCGGCGGCCATGGCGGGCACACAGAGGTTGTGTGCTCGCTAGGGTTTTGGGTGTGGGGGGGGGGATTTCGGAATGGGGAATTGGGGATCTGGGGAGAAGGGGAAGGGTACGGGTTTTAAAGTGGAGTGGAGGGCCGCTGCGGGTAACGGACGAGGCGTTCGAAATTTGAATTTGGGGAGCGCCGGGGCGGGGTTCTCGTGGGAGGTTTGGGAAACGGAAGGCTAGGATCGCGGTGGGGCGTGGATCTTGCGGCGGAAATCGAATTCGTGAAAGAGCCAGAGGCTTCCGAGCTCTTTTCTTTTCGGGTGGGCGTCTGGCCTCACTGACGCCGCTGGTACGTGTTGACGGTTGTTTTACCATTTTTTACTAGTCCAACACAGATGGAAATCGTGGTGGGCCCTGTCTGTAAGCCACCCAATTCGAAGAGTTCAAATTTGAAGTAATTAAGGGTGTAACTACTTTCTTATCCCAGCCATGGGATTTTTGTGTCGTTCGGGAGCATGAATCAACCATGTTCACGGGTTGTGAACTTGTGATTTGTGCTGAGTAGTATATCGGATCATAGTGTTACTATGTTTATACTTGTGATGTGCAAATCATATTTTTCACAGATGTGTATCCCAAGAGAAGAAGTACGGGTCTTATGGCCTTCATACTTTTAATATGGTGATGCTGGCAAAATAATGGAGAGTTTTGGAAAACCCCAACCCTCTTTGTGCTAGAGTCTTAGTAGCAAGGAATTATCGAGATGGTAACCTCTTAAGGGTATAACTGAAGAGTGGGTGTTCCTTTACATGGCAAAGTGTTATTGCACGATTGAAAATTTTCAAACGTGGATGTATTTGGCTTGTTGGTGATGGCTCACAAATTTGTATTTGGAAAGACTCTTGGATTCCTATGAGTCCATCACGAAATATGGTGACGCAAAAATGAAATATACTTGTAAATAAGATTGTTGGCCTTATAAATCCAATTACTAGATCGTGGGATGAAGAACTTGTTTGAAGCCTTTTTTGGTTGTTGACACTAATTGTATCATGGAGATCCCTATTTCTATGTCTATGGTGGAAGACTTATTGCCTGGCATCACATGAAAAATGGGACTTTAGTGTTGAATCAGTGTACCATGCATAAGGGGATTACCAATTTGGACGATGGGATCGCATCAGTCATGTGATAAAGAAACTATGGAAACTCAATGTCCAAGGGAAATAAAAGTATTCGGTCGGAGGTCATTACCTTGCCTCATACCGTGCTTGGGAGTAGTCAAAAATAGGCACAGTGCAACATAATGATGGCAATGGGGCGGGTTTGGACGGACAGAGCTTCCTCAAACCCATGCTCATATCCATATGCACATCCATTGCGCGCCCACTAAGCTATCCATGGGTGAAAAATGTCCTATGTATCCATACCTGATGGATATCCATCTATCCATGGAGCAATGAAAAGACATGAATACAACAAAGAAGTCAAAAAAAATACACGAACCATAATGACTGCAAAATAGCATTACAGTCAACAAAAAATGTAATTGTCTAATTCTCACACAACACAATTAGGTAATTTCTGGGTCTTGGATTTTGGAGAAGTGGGATTAGGATTGTTTACATAGTCCGAGCCACTGAAATGTGGGTCTCACTCATAAAACGAGCATCCAATGAATGTACACGAAGCAAAATCTATGTCCATGCCCAACCCGTGAGTTCGCGGGTATCCGCCCCGTGAAAACCATGAGGAGAAACTGCCCTCCAAGTATGTGCCTAGGAGGGCGGATATATGTGGTTTTGATGGTCCATGCATGTACCATGAGCAGAAAATGCCCTCCATCCATGTAACTATAGTCTAGTTATTTTTGTCGTGGTTTTGTGCAAGAACTATTTCTGCTAGAGCTTCCTAGAGAAAAACTAGCGAAATGAAAAGAAGTTCTTGAGAAATTTAGAAAGACAAAGAGATACATCCCTCTCATTTTAAGTAGAGAAGCTCGGGAAGATGAGGTAAGGAAGCTTATCCCCATAATGAAGGAATAGGGGGTGCGGGTACTGTCTAGCGCTGGGAATGGTGCGGGTTGGAATGGCTTTTTCGGTGCAGTTTTCGCTGTGGCCTCAATTGGTTTGGGCTGAAACGGTGGCAACACCTTAGTGGACTGGAGCGGTGCGGGCTTGCCTCGAGTGCGGCCTGGGGCGGTGCGGTTTGGTGACAGGAAAAAACAACACAAACGGGCTGAGCCCGTGGGTCTAAACCCGCACAAGCCATTCGGGGCCAGGTCTAGTCGTCTCCAGCCCCGATTCCCCTTCTTCCTCCGTTACCTTCGTCCTCGCGGCGTCGGCGCACGAGAGGACCACGCTGTTCCGACACTTTCAGATCCACGACCAGCAATCCCCAGCAGCAGATTCACCGCATAAGAAGATCCTCAGGAGCAGCAGCCGCCAGAGCAGCTAGAGCGGAAGTGCTCCCTCCGGCAGTCCTGCGAGTGGATGGTCTGATGCGAGCACGGCAACAGCGCCTCCTCCTGGCTCCCCTCCCGCCAGTCCTGGGACACCAATGTCTCCGTCGCCGCCCCTCCTCCCGCTGTCCTGCTGCGTCCGGCCAAGCTACAGTGAGCAGGGACTGCTAATGTGTGTACGTGCCTCATTTCAGCTGATAGAAAACCAGCAGCCGATGTGCCACCGATGCACAAACCACGGGGTGAACCCGCGGGTTCAATCCACGTTTTCTGTGCGGTACGGTGCGGGTGCGACCGGAAGATTCATGTGGTGCGGTGCGGTGCGGATTAACAAAGTTAGTTTTTGGGTTGGGCTGGATTGGGATATTCCGGCAACATCACTCGGTGTGGGTTGGATTCGGTGCGGGATTTACCCCGTTCCCAGCGCTAGTACTGTCAGAAATTTCTTAGAAGCGAGTTCATTTTGGTTGTGACCGTTTTCTTACCTCAAATTTGCCCTAGAAGCTCAAAAGAACTGGGAAGGTATGCAAAACCACCACACCACCAATCGGGCATGTACTGTTCATAATGCCGCATACACCCAACCACGACAAGTAAAGAACGAAATTGATGATCTTTAAGGCGATGCCTCAAAGGGGGGGGGGAGTATGCGGGAATTATTGTTGTTGCATGACTCTGCAAGGGTCATATATAGGCTTTCGCTAGAAGAACAAGATTCAAAGTCGGTGGTTGTAGATCTCCACGGTGGCACCTCCAAGGAAAGAGAAAAACCCCGCAAATGTCACCGCGTCAGTCTGCAGACATGCCTTAGCCCAAGGCATCACACCCGACAACCCCATGCAACCGACCAAAGGCAGGAACCACAAAGCCCGTGTTGAATACGAGAAGACCGATAACCACCACAACTTCATCATCTCGCCAAACAACTGACCCTCACACCACATGTGTAATCATCGCGCTAAAGACACATAGTAATCACATCATTGCTTGTCGTCTATAGAAGGGTCATGTTTCCTCTAGTCCGTTCCTATCCATCAAGCAACCACATCTCTGCCGACATCGAGCTCACGTTCGTCCATAGCTAGGTGCACTCCACTAGAGAAAGTAGGGAATATTATCCCCGAGCTAGACGACATCCCCACCATGAGGTATGCCGCAATGCGAGAAAAAACATCCATGCGTCGCCATCTGTCACGCGGGGTTTGCCTAGCAACTTCACCCAACGACAACGAGGGGGAGGAGGAGGGTGGGGGTGGTGGCGGACTGGCGGTGGTGGCTAGGGTTTGCCCATGCCCATGCGGAGTGATGGCTATGGTGGCGCCAGAAATTCACGTCTGTCGAACGCTGGTTTCTTACCCCAAGAGGAGGGTGATGATGTAGCACAACAGAAAAATTCGCTAAGTTAAGAACCAAGGTATATCGAATCAGTAGCAGTGTGTACTTTCAGAGAGTTTGGTGTAGGACCTGCACACAACACACAGAACAACCTCATTCCCAACGTTTCAGTAAGGTGTCAATCTTCCCGTCTAGTCGAAAACAAATAGATTAAACGTATAGTGTGAAAAGCAATGAGAATACAATAAAAAAGTAAAAACGGGACATCGGAGAACAAATTTGTAAACAATATTAAAGAATGGACCGAGGACCACGGTTTTACTTGTGGTATCTCTCCAAAGATAATAACGTCGTTGGGTGAACAAATTACAGCTAGGCAATTGCTAGAACTACAATTAGACAACAAGAATGTTCATGGCAATATTCATGTAGGCATCACGTCAAACATATATAGACCGCACCTCAGTACCGCATCTATAACTAATACTCCATTTCAAGACCTCTATTCAGCATGCATCTCTAAGAATTAAATTGAAAAACAACAGCCACCGCGCCTTAAGTATCGTACATGATGTAAGCAACATTTATGACATGAAGAAATAAACAGCGTTGTTTTATCCTTAGTAGCGACATCACATCCTTACCCTTAGTTGTTACTGCACGCAAGCCCAGTGATGAAGGAAGCATGAACTCAATATCTAGCATATACTTCCTCTTAGAGATCTAACACGACCACTTGGCTATAGTAATCACATAGATCGGAGAGCATGCAAGAACGTAAAAATAGAGCAATCTCGTAATAGATATAACATTCACAAACTGATCATGACATCATAATTCATCATGTCCTAGCAAACACAACAACATAGCAATTTTATCAGATGGCTCTCGATCATGTTAGGCAGCTCATGAGACCATTGTATTGACGAACAAGCGAGAGATATAACCATCCAACTACTGCCATGGACATGTATCCCAAGATAAGACTACTCACACATCATCATGGAGGCAGCAAGGTTGACGTGCCTCCGATGTTGATTCCCCCTTCGGCAGAGTACCGAAACAGGGCTCTAGATTGGTTTCCGTGACGGCGGCGGCTCGGTATCGAAATTGGGGGAAATGGTGAAAGTGCATGGTTGCCCCTATGTGTGGTTTTGGTAATTAATGACAATCTCTATGAACTAATGTTTGTATTGAGCTACTTGTAGGTGTGTCCATATGCAGTGTTTGATCTCCATTTGTTGAAATCAAGGCTAAGGGAAGAAGAGTATTTGTTGATCAAGGCTTAGTGCGAGTTGATCAACACTCAAGGCCAAGCGCAACCAAGAAAGGTGGTTCGTCTTGAGGAGATGAAGATCGTCATCATCGACCTCAAGTGGATTAAGCGCAAGGCAAAGGTATGATCTTGATAGGCTTTCTATTTTACCGGTCTCATGATGTTAGTTGAGAGACCGGGTTATAGGATAGATAGCCGTACTATCAAGAGGGGCTCTCGACCGAGTATCTTGATCGTATCGTTCATGGAGAGCTCAAACCTTTGCATCCTTGCAATCATCTTTATTGGTTCTTATTTGGCTCTTATCGTGGTGTGGTCTTGGTGCTTGTCGTGCTCGTCATGACAAGACCAAGTTCACCGAAAACGGATTTCGTATGCGTCTTCTATTGCGTTTTCGGTTTTGGAGATTTTGTCGGTTCGTCCTTATGGAAGGTTTCACTCTTCCATTTATTATAAAAATCTCCCTTGCTTGTTTTCATATTTTCACTTTTTGTAGGGTAAGCTCTTGTCGTTCTCTTTCCAATAAAATTGGATTCACCTCGATCGGAGTTTCCTTGCGAAAGTTATTCAGTTTCTGGTTCTGCTGTTTTCGAGTAACCAGTAGTACCGGGATACTATCCGGTAGTACCGGCCGGCCCATGGCCGGTAGTACCGGGCCTAGTACCAAGACTACTTCCGCTTAAGTTTTTGAGCTTCTGTCTTTTTCCGGAATTGGCCCGGAAGTTCTTCCGGTAGTACCGGGTCAATCGGTACTACCGGGCCTTTTTCCGGAAGTATCGGTGCCCAGTGCCGGGCCCACTTCCGGGGCTACTTCCGCCTGTTCCGGGACGCTTCTGTCTCCGGCGGAAGTTGGCCCGGAAGTGGAAGCGGAACTACCGGCAATACCGGAAGTACCGGCCTCGCGGGTTTTCGCAGCTAGCCGTTGGTGGGCTGTTTTGGGTGGGGCGGTACTACCGGCCCTGCGCGAATCTGAGCCCAACGGCCAGATTTTTTGGGCCACCTATTTAAGGGGCCTTCTTCCCCAATAGTTAGCTAACCCTTTGCACTCTCTCTCCTCCATTGTTTGACCTCGAAAAAGCTTGGGTTTGTCTCTAATCCTCCAATGATTCTTGCCCATCTTTAGGGATTCAAGAGAGAAGATCTAGATCTACATTTCCACCAAACAGTCTCTCCTCTAAGCAAGGGGTACCCTTTGGATCTAGATCTTGGGATTCATTTGTTGAGTTCTTCTTAGTTCTTCCTCTCTTCTCCCCCCCACAAGCATTAGTTGCTTTTGGTGGGATTTGAGAGTGAAGGATTTCAGCACTTGTGCTCTTGCTCTTGCATTAGTTGCATCGGTTTGCTCTCTCCACGAAGATTCGTGAAAGTTGAAGGTTGAGAAGTTTGTTACTCTTGGGTGCATTGTGTTCCCAAGAGCTTTGTGCCTCTTGGGTACATTGTGTACCCTAGACGGTTGGTGGTGTCGCGAAGGCTTCAAGTTGTGAAGCTTCGGGCAAGGTTTGGGAGCCCCCGATTGAGTTGTGGGTGTGTGCCCCAAGATCGTTGTAAAGGCTCCGGATTCCGCCTTGAAGGATTCCGATAGTGGAAGGTGAACCTAACCCTTGGGGTGAGGTTTATCGGAGAATAGGGTGAGGCCATTTGTGGCATCTTGAGTAGGCCTTTTGTGGCGACCTCACACCCCTCCAACGAGACGTACTCCCTTAACAAGGAGGAACTCAGGAATACATCCTCGTCTCCGCGTGCCTCGGTTATTTCCTATACCCGAGCTCTTTACTTATGCAATTTATATTGTGATAGTCTTCGTGCTTGAAGTTTTATATTTTGCTATCACCTTGTTGTTTGTCTTGCTTAGCATAAGTTCTTGGTGCACATAGGTGAGCCTAGTTTATTTAGGTTGTTGGCTTATTAATTTAAACACCTAGTTTTATTCCGTAATTGTCAAGCCTTAAACCGGAAAAGTTTTAATCGCCTATTCACCCCCCCTCTAGGCGACATCGTTTGTCCTTTCAAATGGGTCTGTCCCTGTAGGTTTTGTGTCGAGGACAATATATAGGCGAAGAGGCGCGCGTGGGGGCAGACGAGGTGGAGCCGCGGGTGGGGCCCTCGAGTCCTTTACTGGCTGCGGCCCCACCTAGTCAATCGCCTCCTCCCGTCCTTTTGGCTCCTGGGTCCACGCATAAAGTTAGGGTTCCTCGAATTTTCCGACGACTTTTCCTTAAGTCATTTTCTGAAACAAAAAACAGCAGAAAACAGCAACTGACACTTGGGCACTAGGTTAATAGGTTCGTTCTTGAAAATGTTGCAAAATGATATAAAATCATAATATAAACATGTAACAATAGTATGAAAGTAGATATAAACAGTCAAAAATTATAGATACGTTAAGGACGTACCACGTAGCCACATGGGCTCGGAGAAACTCAGAATGTTTGTGTCATTGCATGGATCTGCCTTGGTTGTGCTGGAGGTAAGAGCATCTCCACCGGCATCCCCCAACGTGTGTCCGCTTTGGGTGGGTACTAGTGTCCGTCACATATATGGGTGCCTCCCACACCGGCACCCCCAAACGGGACCTCCCAAGTTTTTCAGTTTGATCAACATTTGCAGAAGACATAATTTTATTGTAATTTCATAGATTTGAACAAAATTACAACTGAAATTTAAACTACAACTAGTCTAAACTTAAACTAACTAATCTACACGTCGGGAGGAGTTGGCTTGCTAGGGCCAGCCTCGTCGCCATTCGCCCCTGGCTCGGCGAAAGAGAGGGAGGCAGGCTCATTGAGGCCGGCCACATGCGCGAGCGGGCGCATCTCCACCCGACGTGCACCATCTGCCGGTGCACCTCCGTCGCTTCACTGCGCTCGCACACGCAGGCGCCTCTGCTGGTGTCCCTGAAGGGGTCGTTGCATAGAAAACAAAAATTTTCCTACGAAACAAGCGGAAGAAACCCCAAGGATCTAGATCTATTAGATGGTGGTAGCGAAGATGAGATCCAATCTCTTACCCTTGAAGATCAACAAATGCGTTTTGTCGGTGCAGGGGTTGGCTAGTCGATCCCCGCAACTAGACTCATCTAGTCGCGAGGAGATGTATTTCCTCGAAGTCCAATCCGACGAAGTGCCACAAGGGGTAGCACCTCCGCGGTATCCACACGTACGGCTCGATGTAGATCTCCACCTTCTTGATCCCGCAAGCAAGGTGGAGATGGCTAGATGGATCTCGGCACCATGACAGTTGTGGTGGCGTTGATGGTGGAGTGCTCCGTCCGACAGGGCTTCGCCAAGCCATGTGAGAGGGAGAGAGAGAGGAGGAGGCGCAGCAGCCCCTTAGGGCAAAGGGGGTGGTGCGGCTATGGTGGAGGTGGCGGCAGCCCTCCGGGGAGAGGTGGCGCACTAGGGCAAAGGGGAGGCGGCGGCTAGGGCAAGGGGGGTGCGGCTAGGGCTCCAAGCACACGGGTGTGCCGCACCCCCTCCTCCCTTTAAATAGGTGGAGGGCAAGGGGGAACCCTAGGCCGGCCAGCCTAGGGCTTGCTTGGCCCCCAAACAAGTGGAGTCCTCCTAGGACTCCTCCTTCTCCTTTGGCCGGTTTGGCCCATATGGGCCATTGTGTGGTGCGGCTGGCCCAAGTGGCTAGCTGCACCCCTTTGGTCCATGTGGGCCCCATATCTTATGTGGGTCCCACTTCTAGACTCCTCTAGAACTTTCTAGAACCTTCCGGTACCCTACCAAAATATTCCGGAACTTTTCCGATACCTCCGGAAACCACTTTCCTTATATGAATCTTATTCTCCGGACCACTCCGGAACTCCTCGTGATGTCCGGGATCCTATCCGAGACTCCGAATCACCATTCGTTCATTCCATCAATTATCTCATCGCTAACCCTAGCTACATCGGAGCGTTAAGTGTGTGACCCTACGGGTTCGAGAACATGCAGACATGATCAAATCAATAATCAATAGCGGGACCGGGATGCCCATATTGAATCCTACATATTCAACGAAGTTCCTTATCGATTGAACCACGATGCCGGAGATTCTTAATCTCATATACGATTCCCTTTGTCTCACCGATATTTAATTTGCCCGAGATTCGATCGTCGATATCCCCATATCTAGTTTCATCTCGTTACCTGGCAAATTCTCTTTACTCGTCCATAATATAGGATCACCGTGATTACCACTTAATCACATGGTTGCAACCTTTCCGATGCTATATTACCGAGAGGGCCCAGAGATATCTTTTCCGTCACAAGGAAGGACAAATCCCACTCTTGATTCATGTCACCCAACAAATACCATCGGAGATACCTGAAGGCCACCTTTATAATCACCCAGTTACGAAGTGACGTTTGATATCCACAAAGTATTCCTCCGGTAAACGGGAGTGACATAATCTCATGGTCTAAGGAAACTATACTTGGCATACTAAAAGTGTTGGCAATAAAACTGTGTGACACGATCAATTGCAACTCTTTATTATTTGGGTCTTGTCCATCACATCATTCTCCTAATGACGTGACTCCGTTATCAAGTGACTATAACAAGTCCATGGTTAGGAAACTCTAACCATCTCTTGACTAACGAACTAGTCTGGTAGAGGCTCACTAGGGACATCTGGTTGTTTATATTCCACACATGTATTATGTTTCCGGTTAATACAATTATAGCATGGAGAATAAACTATTATCATAAACATGAATATGCTAATAAACCATTTTATTATTGCCTCTAGGGCATATTCCCAACAGTCTCCCACTTGCACTAGAGTCAATAATCTAGTTTACATTTTCTCGATCCAACACCCATGGAGTCTCAGTGCTGATCATGTTTGCTCGTGGAAGAGGTTCTGTCCGTGCTCTGTACTATACAGTTCTTTATGTTCTTTGCAAAACATTAACGTCACCTAATTTGACATTACTTTATCATCTCATGATAAAACTATTATCATCACATGATAAGTCTCATCATCACATGATGAATATAATATATTTGGTTAAAGAGTGAGATTTTTCGTTTCCCATTATGCCTACATGACGTATGATCAGTCAAAAGGAACTTTCACATAGCATGTGCGCCTGGAACTCACTCAGTCTTGAAACAAAGTTTCTCAAACCAAAATATTATATCTTTTAATCCTTGAATTAATCATATACTCCTATATGTTGTAGACTCACAAATCGACAGTGCAATCATGTCACTTCGATATTTTCGATCATGCTTTCACTGCGCTTCTGCTATTATGAGATTTCCAATCTAGTTTGGTTTTATGACTTCAACCAAGTCTACCAATCTCTAGATTCTATTATCTCAACTCCATGAAAAATGACTCCTCACTTAACATGTTCTTCTAACCAAGAACTTGGGTCACATATCGTCAAAATACAAACACATGGTTTTTATATGTTTAGACCTATGAACAATTCATAGTGAATTCTAACATATCCTCCAACCATCAATTTTGTACTGAGTTATCAACTCAATGTTTCACCTATTTTTCACAAGAAGATGAACCTTTCTTCTCTTGTTCCATTTTGAACTCCTTCAAAATCATACTTAGGTTAAACATCCTGACATAATGCTTTATCAAACATATCTATCCTCCATAGATACATCCATCTCCATGGATATTTGACGTTCAAACTAACTTCATAAGTTATACGTTGGTTCCTGACTTATTTACAACATTTATGAAATCTCCATTTCACACAAACAAGATGTTGTAAACTCCCACTCAAATATACACCATACACATATTAAATTGTGAAACCACTTTGGCTCCCACTCAGAAATATGTTATCTCTATATTTGACCATGATTAACTAGCTCCCACTCAAACATATGTCACCACATATTTTGATCATGGAAAATAGTTTCTGCTCTAACTTAATATATGTCGCCACATATTTTAATTAGATCACACTCGTGTATTTTCTCGATATTTTGGACACCTCCAAAATTCTTAATTAACTATTAATATCGAGAACTCTTTATACGAAATGCTAGTACATTGCTAGCATCAATCCACTTGACTTCAAGCACTACTACACCATGTAGTTAACAACATTGAATATGTTAAAGATATTTACCTCTTGTGCTTTTGTCCAGTAAGTTTTATTTATTCCTTACAAACCCCTTTGAAGAATAAATATGTGAAACAACGCTTTCACAAAATCAAGTAACAATTACTTTGTGATTTAAACTTAACATAGGATGACTCTTAGTCACTTTCGTATTTCAAGGTTTCTATTTCTTCTTTGTAGTTTCGTAGGTTTGTCCTGTTTCTAAAACATGACAAGTAAATCATGAATATTATTTTGTAACCTGACAAAATACCATATTCTTGAATCCTACCTTTCTTTAGACAAGCTAAACCGAAATTCAATGATCACCATCATTAATTCCTTTATGTGTCAAGTTTTAACCAACATAGCACTTTACATATGTGCCACTTGATACATAAACAAGCAAGGTTTTAGCTTTTCAATTTATTCCATCAATTCCTTTATCCATGAAACCTTTTCACGATAAAACCACTAAAACACTTAGCACAACCAACAAATTGGTTTGCCCCTTTTAGTCTCATATTGTGGAATCACATTCATAGTCATACTTATGAATATACTACAACATTATTCGCAATAGTCTCTAATTATCTCATAATTATTGAAACCACCTTTTCTCATAACTCATATGAAAAATGTTTATGCGAATCATTAAATAGATCCTTATTTATAAACAGAGTGTTTATCAAATAAATCTAAATGCTATTATTAAACCCCCGAAATAAAAACCCTTCTTTGAGACCACACAATATCAAATAATGTGTGATTACAATATCTTAGGACATATCAAACGCCTTTGAAATATTCTAAACATTGTAATTTGTGATAACACTTCTCACAAGTCCACACACTAACATATAACTCAAATATTTTGTCTCTTTTGATCAAATCATAAAGACTCAATTTTCTTGTTAACTTAATATCCTAAACTCCAGAAATTTATTTGATCTCATCAAATATCATAACTCGAATAAATACACCTATTTAATCATTTATGATGGAGCACACAAAATAATGACATCTAACATTTGCTGAAAATACAACCAACACTTGTGTTTATTTTCGGTAACTCCTGTCACTCTTCCAAAGGGTGGCATTTTAGTCATACTCCGTCAATAAGGCGCATTGATAAAACATCAAAATGTTTATTCAATATTTAGCACGACTAAAACAATTGTCATTATTAAGTTTTGGATATTTTAGTATGTCACATATTTTTATAAATGTTTAACTAATCATCGTTTAGATTAAACAAAGGACAATAATCTCATAATCGAAACGTGATCATCAAAAAGAATTATTCATGAAAATAGAACAACCACTTGTCTTTAACATGAATAACCGTCTCAGAAACCGAGACACACTAATTTAAAGATCACACTCAATTCGATTACAAAAACTTATTAAAATCCTCTAATCCAGACGATAAATGTAGAGACAGATCGTTGCCAGCATCAACTCCTTGATCGCCACCATTCCGCAACGTCTTCCCATATCCTTTATGCAAATCTCAAGCAGCAGGTTCTGTTTTCATAAAACAGAATGAGTATCAAATACTTATTGAAAAAAAACGCCACAATTGCAATTTGGACTTAAACATTTATAACTTGTATATACTTTCTGCATTGCCAACTTCTCTTGCTATGGGTTCCACTTTGACATGACGCAGCCGAGACACAAACTCATAGAAAGTGATCAAATCCCTTCCTATGACATAGTCTCCGACATAATTCTTGAAGCTGGAGAGAAACTAGCGTATCACCCCATTTATCGCGAAACCGTCATTCATCCCGTGGTTCCAAACAAGCACTAGACAATGATGTATCTCATGCATTATCCTCATGTGTTGTTCCAAGCAAGTGTTCTCTTTCATCTTGAGTGAAAGAAAACCGTTCAGACATTCGAACCTTACAATTATGACTTGTGCTGAAAAACTATTTTTCAGCTCATCAACAATCTCCATTGCAATCAAGTTCTTGAATTGTCTACTTAGGTCAGAATTCATGAAGGTGCACATCATCCACTTGACTTTCAAGTAGGTGGTTCAAAACCACTTCATGTACACTTCATCGCTTGCAGAAATATTTGGGTTTATCTCCTATTGGTTCTTCTAGCACGTAGAGCTGAGCATGGGTGTTTAGGACTTCTTTCAAATGCAGGTACCACTTAACAAAATGACCCATCGAGACGCAGTTTTTCAGCAACGAACTGACTACCGTAGTCGACCATGATCTTCAAGGATTTTTGCAAAGACATCTTAGGACTTTTGTTTATGATAATTTTAGTTCATCTTAATGAACTCCCACTAAACTCAACATCTCTCTGGTTGTTTAGTGATACACGATCCAAATCCACTACACCACAACCGATCATCACGTGAGATGATGTAGCTTCATTGGTGAACATCACCATGTTGATCATATCATCCATATGACTCGTGTTTAGCCTTTCGACTCTTGTGTTCCGAGGCCATGTATGTACATGCTAGGCTCGTCAAGGAAACCGTAGTATTTCCGCGTGTGTAAATCTGGCTTACACCCGCTGTATGTGAACGTTGAATCTATCACACCCGATCATCACGTGGTGTCTCAAAACGACGAACTTTCGCAACGGTGCATACTAGGGAAGAACACTTCTTGATATTAACGTGAGAGATCACCTTATCATGCTACCGTCGCGATCACATCTAAGCATAACAATAAGGTGCATAAAAGGATTAACATCACATGCAATTCATAATTGTGATATGATATGGCCTTTCTTCTTGTGCTTTTGATCTCCATCTCCAAAGCACCGGCAAGATCTCCATCTCCGGCATGATCTCCATCATCGTGGCGCCATCACCATGGTTGTCCACCAACTATTGCAACTACAACTAATGCTACTCTTAGCAATAAAGTAAAGCAATTACATGGTGATTCATTGACACGCAGGTCACATAAAATAAAAGACAACCATATGGCTCCTGCCGGTTGCCGTACTCGACGACATGCAAGTCGTGAAAGATTACAAACATGATCATTGCATACATTATCACAAATCACATATTGGCCATACCACATCACATGACCCCCTCTGCAAAAACAAGTTAGACGTCCTCTACTTTGTTTATGCAATTTTTACGTGGCTTGGGTCAACGAGATAGAACCGTTCTAATCTACGCAAAACCACAACGGTGATATAATAGTTGCTTATTTACTCAACCTTTTGAAAGGCCTTCCATTGAAAATTGCATCTTCACTAAAGCAAGAGAAACAGACACCCGCCAGCCACTTATGCAAAACAGGTTGCATGTCAGTCGTGGAACCGGTCTCTCGTGCGTGGACGAGTAAGGTTGGTCCGGGCCGCTTCATCTCACAATACCGCAAAGACGCAAAGTGCACGCGAGAAGGTAGCAACATAAAATATCAACGCCCACAACACTTGTGTTCTAATCGCACCAACATCTACCAATAGATCTAGGCTCTGATACCACTGAAGGGGTCGTTGCATAGAAAAAAAAAATTCCTATGAAACAAGCGGAAGAAACCCCAAGGATCTAGATCTATTAGACGGTGGTAGCGAAGATGAGATCCAATCTCTTACCCTTGAAGATCAACAAACGCGTTTTGTCGGTGCAGGGGTTGGCTAGTCGATCCCCGCAACTAGACTCATCTAGTCGCGAGGAGATGTATTTCCTCGAAGTCCAATCCGACGAAGTGCCACAAGGGGTAGCACCTCCGCGGTATCCACACGTACGGCTCGATGTAGATCTCCGCCTTCTTGATCCCGCAAGCAAGGTGGAGATGGCTAGATGGATCTCGGCACCACGACGGTTGTGGTGGCGTTGATGGTGGAGTGCTCCGTCCGACAGGGCTTCGCCAAGCCATGTGAGAGGGAGAGAGAGAGGAGGAGGCGCAGCAGCCCCTTAGGGCAAAGGGGGTGGTGCGGCTATGGTGGAGGTGGCGGCAGCCCTCCGGGGAGAGGTGGCGCACTAGGGCAAAGGGGAGGCGGCGGCTAGGGCAAGGGGGGTGCGGCTAGGGCTCCAAGCACACGGGTGTGCCGCACCCCCTCCTCCCTTTAAATAGGTGGAGGGCAAGGGGGAACCCTAGGCCGGCCGGCCTAGGGCTTGCTTGGCCCCCAAACAAGTGGAGTCCTCCTAGGACTCCTCCTTCTCCTTTGGCCGGTTTGGCCCATATGGGCCATTGTGTGGTGCGGCTGGCCCAAGTGGCTAGCTGCACCCCTTTGGTCCATGTGGGCCCCATATCTTATGTGGGTCCCACTTCTAGACTCCTCTAGAACTTTCTAGAACCTTCCGGTACCCTACCGAAATATTCCGGAACTTTTCCGATACCTCCGGAAACCACTTTCCTTATATGAATCTTATTCTCCGGACCACTCCGGAACTCCTCGTGATGTCTGGGATCCTATCCGAGACTCCGAATCACCATTCGTTCATTCCATCAATTATCTCATCGCTAACCCTAGCTACATCGGAGCGTTAAGTGTGTGACCCTACGGGTTCGAGAACATGCAGACATGATCAAATCAATAATCAATAGCGGGACCGGGATGCCCATATTGAATCCTACATATTCAACGAAGTTCCTTATCGATTGAACCACGATGCCGAAGATTCTTAATCTCATATACGATTCCCTTTGTCTCACCGATATTTAATTTGCCCGAGATTCGATCGTCGATATCCCCATATCTAGTTTCATCTCGTTACCTGGCAAATTCTCTTTACTCGTCCATAATATAGGATCACCGTGATTACCACTTAATCACATGGTTGCAACCTTTCCGATGCTATATTACCGAGAGGGCCCAGAGATATCTTTTCCGTTACAAGGAAGGACAAATCCCACTCTTGATTCATGTCACCCAACAAATACCATCGGAGATACCTGAAGGCCACCTTTATAATCACCCAGTTACGAAGTGACGTTTGATGTCCACAAAGTATTCCTCCGGTAAACGGGAGTGACATAATCTCATGGTCTAAGGAAACTATACTTGGCATACTAAAAGTGTTGGCAATAAAACTGTGTGACACGATCAATTGCAACTCTTTATTATTTGGGTCTTGTCCATCACATCATTCTCCTAATGACGTGACTCCGTTATCAAATGACTATAACAAGTCCATGGTTAGGAAACTCTAACCATCTCTTGACTAACGAACTAGTCTGGTAGAGGCTCACTAGGGACATCTGGTTGTTTATATTCCACACATGTATTATGTTTCCGGTTAATACAATTATAGCATGGAGAATAAACTATTATCATAAACATGAATATGCTAATAAACCATTTTATTATTGCCTCTAGGGCATATTCCCAACAGTCCCAAGCTCTGTGCAGCGCAGATCACCTGCGTCTCCTGTTCCGCCTGCCTCTCCCTCTCCCTCTCCACCGCCACCGCTGTGTACTCCTCCGCCTCCTGCGCCACGAACAGTCGGTGCCTCCTCTTTGGCTCTTGCGCTCCGTCGGCCCCGCGGAAAGTGTCTTGACCCCGACAACAGTGAGCGTCATGTGCGTCGAAGCGGCAAGCCTCGCGAGCATTGGTAGAGGCCGCCCTCTGCCGCTGGGGTTCGAAGAGGAAGCGGGCATGCTCCTCCCCAATGTCGTCTGGTGCGGCAACTCCATGACGCGCGCCTTCGCCGTGTCGTTCACGTCCATGAGGAAGGACCTGAACTGACGGTGCATGTTCTCCTCGCGCCTAGTGACGAAGGAGTTGTACACCACGTACTGCTCCGGCCACAGCGGCTGTTCTGGCTCTAGTCCCGACTTTGGCTCCTCCATCGTATCCTCCTCACCTTCGTACGGTCACTCGATGTCACTCTCCTCGCCCTCCTCGTTGTGCTCATCGTTAGCTGGTAGAGGATTTTGCTCCTCCGTCGAGAAACAACAGCGCGCGACCTGGGTGAGGGTGGCATTACGCGGCATGTTTGTGGTGGCACGGCGTGGGTTGTGTTGTCTACGACGAGATGCGATGGCACGGCGAGCCTTCTTTATAGCAGGCCGACTCGGCTGAAAACAGTTGCGTGCGTGGGAACCGACCAGTGGATGGTGAAGCGACGTGCCGGTTTAATGTCAGCCATGCCGCGTTGGCCCGACAACGCCGACTAAGAAGGCTTCTCCGCCATTAACATGTGCCGGGTAATGGCAGCGCTGCCTGAGAAGGCTTCTCCACCATTAACAGTCGCGACATGACCAGTGTGCTCGAAAAAAACATTTCCCATCCCATCAAATGTGCCAATGTACATGCCTAGTCACATTAGCAAGATCATCATCATGACATATAGATTGCAACAGAAGATGTCGAGGTTTTGAGAAAGATCAAAAATACAGCAGCTCAAAATGTGTTGACCAGAGTAAAGAGAGATCACACATGAAACGAGCATTCTGAGTATTCACGGAAACTTCACATATAAAATTAGATTGTTAACATCATCAGGTAACTGGTGTAGTCTTCATATATTACATAAGATTTACCACAAATTCTTCAAAACATACAGTTGAAGAACCTATTAACCGTCGACAATAAATAACAGGTAGATCTGACCAGAATACATGAGGAATACATGACATCAGGAAACACATGGCCTATTAACTACACGGGGATGCATAATTATATATAAATGGACATCCTACAATGCTGAAGTTAGTACTTTATACAGGGCACAGAAATGCCAAAAGCCATGGTTACCAACCCTAGTTGCGCCCTTCTAAAGGATGCCCCCCCTTAGTGGAGTCGTTGGCTCAACTGCTGTGCGAGAACCGAGAAGCACTCCTGTTGAGAGCCTAATTGATCTCAACCTCCAGTTAGAAGTATATAACCGTTACTGATCTTTACATTTTTGTCACTACTGTTGAAGACTGCAGCTATTCCGAGCTAATTCTCATGACTGCAGCCATGTCAATCTGCCTCCTAACTGATGCAGCTCAAATGATTGAATAGCTTGACTCTTCAATTTACATAAATGTACATGAAACTTGCAGGACACCAATACCAAACGTATTTAGCATTGCAGTTGATGCCTATGATGGATTTCGTACTGCAGGACTAGCCATTCTCACACGTTGAGCAACAGTTAGAGGTGGCTTACCAACTGCTTCCAGTATCCTGGTGAACACAACCTTTGCAGGGACGCATGTAACTAGGGGAATCACTCCCTCTGGTTTGATCAAGCCATCGAACATGCCACTGTGCCTTTGACCACCACCTTCATGACGCCTTCTTCCGGTGGAAATGGAAGAGAGGGTTCTCACCTTCTGGCTTGACAGACTTGCTTTCTTGGATGGCTTTTTTTGAGATTTGGACATTGATGACCTCCTATTATTTGGCATGTTTTTCTTATCAACATTAACCTGGTGATTTACGGAAGTTGAGTATTTCCTGAAGACTGGTTTCATCTCCCAGTCTGGATATGCAAGCCCGCCTTCATTGCCACCGTCCATTGATGCTCCTGCAGTATTAGACCGAGGAACTCTTTGCATGGCTGTCCTCCTGCCTGTCCGCCAAGCAGGTGGAGCTCCCGTACTCTCTTCCATACTAATATCACCACCAGAAACCAGGTGTTCAGTGGAACCATCTATAAGTATTTCAATTTGGATAGGGTGTCCAACAATAGCTTTGCCATCCAGTCTGCTCATTAAAGAAACAAGGGGAACATGCTCTCCATGGTAGCTGGCCTGGACCTTCAAGTCAACATCAAACAACATTGGGCCCATGCCACCCAAACATGAACTGTAACTTCTTTGGTAAAATGAAGGTTCATCCCAATATGCACTCCGGTCAACATGAAATATCTGATCCGTGTCCCAATTAATAGGAGAAATCTTGGAAGAATCATTTTCATAGTCATTGAAATAAATGTAGCTTCGGCTAAGATCTCTTGTAGCCTTCAGGGAGGACGGATATGTTCGACTATGATACAAGTTAACCTCTGGATGGCTTGCATCCTCAAATAAATCTGTTTCATCAGAATCATAGTTGGGCTCCTCTTTGAATTGTTTCCTGGGCAACTGCTGATTGGATGTCTGTACATTCTCTTTTCTATGATTTATACCATTTGTCTTGTACATGGATCCTTTCCTGAGACCATTGGGTTTATCCAAACAGGAATCTGCCATTTGGATCGATCTCTTCACTGCATTACGGTTATTACGTTTACCTTTTATATGCCATCGGGAAACACCCAGCTCAGAAGAACCGTCCTCTTCCTCTGATTGATTCAATTGATGCATATAAGTAGAATATGGCAGCTCGTCGTCATCATTATCCACATGTCCAAACTTGTCGGTAGTCCGAAGGAAATAAGGATCACAGGGGCGTAACTCTGGAGGCAGAATCATAGTAGCACCTGCTCATAAGAACACCACAACAAATCAAACAAGACAAAATTCCAAACTCCGCAGAAAACTAGAAAACGTACTAACAAAGTACAGTAACAGAATCTGAGCCGCAAGAATGAAGGCTTAGTTAGAGTTAAACAGTATCACAATAAAAGGTATGTTTTACTTATTTATGAAGGGTTGTCTGAATCTCTGCCTATACAGTAAAATGCTGGACTAATGAAGGTATAGACTTCTAGACACCGACACTGAGGCACGATGCGATGTGCATGAACACCAACATTTGATTTCAGTACTTGATACATAACAACTCTCATTTGTTCTCTTGTATCTGTAAACTAACATGGAACGATTCTTCCCTAAATATTCTCTCGAACCAGGGTTTTCCTTGCACTTAGTTAATGTAACAGAGAAGTGCCCAGTGTGATAACGGCGAAGTGGAAGGCGTTGTTTTCCATTCTTGGTGGAGAGAAGGGGAGAGAGAAGTGAACAGCTGGGTTAAAAAAACACGTAAAGCTTTCCGAAGCGGTGGAGACCCAGACTTGTTCTTGAACCATGCAATGCCAAAATTCCATGTTTGACAGGATTCATCTAATGTAAATAGGTTTCCTACAAAATCAGCACGGAAGCTAAATGGATGCATGCAACACCAAGCAGCCATTAGGAAACATATGCACTGCTTATTTCATCTCTACCCGGCCCATTTCAGAATTATCCTCAACAGAAATACAAAGACTTTATGCTGACAATTCCATACCATGTTAAGCATAAAGCTTGGTTTAAACCAATGAAAAAAAATAGCACCGCTAATAGTACACTATAGCGTGCTAAGAATTGTCTAGCTAAATAAATCAGCGTAAAATGTCTCGCTAATAGCGTGCAATAGCGTATTTTAAAGCCGGCGCTATTTTGCTATAGCACGCTATTTTTTTCCCTTGGTTTAAACAAGATAACTTGTCCTGGTGACTTTGGAATTTGTACTCTTATAATACTATGATAACACTATTTGAACCATCTAATGGCTAAGCGCCCATCAGTTAGCTAGAGGCGCAAGTGCATGCCCAGTCCTGAGCCCACATGATTTCGAGAGTTGGCCTTTGTGGGGTGTGCTCACAGGTAGTCTCTTCTAATTAAAAAATGCTAGAGGTGCTAGTATCCATTGGTCAAGTTTTTTAAGCCATCTAACAGCTTATATTTAAACTAGATCTTGCCTTCTTAACAGCTTGTCTCGCAAAATAACATTGTACCACACATCGGCACTGATTTATTATTGATCTGCCCCTCTCTAAATGAGTAGTTGATCACGAGTCATGAAAATAATCATATGGTCCCATGTTCGTAAAGACCTGATTATGCAATCCTCTTCCTCGCCAATAACTATGTGCACTTTACGGTGTTATGCACAAAAACAGAACCACCTCCAATTCATGAATGATTCAATTGCTCAAGGTGGCTGGCCACGTGGTATTTAGGTAGGTCAGAAACAGAGGTGTGAAAATGACCTCTTGGGCACGTGGCCTAACCTACCCAAGTTTGAAGTGTACTTTACAAGAGAGATTTGGGACTACGGAAGAAAGCCAAACATCAGCTGCTAGCTGCACCTTTTGCCACAATGATTTATAATGACATACCAAAGAAGATTATCAGCATGAAAGGCTATCTGGTTTGTTGACTAATTCACTGTGCAGTGTCTTTTGTTAAACTGGAAGCCTAATGTGGCAGATACGTAGGCTCCATGTCGTTTAAAACAACTTTGAAATTGTCAACACCGATTTGGAGTTGTCTGTCTGTGTGTGTGTGTGTGTGTGTGTGTGGGGGGGGGGGGGGGGGGGGGGGAGATGTTGAGCGAAGCAAAAATGATCTACTACCTTGACAACGTGAATTCACATACACTCCTACTACTTAACATTGAAAAGAGGAAGAGTTAACACGTACTTTGCATAAGCTCAGCATCATCTTCCGTTTCACTTTCTGAGCATTCCCTCTCTGAAGACTCAGATACGCGCTTCTCAACAAAGTCTGAAGATGTATGCTCCTCAGAAGAAGAATCTGGATGCTGAAGATAACTTTCGGTCTCAAAATCAGCTCCTGTAGAAGCCATTTGTGCAGAAGGTAAATCACTATGACTAAGAGTTTCACCAGAATCACTAGGCAGGTATGCATATCTACTTCTTTTAGCCCGGTAGGTGGCAGGTGACGGATCTTTATCTCCACCGATTAAGATAGACCCATAATCATCATTGTGCTGTGAGTGCTGTGGCAATTTTGCAGTGCTCTGCAACACTTGTACAAGTGGTCGGTGTCTGTCACATTTTTCAATAGATTCATCGAAGTCACTTCCATCCGATCTACTCTTTTTCACAACAGTAAATTTCTCCTTGTCCTCTAAACTTGCTCCTCCTTGAATATGTCTCACATGAGATAAGTCTCCCATGTGGCTACTGGTAAGATTCTTAGAAGTGCCCTGAGCAAGAGACTCTGGAAAGTTTATCTTCGAACCAGCATGAGGAAAATAATGTTCAGCTTCTTTTTTTGCAGGAAGAGCAGATACATCTTTTCTTTTCCGCTTTTTGCTCTTGTAGCGAGTACTTCCAAGGTCTTGGCGATGTTTCGTGCAAGCTACAATCATGTAGACAGCAGCGCTAAAATATCCATGCATCACATTTAAGTAGCTAACAACATGAAAAAAGTTATCCAACTGTGTCAATCTAAGAGGACTTACCAGAAAAGTAGGCAGGTCTGAAACCATGAATCTGATGCTTTGAGGCAAGCAGTTTCCTCTCTAATTCAAGAGCGTGAAGAATAGCATCTTCTCTCCGTGCATATTTCTCTCTTTTCTTTGCAAGAGTCCCTTGAGTAGCCTCTGCCCTCTCAATACAGGCATCAAACTCCCCACACCTAAACGCTTTAACACGCTTTGATTTCTCAAGGTTGTACCAGTCACTATGCAAAAGCAGAAGGATGAAAAGTTAGTACAAGAGAAAATTGTCAGAACTCGGAAACTTCAACGATTTGCAAAGTCAAATAACATCAGTTGATTACAGCTTGTGGGGAAAGAACAGATAATGGAACTGTATAGTTCGGCTATCAATTCCTGCAGAAACAGTCTCGATTAAATAGAACTAGAGATGAACCCAGATTGTAGTAGATATTCACAGCTATTCCAGAATATGGATTAGCAAAACGACTAGTTGACAACGTTTCAAAAATATGCTTACCAGTAACTGACAGTATATTGAACATTAATATTTCACATGAGTAGAAGATTAATAAGTTTGTGAAGCCCTCCCTCCTGCTTGGTTTCTACTTTCTACAACCCAAACTCACTAGGCCACATAAAGTTAACATTCCAGCACAGACAACATATGTATTGTATATGCAAACACATGAAACCAATTAATTGTTTCCTGCAAAACCAACATATCGAACATGGAAACAATATACTAGTAACTGTTGGCTACATAATCAAAGATAGTTCAGGTCCTTCATGAATAAGGGGTGCAAATAATTCGCATGCATTAGTCTATTTTGTTTTGCTCATTCAGCTTTGGTAAATCAAATAATCTTCACAGTATATCTAGCCACAGGATACAATCAAAACAGCCGTGCAATTTTCCCCAAAATAATCCTGTAACAGCTTGAGCATGCAACAAATCCGAAACATGTCCGACCAGCTCCAAATTTAATCCCAAAATGCACACATAGAAAGCAAACTAGTACCAAGCATAACTGCAAGCATGAAAAATCAGGCTTCCTGGTACACCCACTGGCAGAGCCACCGCCCAGCAACCCGGGAGGCTGCCCAATCTCCCGAGACGAAAATCCGTTGGAAGTTCTAGCAGGATTTAGGAATCAATCAGCTGATTTCATGGACAAATGCTACCCTAAGTAGGCTCTACGATGTCGGATATTGCTCCACCACTAGGCACACCCCCATTGTTTCTCCGATCCAAGTTCCACGCAAGGAAACAACTCAGCATCCCAAAAGCATCAGAAAGAAGGGCTAATCGAACTTAACAATGCTTCAAAAAGGAACCCGAAATGCAAACACGGGAGTGGAAACTCACACGCTGGCGTCCTCGCGGCCGAGAAGCTTGACGGGCGTGCCGGACCTCGGAGACATGATCTGCGACGGCGGCAGTTCGTCTTGCCCCAGGATCCTGCCGGGCCACCATGATCCGTTCCTCCGCCGCACCCACACGATGGTCCCCGGCGAGGTATCCCCGACGCTGCAGCAGGCCTCGTCCCCGTCTCCTCCTCCCTCCGAGCCTCCTCCCATCCCGCCCGGCCTCCCACCAGCAAAGCCGAACCCTAACGGCCAACCCGCGCCTCCTCACCCCGCTTCTAGAAGCTTCCCTCGCCCTCGAGATCTGCCTTCCATTCAAATCACGGAGGATGCCGGCATCCGGGAGGCTCCCTCCCCAAGCGCCTCCTCCGCTCTCCTAGTTCTGCCGGGATCGCGCTGCCCTCGCACACGCTTCGCCTCCGGCAGCTTCTAGAAGCTTCTCGCACGGGCTGCTAGCGCCTGCTCCGCCTCCTCGTCCTCGCCGCCTTATTTATCCTCCTCTCCTCTACGCTCCGCGGGGCAGGAAGGGCTCCGGCGGCGCGCTGGCTCGCTGCCGGCACGGCGGACGGCTCCGGCGCGCCTCCGGAATATTGTTTCCTCCTCGTTCTAGAAGAAAAATAAACAAAGTGGGAAATAGAAAGGTGTTCTTTTTTCTTTTCTTTTGGAGCGGTTTTGCTCTTGGCTGGTCTGGTCCGCGTGTGGGAGAGAGAGGAAGGGAAAATGTGGGAAAGAGACGGCAACCGACAGGCGGGTCTAGCCCGGCAGGCGAGGAGGAAACGTATGGGCCGGACCCAAGGAGCGGCGCCGGTGCTCCGACGAGGAACCGGCCGCGAGAGGAGTCCATGCGCGCCTCGTGCCGGGACAGGCGTCTACGGTTTTGAGTTTCGACTTAAATTTAGTTAAATTTTAGTCAGTTACATATATTTATAAACCATATGCAATTTACACACTAACACGAATCACCATATAAATCTAACAGTTACGGATGCGACTGAGAATTAACTAAGGGGTCGTTTGGATCCCATCATTTGTATGGAATTTATTTTCAGATTCCATACTTAACCTTTTTAGATGTCGTGGAATTGGAATGTCATTTCATTTAGAATTCCAGAGAATGCCTTTGCTATGTTAAGTCAATTTTTGCCCCTAATCCTGTCATTTGTCTGGAATTCATTTCATTTGGTCCAAATGAAATGAAATGACGGGTGCCAAACAGGCCCTAAATCTCAGTCAGTTGCACGTAGTTGTAAAACATGTGCAACTCTCAAAGTAACACAAATCACGATATAAATCCAACGGTTAAGGAGGCGGGGTTCAGATCATCGTATTTAGAGAATACTTACGGTAACCGGACATTGTTTACAAAGATGGTCACTAGTGTGAGAAGCCGTTTCTTGTTGCTCAACATGGCGGTGGCCGACCCACTTGTCACCACACGTAACATCAGACTTAAAGAGGGCCCACATGCAGGAGGGGTTACGTGCAAAATATCGTCGGCTATATTAGGGGAGACGTCGACGCGAAAAATCCTCTTCCTTCTCGCTCCTCGTTTGAGTCGTCTGAAATCCCTAACTCTAGGACGGCGCCAGAGTCCGCAAGGTTC
This sequence comes from Puccinellia tenuiflora, assembly GCA_012064385.1. Lineage (NCBI taxonomy): Eukaryota > Viridiplantae > Streptophyta > Magnoliopsida > Poales > Poaceae > Puccinellia > Puccinellia tenuiflora. The sequence continues at coordinate 275,037 of QRDG01002084.1, read as the reverse complement.
GACAAAGCTTCTTCGCCTTGGCAAAGGCAAACTCGAGCAGTTGTGTGCTCCGCCACTAGGATCCACACATTCTTTTCATCCACTGCCTCGACTGCGGTAAAATAGTTCGTATTTGGGACGGTGGAGCACGACGCTTGGATATTCTACAAGCGCCAGAAGCATGGGATAGGTTCTCTGAGATCATATGCACTTGTTTTTTAGGTTAGAGTTCTATTTCAGTTTGTTTTTGACAACATGGTTGTAATTTATGGCACTAGAAAAAAGAGTATCTTGGTTTGGTTGACCATAATTATATGCGGGGACATGTTGTTACTGATATAGTGGGATTGGCTGAGGATAGACGAGGGAGCTGAACCCGAGGAAGGATGAATGTATAGTAATAGGAGGATGAACAACTAAGGAGGAGATGCTTCTGAAGAACATGAGTTCCTTGATTCATGCAACGAGGAAAAATGTGTTTCTTCTGAATATTAGACTTGTGCTAGTGTGTGTTCTGTGTTTTCTGAATAAATTATTTGATTTGCTATCAGGTTCAATGTGGGGTAGATCCCATTGGTAGATGTGGTCTAGTAGATGATCTAGTTATCATTTTTTTCCAATGAATGATGTAGGTCTATGTTATGATCTATGCTAGTATGTGTAATGTGGAGGATCTCATTTCCCCCTTTCTCTTTCTCTCTCTTCCATCTCTAGTTTGAGAATCTCCTCGCGGATCCCAACCCCTTTCCCTCTTCTCCGACGGCCTGGCCGATCGGAGACGACGGTGGGGAGGGGACCAGCCTATACAGTGTAGTTGTAGGGCTTTTGAGGGTAGTTTTTTGGAGTTGTCCTAGTTTGGCGCTATATATGTCGGTGGAGATTTGGTGGCCGAGGTTGACGAGCGACGCTCGACTGAGGGTGCTGCTGCTTCTCTCACGCCGCTCCAGTGGACGGAGCCGAAGGTGAGCAGGGACGCCACCTTTCCCTCCAGGAAGAATAAGCTCGGGATTGCTTCGGTTCGCGCTGATTTGGCGGTCTTCGGCCCTTCTCCCGCCGTTTTGGTCACGGGAGGTGTGGTGGCTACTGGGATCTAACCAACTCTACCTGGATCTGAAGCCTTGCTGCTGTATTAAAATAAGTTGGGTGGTGCCCCAAGCGAAGGCGGAATTGCAGCTAGTAGCAGTTTTCCCTCATTTAACGAACCGAGGTTTATCGAACCAGTACGACTTTGAAATCAACAACGAGGTGAATGTTGAAGATCTCTGGCGCTTGACCTTCAACAGACGTGGACCTGCACACAGTCAACCAAAATACTTCGCCCCCAACGGCGGAAAGGTTGTCAATCTTTTCGGTCTCGCAGAAAACAAAGCGGTTAATTGTATGATGAAATAGATGAAATATGAAAAGTGGCCAGAGGAGTAATGATGATTAAAAGCAAGTAAATGAGGTTGTAAACAATGTAACAGGCAAATATAGCATTCGACTAAGCATGGCTAAGCATAGCTAAGCGTATATATACAACAATTATATCCTTGCCTCAGGCCAACACATCAAACCTATGGTTCATAGGAGGGGAAACATGTGATGGTTTAGGGGACAATGCATATCATAGGATACTCTATATCTTGATCAATAGTTGACATTGAATCGAATGCAATATTATGGTGGATAAATATTGGTATAAAACAATAGGATGCTAGATGCTAAGAAGGTTAGGTTATCTCTTGCCTTGCTGATAGTGCTGGTCGCGCGGATCGTCGAGGTATTGTGGTGGAACCTCGACTCCTGAATCTACCGGAACACAAACAATAACAGGAGAACAAAATAAATAACTCGAATACAAAGGTGCAATGCACACTCATGATGAGATGATCAAATTATGCACTGAAATGGTCTTGGGCGTGTCCCACAAGTTAAATGGAACCCCTAAAATAATTATCGCAATTAACGGGTTATTACTCCATATTTAACTTAGTGAATTAAGCATTTACCCAAAATGTCCAATACTAAAATATGAGTTCTATATGCATGAAAATGACATTATTAGATAGGTATTGTTCTCCTGATCATTTTGCTACTTCGTTTGCAATTTTTCGATTAACGATGAAGAAATGGCGAATTAAACGGTTATTCAATTTTTAAGCATTTTAACCATTTCTAAAAGACATCAAAGGAAAAGTTGTTTTCCTGCTGTGAACTTAGCATAGCTAAACAGCCCTTGAGTTGCTGATCATTTTGGGCTATTAAACATAATTTTTGAGTCATTATTTATCAAGTTATGAATTTCCCAAAAGGTGATTTAAAACTGCCCTTTTAATTAAATTTTATAAACAGCACTAAAATTAATTCTACAATTCTCTCAAGTGACATAAACTTGTAGTTCATTAACTGCTGAACAATTTGATACCTTATTCATAATTTTTGGATAAGTAATTTTCAAGTTATGAATTTTCTAAATATTGAATTAATTCTGCCATTTTAGTATTTATTAATTAAAGGCAATTTAATAATTTTAGTTGATCATGGAAATGACACTAACAAATAGATATGATTTTTCTGAGCATTTTGACATATTGTTTGCGTTTTTCTGATTTGTGGTTCAAAAGATATTGAATTTCAGAGTTCATATGATTTTCTGTCTTTTTAATTTAATTTCAGAAAACGGGCCGAACCGTTTTTCACCGGGCAGTGGGCTAGCCACAGCCACTGATGGCCCGGGCCCGTGGCCACGCTGGCGTCCATGTGGGCAAGGCGGCCCACGGTCAGGTTTGACCGTGGCGCGTGCCAGGACCGGCGCGGCGCCGCGGTGACCGACGGCAACGTCGAGCATGCCCTCGTCGACACGGCGGAGCGGGGGCTAGCTACGGCGCGCATTCGACGCGCCTAACTACGGAGAACCTAAAACGGGCGGCGCCGCCATTTATTGGTCGCCGGAGCGACGGTCACGTCGGCGACAGGCGGCGACAGGCGTCGACATCCGTGGGCAGCTACGAACTAGGGGGAGAGGAGGAGGACGGAGGTGTCCAGGAGGGTCGCCAGCTCACCCTCGATGCGTGGGTGGTCGCGGTGGTGGCGGAGGAGGCCTGGAACGGCGGTGATTCGTGGAGGACGGCGGCGGCAGTGCCGGAGAAGAAGAAGACGACGGCGTCGATCCCAAGCTTCCGGGTCTGATTGTGTCGTGGGGCTACCTTTCAGGTGCCTCACGGTGGTGATACCTGGGTCACGCCAAGTGAAGCCCATTGAAGCCCATGAAGCATACCGGGTGGCCCAAGTAGTCGGTTAGGCCGATGAGAGTTCCCCTTATCTTGTAACGTGCGATCTGCACCGTCCACCCGAGACCTGGCCTGTGATATAAAGGCCAGGAGGGTGCGTCGTCTAGGTCAAGCAACCAGCAAGCAAACCCTAGCGAGATTGCATCTCGCCATTGTAGCCACCTCAATAATTCCAGACAAGCAGGAGTAGGTCTTTACCTCACCTCGAGGGGCCGAACCTGGGTAAAACTCGCCCCCTGTTAGCCGTCACAACCACCAACGTTCTCTCTCTCTCCCCCTCAATCAACCCGGGGTGTACAACCTTGGGATTTGCCGAGCCCTAACCTCGTCAGATTGCTACTAGCTGAAGGACGAGGACGACGAGGCGAAGACGGTGGCGTGCTCAGCTGGCTCCGGGGAAGCTCCTGTCGACGGCGATGTGCGGCCATGGCGCCAGTGGTTTCACTGTGGCGCCAGGAAGAAGGAGGGAGGGGAGAGAGACTGACAGGGGTGGCCCACCTGTCAGAATTTTAATCTTTTCTCCTTTTTCATTTAAAACCAGTAGGGTTTAGGGATGTAATTAAGGCCTTGAAACATTTTTATAAAATCTGGAAAAATTCACATAGCAACTATATTATATTAGGAAGCTGTCATAAAAATTTCAGCCCATTTGGAAAACATTTTATGTGTAATTTATTTTAGAAATGCTCACAGGCATTTTGGGTTCCAATTCAATTTATTAATTTTGAAATTTGAAATTCCCTTGCAACATTCATATTTGAATTTATAGAACTTCCTGGACAAATATAGAAGCTCAAGAATATTTGGTTTTGCCAATTTGAACAATTTTACCAAGTTGGAAATTTTGGGAAGGTTTTGCTCCCCTTTTAATGTTTTCCAATTGTTGCTTTATTTAAGTTAGCAATTTAAAAGGATGCCATGATGCAATGCTGCAAAGCAAAACGTGAAAATTTGGCCCATATTTTAGGGTACCAAACTGGGGCTGTTACAAAGTTAGGGTTTGCGATGAATTAAATGATGGAATAAACGAATGGTGATTCGGAGTCTCGGATGAGATCATAGACATCACGAGGAGATCCGGAAGAGTCCGGAGAATAAGATTCATATAAGGAAAGTTTTTTCTGGAGGTATCGGAAAAGTTCCGGATTTTTCCGGCAGGGTACCGGAAGATTCTAGAAGAGTCTAGAGGTGTCTAGAAGTGGGGCCCACCTAAAGTATGGGGCCACATGGACCAAAGGGGGTGCAGCAGCCACATGGGCTAGCCGCACCACCCATAGGCCCACATGGGCCGAATTGGCAAGGGGAGGAGACCGAGTCCTATTGGGACTCGGCTTACTTGGTGGGCAAGCAAGTCCTAGGGCCGGCCGGCCCTAGGCTTGCCTCCACCTATATAAAGGGGTGGGGGTGCGGCACACCACCCTGAAGGAGCAGCCCTAGCCACACCACCCCAAGCCCTAGCCGGCCCTAACCCTAGCCGCCGGCCACCTCCCTTGCTGCGCCACCCCCTAGCCCTAGGGGCTGCCGCGCCTCCTCCTCCTCCTCCTCTCCCTCTTGCACGTCTTGGCGAAGCCCTGTCCGTGGGAGATCTCCACCATCATCACCAACACACCGTCGTGCTGCTGAGATTCATCTAGCCACTTCCTCCTCGCTTGCGGGATCAAGGAGAGGACGTCTTCATTGAGCTGAACGTGTGGATACCGCGGAGGTGCTGCTCGTGCGGTGCTTCGACGGACTGGATCTCGAGGATAATATATCTCCTCGCAACTAGACATGTCTAGTTGCGGGGATCGACTAGCCAACCCCTGCACCGACAAAACGCTTGTGTTCGATCTTCAAGGGTAAAGATTCGATCTCCTTCTCGCTACTTGCATCTAGTAGATCTAGATCCTTGGGGTTTATTCCGCTTGTTACTTAGGATTTTTTTTTTGTTTTCCATGCAACGACCCTTTCATTTATTTCTAAAGATCTTACATCACGTGTAAACTAACAAAAGCATTATGAAGATCTAGAAATATATGTATAGATAGAGAAACACATCAATATCATCTAGCTCAAAATATGAGCATTGACCTGACATTTCAACAAAAAATTGTCACAAGTCACATTAGTGCTCTAAACTGGAATGTATTGCACATCCAAAATTATCTAAACATGGAAATATTGCAATGACCAAACATGCATAAAACATGTAAGTATGCCACTCACCATAATCATCTACCTGCAAGTGTGGCACACTAGTGCTCCAAACAAGCAAGTCTAGCTCAAACAAATGAACATTAACACATGCGTTAGACAAAGGAAAAAAAGGAAGAAAACCAATGTTTTTTTTTCTGGAGCCCTCAACCCATCAAACATGTTGATCTTCTTTGCTCTTTGAGAGACAAAAACATCTTGTATCCACAAATCTTGGTCCATCTCTTGATTAATATCTTTTGTGCAACAATTGATGTAGCTCTATGTGCACCTCTATATGCAGCTCGTTGCTTTGATGTCAACTTCTTCTCTACAAGTCCCTTTTATGCATTTTCTCCAATTCTTTTCTCGGCTCACGTGCCACCCAAACCATGTAAAGCAAGCCAGCTCGAGTGTCATCCAAAACATGTTGTTGACGTAGGGGGAACCCTTCCCCCTCATACACTAGTTAGCAACCCGTGAATGGAGGCGGGGCACCAAAGGAATTCAAAACCAACCCGAGTAACACCAAATTCAACACCCCCTCCCAGGGTAGCCAACGCGAAGAACACGTAACAGCCCCCAAGAACCCCCACCTTACCCAAGGCAACAACTCCAAGGAGTAGAAAAACTTCGGAGCACCGCCGCTGCCCTGCTAGAATACTAGGGTTTTCAACCCAGAATTGAGTGGAAATGAAGGGAGGGGAGGGGGAGACGAGATACCTTGACGCCGCCTTCAGGAAGGGAGCAACGAGAAAGTGGCACCTCCGTCATGGTCGAAGACGACCAAGGGTTTCCCAAAACATCAAAACCCACCACCTATCTACTCCATTACGACCAGATCTAGCCATCGAGAGGCCACCAGAACAGTCGGAGAAGAGGAGTTGTTGCCGCATTCGAAGGCCATGGTTTCCTAGACCTAGCGCAAGCCACCAAAGCCGCCACACGCCACATCCACCTCCCCCTACCTCCGCGTCATCCGAGCAGCCACGGAGAGCATGTCATCACTAGCAACCGTCACCAATCGGAAAGTTGACGATGCCCGCCTAACCAGGGCCGCCGTCCCGGCTTCCAAACTTCCCCACGCCTCCACACTAGAACAAACTAAGAGACCAACACTTCCACCGCCGGGAGACCAACAACGAGCCAACAAATCCCCACGAGTCGAACTAATTCACAGTCGATCTTATAATTTTGTTTGTACAAATATAAATGAATATTCACTTGTTGAATAATGTGTTCATGTGATGCAAAAAAGAAAAAGAAACATCATTGTCACAGTCCAAACAAATCAGTTTTGGAGTTTAAATGTGAACCTTGGATTTTCTTCGAATAAACAATCGAAACAAGTGAAAGCCCATTCTCAAGCTGGGGCCTGGCCGCGGGCGCCAGAGACGCGCACGACGACAAAATCGACTTTGTCGCCGCCGGCCACCGCAGTCAGCAGCATCTGCCACCCAGCCGACCCAGTACTGGAGTCTGGGCGTCTGTTCTTCATCCGGACAGTAAATCCAAGTTCATGTGAAACCAGAGGCCTGTTTCCTCTTCTCCCCGAAGTTCTGGCAGATCCTAACCTAAACCATGCTGCCGCCCCCAATCCTCTCACCCCTGCAGCGTCGCCATCTTACTGGTACGGATGCAGACAGCCCGAATCTATCCGATTGGTAATACTAACACCACCCTGTCCTGTATTTTTTGTACCCACGATTCGATTGTTTGCCTGATGCGTTTCGTTCAGATCTCGCCGAGACGTGTGCATCGGGTGTTCCATGGATCCGAAGAGCGATGAAGAATGGTCGCATTCAGATGATGGGCTCCGGGGTAAGGATGTTATCATCTTAAGCACTAGTCCCGTTATCCTTTTCTCGACTCCATTTTGAAGCAAGTGTTACCACTAAACCTAAGCAAGACATGCTGATATGCAAGCTAACCGGTGAATTCGTTCTGCTATACTATCAATGGTAAATGAACATGGATAAAGTAGTGGATGATAGTGCTAGTCTGCTAGAAAATGCCAAATCAGAAGCATCACATCATTACAGCGAGAGTGCAAAACTGCTCGTAAGAATTTTCCAGCAGCACTCATAGAAGATGGAGTCTCTTCTAGGTGGCCTAGTTATTTTCTAGTAATTTCAGACCCTGGTAGATGCTAACATAATAGACTATTGTGGTGCACTGAGTGAACCTCCGCTTCGATGGCTAAACTAACTGAAGATATCAACAGCGAGGTGCTCCATCTCCACAGCTCGAAGGAGCTTCATAGCCAACGCACTCGCATAGACCGAGGAACCCTCAGATATCTGCACAGTAACAAGAGACATCAAGGAGAATGTACCATGTGTGTTAATACAGTAGAAATTGGTAAAAGGACCAAATGTTGCTTTGAGTAAAGAAAACTGATTGTTACCTTTGCGTTGAACATGAATATACGTTGATCTCCAATAACCCCCCCACCAACATGGATGAGTTCAAGACGAAACTCATCTAGAACCCTTGCAGCACAAAGCAAAGAATTAGTCTTCTTCTTCTCAGTGAACTTGATGTTGATTTCATTACCAACTATGCGGACATCAACATGGCATTCCTTTGACCTCCTCTGTATCCATGAGCTCCTTATAGCCCCATTCAGCTGATTATCTGGATCGTCCTTCACTGGCTGCAGCGACGAGCTTTCCCCATCATCAGGTGTTGTGTCATCCAACTTAAGTCTCTTCAACCCATGTTTGATATCCCCTTCCACCAAGCTCTTCAGTTCCTTCAGCGTTCTGTTGAGCTCATTGATGTATTCGATGGCATCTCCAACTATAGAGGCTCTGTCATTCTGGAGAAGAATTTTGTAATAACCCATAACATCACATTCATGAGAAATACAACAAGTGTATATAAGGCTTAAAAAGGTTTTGACTGTATCATTGTATACCTGTTAAGGATCAGTAGCATAGGTAGTAAGGTAATGACAAATCCTGTTTGGATACTAATTATCTATGCACATCAATTTGTTAAACTAAAGTCACCCAAAACTCCAGTTATCACCTACTGACAGCATACATGTTACCAAACAAAACTATGCCATCTAATGTGGAAACTTATATTAGGTGGACTGTTGTAGCTAGGGAACTCTGTAAAAGCTTTTCTGGCCATGAAAACATAAAAAGTATTTTATACAGTTCAGGTTTGTTTGACCTTTAAGATGCCAGTCGTAGTAGTTCTTTCTATGATCTTTAAAATATTGTTGGGTGCATACTGAAATTGCATCACATCTAAAAACCAATGAAAAGTAGTGAATATTCTAGGAAATCCATGTGATTAGTTGCTGTTAAATTGAGTTATATGTCATTGTGAGAACCAAGAATAATTGAAAATCTTAAATAGTGAAGATGAGTTGAACAAACCTTAGTAGGGCTTGGGAGCAGTAATCTTAAAGCCCCATATTTCACATTTATCTGCTCCCTCCTCTCTCTTTCGGTTGCGAAGTTAGTTTTTCCCTTGCCAAAGCCACCTTTCTTAGTTCTTCTTCCCATTATTGAACTACCAAACTGCCTTCCGTCTATCTCTTGGAAAACATTTCCTGCAACCCCTACTTCCTCCATCCTCCCATCTCTCTCATCATCACTGGGAAACAACCCATAACTTTGTGGAAGTGAATGATAGAGATCCTTGAATAGGTGAGATTGGTCACCATTATAGTGTAATGGTAAAGTTGAATCACCGAGCATCATCCCAGTGTCACAAATTGCTCCTCCCAGAACCTCATTGTTGGTGTCCAAATGGTTGCCAGCATCCTGCCCTGGGTCACCAAAGATATGTTTTGTCGAAAGGAATGCCGGAGTCATGCTGTACCTTGGGATCTGTAGAAGATTTAGGAGATCAGGTGCAGCTGTGTGAGTACCATTTGGATATGGTGCATCATCATAGTCATTCATTGGTTGGTCCATTGACTGGTGGCTGATATGATTTTGGATACTGAAGATTGGAGGAACCCAGTTTGAAGTTTCTACCCGGGTCTCTTCTTGTATCATGTGGCCATGAAGGTCCTGATCCATGTCAAATCTAGCCCCTTGCTGGATATGGTTGATTGGTTGTGCAGGTTCTGAGGTGAGATTAGTTGGATTGCAGTTATCTTGTATGAAGAAGGAGGTGCCATGAAAGCTTGCCTGTTCAATCTCTGTATTGTCACAGATGGAGTCCAGTGAATCGTGAATCAATGATCCTGCCATGAGAATAGCATCTTCTGAACCATCAAAATAACCTTCCCCAACAATCATTTTAGCCTCTGCTACCTTCACTCAATATCGTAAAACAACAAACGTCAGGAATCAAGGAGCCTCAAAGAAGTATCTTAAAGTAGTACAATTTTTGGGGAAGAAGAACCAAATACAAGAGATCAAGCTGAACAAGTGACACAGTAGCATGTTAGAAGTGATCAATTGAACCAGCTTGGATCTAAAATAGAGAAAATCATTGGTTCAAGCACACATATTTAGGAAAGGGACTACTCAACTTGAATGAAACAGACAATCGATTTGTTAGATGGAGAAGGCTGCAGCTTGCCTTGGTCGTGTTGGTTGTTCAGGAGGAAGCAAAGACATGGAGTTTAAGCTAGGCAATATGGTTGTCTCATTTTTTCCATGAGGAGAAGTTGTATTTAACGCATTGGATGAGACATGAAGCCTCTTTGCTTCCTTAAGACCCAGCCTTAAGACCCAGCGCACTCTAATGTGTCTTTATTTGGTCTCATACTATAAATATTAATTTTTTGGCCTGTGCTTCAACTACCTTAAGCTTACCAATTAATAAACATCAACTAGTATAAACTATAAAATCATGGGTAGTGATCAAAATGTCCCTCGTCTTGCTGTAACTTTCTCAAAAAGCGCAATAAGACAGAAGTAGTTGAAGATGTTTTAACTTATAAACCTAGAAGTAAGTTCTCTTAGCGATTAGCAGATCATTTTGATTCCATTTTTCAAGGATAAACCATGTTAATTCTGTAAAATAGGGGTGGTAAAGAAGCAGACAAGTTTATTTATTATGATATGCATCTTGACAGTAGCACTAAAATCTTTAAAAGAAGAGGTGTGAAGAGAAAAATACCAAGATTAATTTTCTTCGACAGATCGAATGAAGGAAATGTTGTTCAGAAACTAGTAGCTCAAAAGATCCTTGAGAACGAGTTGGGGTGCTATGCCGCTAATATATAGAGATGACTTGGTCAGAACTAACAGCAAAATGTAATTGACATGTGAAGGACTAAAGGCATGAAAACAACATTTGATGTTCATGCATAACTTATGCACAAATAACAGAACATGTCAAATATCAATCATTTCCTAGTTGTGTCTCTTGAACAGTCTTGAGAGAGGTCAGACCGTCAAAGCAAAGTGCTATCATATCTTTATCATTAATTAAGAACATAAGACCTGAAAGATTGGAAACTCACACTCTTTGAACTTGGCATCTTGGCTGTTATTCATCCCAGTTGGAAGTTGGGGAATGCAACTGTGCAAGTCATGCCTTCTCCGTTCTTCCGTATTTTATGCATGCACCGGTACACTTTGCTTGGAGAAACAAACTGTACAGTTACTTAAAAGATTGGTGAATTTAAAGGTGGTCATCATCCTGCATCTGCGGAAAGTTAATCATATTAGCACAAACAATGTCAAGCATGTCTGTGCTTCTACTTCATACATTTTTTTTTCTGAGAAACGTTACTTCATACATTTAAGTTCATTGCTAGCTGGTTGTCACATTTCTGGAAGCACTTGTTATTTTACATATAATACTTGTATTAGGTGGATACTGTATTACCCTCCAAATTCACTGAATCCAGGAATTGGAAAGATACATTTTGATGGAGCATAATACATATATGTCTGTCTGAATTTCTTGTGCAGAAGTGAATATCACTGATCATGCAGCCCCTCTCAAAATCATCTACTTGACAAGACGGAGGATCTACCTTGGCTAATTGGTAACAACATTGTTATCCTATCTTTTTTTCATCCTTCGACTTCTCAGGAGCCAAGCAACAGAGCAATGCTGTTCAACCTCCATGCTTTGGGTGGCTTTTATCTGTGAGAATCTTGTAACAGAACCATGGGTGGAACTAGTTCGTGCTCAAATCTTGTGATAGATTGCCTGTCAATTCTAGCCCAGTTATTGTTCAGTGATGGTGATTAATGCAGATTACAATATTATCTGGTTGCATAATTATTTTTTCCTTTGTTGATACTAACCGTGCCAAATAACCTGAAAACTAATTATTCGGGAAAATGATATGATAGGGGACAAAAGGAATTTATGTTCCACACCATGTTTAAGTGCTAGGCTATGGCAGTGTGAAATTCTGTGAGTGAAGCACATCAGTATATGTAAATCCTTTGCAATAATTCTGATATTTTTCTCCGAGTTGTCTTGTAGCGACGAATCAAATGAAGAACTGGAGACGACAATCTGCTCTGAACAGAGTAGGATACTGAGATTGATGCCAACTTGGAAGCCGTGGTTGCCACCTGCAAGTTGTGGTAAGTTGAATTAATCGCCTCTGCTATTCATTTTGTTCTGACAGATGTCAATCCACTACTGTTAACCTCCATAGCTAACCATGCAAGAATTACCTTTTTCAAGGTCTTTTATCCTGTAAATAGACTGGCGTTCCCATGTCTGGAGTACATGGCAATGGATGATCTGAAGCAAGACACTTCAAGTGTTATGCCAAGTCATCAACAAAAATTTCTTGTGAGCTCCTCCAAGGTGGACTATCAGTAGGAATGATGGATTAGGGAGTCGCTGAAAACCAACGATTTTCTTTATTGCATCCCCATGTGCGGAGGCTGTAAATTTTTTTTTTCATGGAAGGAAGTTTTTACCCATGAGGCTGCAGTTAAATCCGTCAGACGGAGTTTGATCGCCACATGTTTCAAATCCGATGCTTGAAAGCTTTGTAATGGTGTTTCGGTAGGTTTGGAATGATTCTGGATGATGTACTGTAACGCTGGAATATTTTTCTTGTTAAGGAAAACATTTCCTTCTTTTGCATGCCAATGCTGCTATGCATGTGCAGGCAGCTAGGCACGAGTTTGTCATTGGCATCGCACTAGGACAGGGCACTGTTGGTGGCGCATATCACAGAGTTCTCGCCGCGGCGATCTGAATATTTTCTAGCGAGTCGATTTTGACATTCTTTTGTCAGTACTACAAGGCACCTTTGCTGACATATTATTCACAATAGCGGCACTTTGTGAGCACGTAAAAATGGTTTCATGCAAGGCCCCAAGACATCTACAGTGCCTTACTTGGGTTCTACAATAGGCAATAGGCCTACTCGGTGTTTAGTTTCTGCACATTCAGGGAGAAGTAGCAGCACCTGATTGAACTCGATGATCATCCTGAAAGTACTCTTACTGTGATATTTATTTGTCTCATGGGATTCGTAAACCGAGGTGTCGCCGTGGCGGAGTACTAGGGCATAATCGGTTGATGACCAAAATTAAGTTAGTCAATTATTGGTAAACCTTGACCTAAGCTATTTTTAGCGCCTACTTTTTTAGAAAAAAATTTAGTACCTCCTAAACCTAAATTTAGCCTTTTTAGTGCGTCCTAATTTTTTAGCAATTTATTATTGCCCCTTTTTTAGAACCTTTTTATTGCCTCCTAAACCTAAATTTAGCTTTTTTCTTTTCTTTGAAGAAACCTAAATTTAGTTGGTAAAATTTCTGTGAGTTAAACTTGGGCTGAAACTGGACACGCCCCTTCTTCCCACACGGACAGGCTCATAAAGCCCAGCACCAACCCTAAAACGTGGCCGCAACGGCTCCTCTTCTCCCAATCTCTCTTCCTGGGAAACTAGCCGTTGCGAGCTTGCGGCCGCCGTCCCGTCCCCTTCGATCGATCCCTCCAGCCTACAAATACACCTCACAGTCAAATCCCTAGAGCTCACGAGTCACCGAGCAATCTGTGCCTCTCTCTCTCCCCTCCCCCTCTCGTGCTCGCCGATCGGAAGATCGACGCGCTCGTGCTCTCGAAAGATCTCTGCTCTGCTCGCTAATCCGCTCGTTTAATCACCTGATCTTGTTCGCGTCTTGATTTTTGCTCTGCTCGATCTGCTCTTCCTGTTGCTATTACTGTTATTTGTTTGTTGCTTCTGTTTCTTGTAACCATGGATGCAGGCTCCCACTCGATCTCTTCCGAGAAGAACCACGCCGCCGTGCAACGGCCGCCGCTCCAGGAGGCCGGCGCCCGCCCCTACATGCCATCGCTGAGCACCACCTCACGCAACCCGTCGGCCAAGTGCTACGTAAGTTCTTAGCTCCGAAATCCTGCAGATCCGCCCTGCAAAAAAAATAAAAAATAAATCCTGCAGATCCGTGTGTGCATAGCTCTGTTCGACGGATTGCCTGACAGGATCTTTGTTCCCCTTATGTGCGTGCAGGGAGACAGGTTCATCCCGGACCGGTCAGCGATGGACATGGACATGGCGCACTACCTGCTCACGGAGACCAAGAAGGACAAGGAGAACGCGGCGGCCGTGGCAGCGTCCCCGTCCAAGGAGGCGTACCGGAGGCTTCTCGCGGAGAAGCTGCTCAACAACCGGACGCGGATCCTTGCCTTCAGGAACAAGCCGCCGGAACCTGAGAACGTCTTGGGTGCCGATACGGTTTCTTCTTACCAGGCCAAGCCGGCCAAGCAGAGGCGCTACATTCCCCAGGTATAGGCATACTTGTGGTTCTACTAATGCATTGACGCTATGGATGTAGTAATTTGTGATGGTTACTGATGTGGCTTAACATTGCAGTCTGCCGAGAGGACTCTGGATGCACCGGACCTCGTCGACGACTACTACCTCAACCTTATGGACTGGGGGAGCAGCAACGTGTTGTCCATTGCGCTGGGCGACACCATGTACCTGTGGGATGCCTCGAGTGGATCAACATCCGAGCTTGTGACAGTCGAGGAGGACAACGGTCCCATCACCAGCGTCAGCTGGGCTCCTGATGGCCGGCATCTTGCTATTGGGCTCAACTCGTCTGACATCCAGCTCTGGGACACCAGCTCCAACCGACTGGTTAGTACACTGTCCAGCACCGATAAATGTTATGATCGGAGGGAGTATTATGTCCTAACGAGCTTGATCAGATGCACTGTCCAGCACCGATAAATGTTATTTATGTCCTAACGAGCTTGATCAGATGCTGACTTACATTGTTCTTTCTATGCAGTTGAGAACTCTGAAAGGTGTGCATGAGTCAAGGGTCGGTTCGCTGGCATGGAACAACAACATCCTGACGACTGGCGGCATGGACGGTAGAATCGTGAACAATGATGTGAGGATCAGGGACCATGCCGTGCAGACGTACCAGGGGCACAGCCAGGAGGTTTGCGGGCTCAAGTGGTCTGGGTCTGGGCAGCAACTGGCGAGTGGAGGCAACGACAACCTTCTGCACATTTGGGATGTGTCCATGGCGTCCTCCATGCCATCTGCAGGCCGCAACCAGTGGCTGCACAGGCTTGAGGACCACACGGCCGCTGTGAAGGCGCTAGCATGGTGCCCATTCCAGAGCAACCTGCTGGCAACTGGCGGTGGCGGTAGCGATCGCTGCATCAAGTTATGGAACACACACACCGGTGCATGCCTGAACTCTGTTGATACCGGATCACAGGTGTGCGCTCTTCTGTGGAACAAGAATGAGCGAGAGCTGCTGAGTTCACACGGATTCACGCAGAACCAACTGACATTGTGGAAGTACCCGTCGATGGTTAAGATGGCTGAACTCACTGGCCATACCTCCCGTGTCCTGTTCATGGCACAGGTGATTTCTTCTCGCCATTTCTTTTCTGCAGATAGTATCAACATGTTAATCTGTTCTTTGCCTGATTGTTTTCTCATGTTGTGAAACTGCAGAGCCCTGATGGTTGCACGGTAGCATCAGCTGCTGCGGATGAGACACTCCGCTTCTGGAACGTCTTTGGCACTCCTGAAGTAGCAAAACCTGCACCCAAGGCTTCCCACACTGGGATGTTCAACAGCTTCAACCATATCCGATAAGATGACCAATGAGAACAATCCTATGAACAGCTCTGCTGTGTACATAGAATAGGCTAAATACCTGGGTATATACTGCTGATGTACTGCCTCGCTGTGGATAAGAAATATACGGATGGAGCCGCCGCAATTCGGCTCCCGGGGACGTAGGCACATTGCTGAACCTCGTTAACAAATGCCCTTGTGTCTTTGTTGGCTGTGATTGCTTTTACTTTGTGCGCATATATTTTGTTCCTTGTATGTTTCTAGAATTTGTACTCGTGATTTTTCCTAGGTTAACATATTGAGCTTAGAATAGGCACATTGCTGAACCTCGTTAACAAATGCCTTGTGTCTTTGTTGGCTGTGATTGCTTTTACTTTGTGCGCATATATTTTGTTCCTTGTATGTTTCTAGAATTTGTACTTGTGATTTTTCCTAGGTTAACATATTGAGCTTATACTTCTGTGATTGATCCGAAAGATTTTGGGGATTATGCAGCGTGAATGAGCTCCACTGGTCGGTAGTTGTGCATAATCTTGGTTTGGAGGAAACTGAAATCTTATCTGTTTTCAGAAGTAAGGCCAGAAATCAGTTCACCTTCATTGTTACAAGGGCCTTGAAATGTAAGGGCAGCTTCTTCAGATAAAATTAAGGCCACAGATCCTGGGAATGCTGGCAAACTGAACTTTTTTACCGTTGGGGTGTAAGCTAATTTATTCTTGGGCGGTAAACCTGTAAACGAAAACACATACATTTACTTGGTATTTCAGTGTTTCTTCCATAGCAGTTCTGAGTCTACTGAAGAATCGAACACTTGCGTTGTGAAGACGAGTATTTAGTGAATCAAGGGCTACCAATACTGAACTGTGGCATGGATGACCAGTATTTAGTTAGTCTACCGTTACATTTCGGGTTGTTATCATTTTTACAGTAACCTCCCGCCAGACGGACAATATGATTATGGATAAACATGTGGCCTGAGATGAGGGCCACGATCATCTTGGAAGTATATTTGCTAAATACAACGATTTGTTTGATCCAACCGTCCGTCCTCTCTGTGGCAATGTCGATTCGATTAGGATCTGAATGTTTTTCAATAAATCGTTCAAAAATTCAGATACGCATCCGCAGCCGGCTCTGTTTCAATCAACTTCAGTATAAACAAGTACTCCTATGTATGCACCTTCCGTAGTCCTTCTGCATTTGTTTTCACATTATCAAAGATGCTCCACGAGCAACAGTAATCCAGGGCCGACCGAAAAACGATTACGCAAGGCACAGTGTCACCACGTGGCCCGCGCCGGGCAGACGGAGGTCGCAGGATTCCACCAGCAGTGTCGCCTTGCGCGCGGCGAGCCCGGCCGCAGCAGCAGGAGGCCGGCCGGGAGACCGGTGAACCAATGAATACTAGTAGTGGAGAGCACGAGAGATTCCGTGTGTTCCCCTTCCTTCCTCCGGTTCCCGCGGCCACACAGCTCAGCCTCTGACTTGTTGCTCCACCGCCACCCAACAACCAGACCTCTCGGATCCCCCTCTCCTGTGAATTTTAACAAAAATAACCTTTTTTTGTGACTAATTTCACAAAATGACCCCTGATTTCAAAAATTTCTCGAAATAACCTGTTTGTCTAACGCCCGCCCCTAAGGCGTCATACGCTACCGTCTAACGCCGCGGACGCGGGCGTTACACCCGTCGCCATGTTGACCACCGCTAACCAGGGGATCAGTACTATAACGCCACGGACGGAGGCGTTATGAGGCTGCAACCCTAACGCCTCCGTCAGTGGCGTTATGCGGCAGGGCGGAGTTCCGGCCTCACCTCCGGAAGGGGCTCGGTTAGGCAACGGATATCGCACGGACTTAGAGCGGATTTCCTCTATGTGGTATAACGCCTTGGATGGGGGCGTTATGGTGGGTCATATAGCGCCTTGAACTGGGGCGTTATGCGGCTGAATAAGCAGCGGACGCGCCCGCACCCCCATCTTCCCCATTCGACTCTCTCCTACCCGCCCGCCGCCCCCGTCGCCTCTCTCTCTCTCTCTCCCTTCTCAAATCCCTCTCCAAATCCGTCAGATCTGAGGCAAAATTGGTTGGATTTGGCGTTCCTCCAAGTAGTGAAGGTATTCTCTTCCGAATCCCCTTGTTTTATTGGTTCAAATCTGTGGATTTTATTCAAATTTTGCAAACCTAGTTCATCCTCTTATTTGGCAAATTTGTTAGGTTGGGCTAAGGGATACGGTTTGTGTAGGTTAATAGTTCATCTTGTAGTGTAATTTTGGGTTAGGCTTTGGTTTAGGTTAGGGTTTGTGTTAGGGTTTGTGTTAGGGTTAGGGTTTGTTTTATGGGTTATCATGTACTTAGCTTAGGGTTCTTGTTTTATTTTTATTTTCTCATAGTAGTTAGAGTGATAAAGCAATTCTTGTCAAACTTATTGTGTAGACTCATTTGTTTTTTTGATTAGTCTGTGTAGAGATGGTTTATTGGTTTGTTGGGTACGATATAGAAAAAGTTAGTGCTTTATTGATATAGAGTAGTTATGATATAGATAAATTAGTTGTTTATTCGGTATGGTATATAGAAGTTAGTGCTTTATTGATATAGAGAATTTAAGATATATTTTTGTTGTACGATGTAGAGAATTTAAGATATATAGAAAAGTTAGTGTTTATTGGTTAATTGAGTTGAATATAGAGAAGTCAGTGCTTTTTTTGATATAGAGTTGTTGTTATATCGGTTTGGTAGTGCTTTATTTATATATAGAAGTAATTATATATTTTTGTTGTAGGATGACGTCTCTTCTCCAAGACGTGTACGATAAGACGCACCGTGGGCGATTAATGTCGGAAGAGGCGGTCTTAGGCCATCTCCACTTGAGGTCCGATGCGGTTGAAGGCCCGGACGTTGACGATCCAAGGCGTCCGAAGATGCACTACGACGAGAGATACACGAAGTACATCCGGCAAACGGGCCTACTGCCGTTCGTACAGCTTGTTCTTCGGGGGGTACCGAAGTTCAACCCATGTGCTATCACCGCACTTGTAGACCGATGGCGTCCGGAGACGCACACGTTTCACCTGCCTTGTGGGGAGATGACCGTGACGTTGCAGGATGTTTCAATGATCACGGCACTCCCCATCAAGGGGGACCCCGTTTGCCGTAACACGGATACCACCGGGTGGCGTGGTAATATGACGTGCATTTTGGGAAGGGAGCCAGAGATCCCACACAGGGCCGCTGGTGCACCCTTCGGTTGGATTGCTAGGAATTTTGGGAGATGCCCAGCGGAGTTAGGGGAGGACTCTGAAGAGGTGCAGCAGCATGCTAGGGCATATCTGTGGTATGTTCTCTGCAAGACCATATTTTCTGATGGTGGTGGCTCGATCGCGCCAATCATGTGGCTGCAGCTCTTAGTTGTTTGGGACCAGAAATGGAGTTGGGGTACAGCCGCACTCGCTTACTTGTATCGCCAGGTAACTCAACCCACCCGTTTATATTTCCTGTTAACAGTATAAGTGAATTTAGGGTAAACCTTTAAGTATATTTGCCCTAATAAAAATGTAATTTTTTCTTTTCTCCAGTTGGACGATGCTTGTCGTAGGGGTAGTACGGCGGGAGACTGTAATATTGGTGGTTGCATGTTGCTGCTGTCCATATGGAGCTGGGAACACTTTCCTATTGGGAGACCAGTTCCGGATTTGGACACCCCTTGGGATGATCAAGGTGACCCGGACCGTATGGCAACATGGGCACACAGATGGGACAAAGTGAACCGTGAATGGGGCACTTCACGGTCCTTGTATCTGCAGTACGCCAACGAGTTCGACACCCTAACCGCAGACATGGTAATCACTCAAATTATCCCCGCATATATGTATATTTTGTTTCATCTGGTTATTCATAAAGTAATCTTCTCAATGCATAGGTGACTTGGGAGCCTTACGGTTCGGGGGATGATGTAGGGCGTGATATCACGTTCACGCTGAACCGGAAATGCACTGAAGAACGTCATCTTTGGCGGATGATATGCCCGATGGTATGTTTTTTTTGCAGTGGAGTGGCATTTGCCTAACCGGGTTATGCGTCAATTTGGATTGTACCAGAAGACTCCACCTGATTACAAGGACACGGACTTGGAGTTGCATGGGTAAGTCTGTCGTGTCGTATACGTGCTCATTAATGGACTAGACTTGTAATAGGAACTGAATTGTCATTTTCTTTTAATAGGATGGATAAGAAGAAGAAACGTAGTGTGAAGGATTGGCCAAAGAAGCATGCTAAATACATCACCGAGTTTAAGGTCATGGTTGATAAACTGGATTGGGAGCATCAGCACGGAGGTGTCCAAGAAGATGAGCGCCCTCACGATGCTGCAGCATTTGATGTCTACCTATCATGGCTGACACCTAGGACTCGTGTTAAGCTACTTCCCCAGGCATTCACAAGCGACGACATCCGTATTGCTTCGAACCCCGAGGGTTTTGACTTGGCCGAGTTGCCGTACAATAAGAAGATTAGGGAGCACTGTCAGCGTCAGGAGCTAGCCCCGGTGGTCAACTTCATGGTACGTTTCCTATTTCATCTTAAAATTCATCCCTTATGATGTGATGTACACTCAATTAATCTTATAGCACTAAATTCATTTTGTAGCATGACACATTGTCAAAGCACGTGGGCGAGGCCACACATGCACTTCGTTACCCTATGGAACATCCAGAGTCTCATCGCACCCTCAGAAAATTTGTGGAGGTACGAGGTGGTGTATTAACTATATCGTTTTTATTATATGTGGTAATGTCCTAACTGATGGTTGTTTCCATATTTGACAGCGGACCCGTGATTGGGCACGTGCATTAACTGGTCTTATAGGTTGTCGTACGGTGGACGCAGTTCCTACCATGTCGGGCTCCTCGTCGAGAGGTGGGCAGCAGTCGCCATCGAGCCATGAACGCGGGTCACTGCGTAGAGGGGAGCACGGCCCCTCTTCAAGCCGTACCGCCGCCGCCTCGTCAAGCCATGGTCATCCATCTCTTGAAGATGAGGATGTAGGTGACGAGAATGATGATGGTCATGACGAGATCAACACCTCGCAGATCCCCGATGCACCTAGGGCTAGTCAGACTACGCGGAGTCCTTTTGAGCTTAGGCCAGGTAACCGCCCAAGAAGAGAGCCTATTTTTACCCCCTCGTTTTACGAGAAGAGAAACTCTGGTGGTATTGAAGAGGGCACGGATCAGGAGGAGGACCATGAGCAGGAGCAAGAGAGGGAGCGGGGGGGGGGGGGGGGGGGGGGGCGACAAAGGGCAGGAAGTTGTCGCACCCAAGAGGAGGAGGAAGATGGCAGCCATGAGAGGAAGACGTAGAGCTGGTTCAGAATAAAATGTATTGTTGGATTTTTATTGTGTCTGCACTATTAATTAGGAACCTTGTGTGTGTGACCGTGCATTATTAAAACTTTAATTAGGAACCTTATGTATGAGACCGTGAATGATTTGATCTTTAATTATGAACCCTTGTGTGAACTGCTCTTTGATGTGTATGATATTTGTGAACACTTTTGTGAACTGCTATTTGAATGATTTGACACGTGTTTTTATTTTATTTGCTGTACTCATGTTTGGTATCCCAGGTAGTATAACGCCCTGATGGAAGGCGTTACACAAAGGGGCATAACGCCTTGGTGAGAGGCGTTATAAGGCATGACGCCTTCGTTCGTGGCGTTAGACATGTAAAGTCATATTCATCTTCCCCGAGCTGAGCTGAGTCATTTGCTCAGCCCAGCCCCTTCCCCCATCGACCCAGGCCGCCGCCGCCCCTCCCCAACTGCCGATCTCCTCCCCTCCGCTCCAAACAGCTCCCCCCTATCCGCTCCCCCTCCCCTCCCCTACCCCCCACCCGCTTCCCCCACCCCCATCCCCATTTCACCCATCACAAGGCGTCCGAAGATCCCCTCCGATCCCGATCTCTTCGATCCGAAGCCCACGGTGGTGGGGTTGTTTCTCCGGATCATCAACACCCCCGACATGGCCAGCTGGTCCGAGGAGAACCGCGATTCCTTTGCATGCATTGTAAGTTTAGTATTCAAATTCATGGTTAGGGTCATGGGTTTGACCCTAATTGGTTTGACCCAAATTGGCGATTGTAAGTATTTTTCGTCCCATTTTGTAGCGTCCCGAGTTTGACTATGCTCCGAACGATATCAACGACCCCTCATTCTGTGGAATAGCAGAGGATTGCAAGGACACTTGTCGCATTCACAAAGTGGTCCCGGAAAGATTTGTTGCATTCGACGGGACAAACACTGGGCGTCGCTTTTATGCTTGTTCTGTGATGGTAACTCTTATGCGATGTTACAATACTACATCTAGTTGCTATAGTGTTTTTCCGTGGGTGGTCGAAGTTGGTAACCCTCGTTTTGTATGTAGGATGAGACAAACTGTGGGTTCATGCGTTGGGTTGATCCGGAGTGGCCTCCAACACTGCAACGCTCCGTGTGTAGACTGTGGGAAATGTATGAGGAAAGCAACAATTTGAGAATTGACGAGAAGCTTAAGCATGCTAAGTTCGTGAAGGATTTGACCGATGAAAAAAGAAAGGTGGATAAAAAATACAATGGCTTAGTAGGTGCCATGGACCAGTGGAGGGAAGATACTAAGAAGAAATTGCAGGAGGATGAGGTGCAAACGATGAAGAGACAAGCTATAGAGAGTCATCTAGCACAGAAGATGAAGACATTGCTTTCGGAGATGCAGAACGAGAGGGATTTGTTGAGAAATGAAGTGTCACAGTTGAAGGAGAAGATGGAGAAGGACCAACAGGATTGGGAGATGGAGAAGCGTGGCCTTAAGGAGGAGAAGACGAAGCTTGAGTACGCCTTGTATGATGTTGTCAAAGCTAATAGTGCTAACAAGGACAAGCTGAAGAGGATAAAGTCAATATGTGAGGAATGACTTTGTTAACATAAGGGGTAGTATTGTAACACTGTATGATGTTCCAAGTCTAAACACTGTACTATGTTAACTTTCGTGGTGTCGCAACATTAACCATTTATGATGTCGGAACGGCCCGTGTATGAGGGTTTTTCGTTTCGACTGGTATGGTTTTCCACCATAACGCCACGAAGTAAGGCGTTGAACTCGACAACATAACGCCCCATTCCGTGGCGTCAGATAGTTAGGATGGGCGGAGTTCCGGCCTAACGTCCGGAACGGGCTCGGTTAGGCAACGGATTTCGCACGGAGTTAGAGCGGATTTCCTCCATGCCGTATAACGCCTTGGATAGGGGCGTTATGGTGGGGCGTGTAACGCCGTGGACCGCGGCGTTATGCGGCTAAATAAGTTGCCCAGCGGGCTCGCCCGCACCAAGCCTCCCACCTGCACTCTCCTCTGTTCTGTGCGAGAAGAGGGCGCCGCCCCCGTCCCCTCTCTCTCTCTCTCTCTCCTCAAATCCCCCTCTAAATCTCACAGATCTGAGCCGTTTCTTGGTGGATTTGGCGTCCCTCCTAGTGGTGAAGGTATTCTCCTCCCAATCCCTTTGTTTTGTTGGTTCAAATCTGTGGATTAATTCGAAATGTGCAAACGTAGTTCATCCTCCGATTTGGTCAAATTTGTTAGGGTTTGTGTAGGGTAGTAGTTCATCTTGTGTTAGGGTTAGGTTTGGTTTGGATTATGGTTGGGTTTGTGTTAGGTTAGGGTTATGGTTGGGTTTGTGTTAGGGTTAGGCTCAATGTTAGGCTCAATGTTAGGTTAGGTTAAATTAAATTGTGTTCAATCTAGGTTAAATTCAATCTAGGGTTAGGCTCAATGTTAGGCTCAATGTTAGGTTAGGTTAAATTAAATTGTGTTCAATCTAGGTTAAATTCAATCTAGGGTTAGGCTCAATGTTAGGCTCAATGTTAGGATTTTGTTCGGTTACTTTTTACTTTACCAATTGTTTGAGTTCGGTTATTTTTTAGTTTACCAATTGAAGTGTTGCTCGCAAGGTACTATGTTTACTAATTTTGCGCTTTGTTTTCCTCGCAAGACAAAAAAAATGACAAGGACAAATAAAGCGACAGACGATTCCCCCGTTAATAAACCTAGAGGTTGCGAGCCAAAAGCAATGAAGGCACAAGGTGCGAAGGGTACGCAGAAAGCACTGACAAAGAAAGATTTCATTAAGATGGGTTTGAACGAGTGGACCGAGGTAAGATTGACGGTGGACCCTTATTTTTCACCAAGGGAGCGGGTTGCGGACACCCGTTTTTGGAACAAAGAACAAGCAATCATATACGACGTTGTCATCGAAAAGAAGAACACGGAGGTTGTCAAGCAAAAGCATGTGGATTTCAAGTACATCAAAGAATATGAATGTCAGTTCGGAGGTCTCATTGAGCTATGTGAGGGCATGGGGGTGAAGAAGATTATGGAATTTGAACAAGATTACAACACGGATCTTGTGAAACAATTCTATGCAACCGTGTACTTTGTTAATGATAGAGAGAAGACTATAAAGTGGATGACCGGTGATGACATGCATAGTGCCCCTTTCATCGACTTTGTTGAAGCCATGCACTATGAGGAGCAGTATGCAGCGGGAAATGCCGTGGCATGCTATGGGTCCGGTGCTCCGCCTCACAAGAAGTGTCTTAAATGGCACTATCCGAAGGACTGGAAAGACATCGGTAAAATGGTTGGGCTCAAGGCAAGGTACTACTATTTGATGAAGCTACTGAATGTCACAATTTGTGCAAAGGGCGGGAATTTTGGTGAAATTAGTGGTCATGTCATCCAGCTGTTGTACCAAGCTCGCTGGGCGGAGGGCGAGATAGATGTGATGCAATGGATGTACGAGACGATGAGACAAGTCGTCAAGCACAGACGATCTCTTTGTTATGCACCCTACATCTATGCGTTCATCAAGTATGTGCGAGCCAAGAGGTATAAACACCTACCACCTCTAGAGACTTTGTTTCCGGCAAATGTACCTCATCAGTCGTACGAACCAAAGGCGCAGCGCGAGAAGTCAAAAACCTCGTCAAAGCGTGAAGAGGTTGGTGCATCATCAAGTGGTGCTAACCGGAATTCGAGTGGGTTACGCACTTTTTTCACCAACTTGTTCTCTATGTGCAAAGCAACTCATGACCGCACCCATAGTATGCATCAAATTCAGAAGAAGCATCTACGGGAGTTCCGAGAAGACCGTAGGCAACGTGGATTTAACAACGTTCCACACGATGGCAAAGACCTTGATGAGTCAGACAAGGAAGATTTCTATATGCCAGCTCTCACGGACGAAGACTTTGAAGGTTGGGTTGGTATGCCACACCCCTTTGCCACAGATGAACAAGAGGGTGCGAGAGGAGAAGAAGAGGCAAACACGGAAGATGAAGGAGAAGAAGAGGCCAGCGATGGTACTGACTAGGACTATCTACTAATTCCATTCATGTAATGAATTTATCTAATAACATTTATTAGTAACAATGTTTGAATTCTAAGTGCTGACGGTACTGACGGGAATAACATGGAACACAACGAAAAAGCAGTATAACGCCCCCATATGGGGCGTTGAACGTGCTACTCTAACGCCTCGATCCAAGGCGTTACACAAGCTACATCCGGGACTTAGGCCGTCTGGGCTCAGTTCGGTCCCGGAATTAGGCCGGACATAGCACGGCCAAATCATAACGCCTCGGTAGGGGGCGTTACAGGTAAAGGCTTAACGCCTTGGTACGTGGCGTTACCCATCTCGACCAACAAATCCGCGCCTTACACCGTCTGGGCTCAGTTAGGTCCCGGACGTAGGGCAGGATTACCACGGCCCCTGGCATAACGCCCTATTAGGAGGCGTTATGGTGTTCGCCGTAACGACCTAGGGCATGGCGTCTAGCGGCATAACGCCCTCTTCGGAGGCGTTACGGTGTTGGGCATAACGCCATTTTCGGAGGCGTTATGGTGTTTACCTCAGCTCAAGGGCATACACATTGTGCCATAAGGATGAAATGCGATACAAGTTCGAAACCACACATTGTGCCATAAGGGTTACATACCATACAGTCATACTAATCCGTGACGTCAACAAGGCATAAGGCCTAGTTCCAATCATACAAATTCGTGGCGCCAATAAAGGCATAAGGCCTAGTTCAATTCATAGATGTTTCTGGCGTCAATAAGGCATACAACTACATGCTTCGAACACTCTACTGTGTCCAACGGGGAAACTTGCCCTTCCGCTTCGCCGGGTCCTCTTCATGGTCACCATCTTCCTCTTCTCGTGCACGGCTAACCGTATCACGCTTCCTCTTCGCTTCTTCCTCCTCCGCCATTGCACTTGCCTCCCGAAGCACCTTCTCCTCAAATTCCCTCCTCTCCCTCCGTACACTTTCGTTGTACTCCACCCTTGACTTTGAGTATCTTTCACACATCACCCTGTGTTCTTCTTTCCTCTTTGCCAATCTTTCACGCTCCATGCGCTTCTCCCTCGCAAGGTATTCTCGCTGCAGTCTCAAGCGTTCTTCCCTCTTCGCTTCTTCCTCCTCTTCCTTCTTCCTCTTTTTTTCGGCTGCCTCCTTTGCTAGCACCCTCGCCGCAGCTTCCTCCCACCACCCCGGCCTTTTACCCTCGTCCTCCTTACCGTCGTCCCACTTCTTCGTTGCCTTGTTGGGTTGGGACGCGGCCATACCTACAACAGTTTGACCATTTTGTTAGAACAATAAATAACAATAAATAACAATTGCGTATTTAAAAAAACAATACCGTTTCTATTTTACCTTATTAGTGCCAACCATTTCCTCCCCTAGTACGACTACCTCTCACTCTTTGCGTTGGCGGGATTCCGAACCAATAACCCAGACCACGACCACCACCGCCTCCTACTCCACGTCCACTATGGACATAGCCTCCTACGCCACGCCCGTTTCCACCGTCACCATACCCTCGTCCACCACCTACGCCAAAAGACCCACCTCCATGTCCGTACCCTCCTCCACCACCTCCACCACCAACTCCACTATATCCGCCTAGGCCAAATGACCCACCTCCATTACCATAGCCTCCTCCGCCACCTCCACCACCACCTTCACCATATCCGCCTAGGCCAAATGACCCACCTCCATCACCGTAGGTTCCTCCACCAATACCACCATCGACATATGGATTACCACGTCCAGCGCCGCTATCATTAACGGGACCACGACCACCATTTCCTCCTCCACCCGCACCATCTCGTCCTCCCACATTAGCACTATGACCACCTCGTGTACGAGCACGGCGTGCGTTACCATCTCCTCCTCGACCACCAGCCTCAACATTCCCTCCACCAAGACCACCGTGGCCACCATGCCCACGCCCATGGCCACGACCAACAGCCTCATCAGTCCCTCCACCACGACCACTATGGTCACGCCCATGTCCACCTATATCATCACCGCCTCCCCGTCCTTCACGCGCACGACGAGCACGACCACCACGAGCCCCGTCACCATCATCACCACCATCAGCATTTCCTTTTGTTCTTTTTCTTTTGTTAACACGAGAACTAGAACCGCCTGTAGGAGGGTTCTCACTTGTACGAGGCTCTTGGAAATGTTGATTGCCCCATGCCCCAAAATGACCACCACCCCAATCATCCATGTCACCCTTAAACCGTCTCGTTTGACGCCTTCCTTTCTTTTCCACCTTCAATCTAAAATCGGGGTATAAGAGGGGTCCGTTATATTCCGGCCAATCCGATGGGTGTAGATACGGTTCGAACCTTGCCCCCCATGTGTCTTTTACAGCCTCGATCTTATAATATTTCATCCTCACATTACCTGAAGATTCATACCCCACGTGTCTCTTCCGACCCGCCGCCATCAAATGTGCACATGGAAGATGATACAAAGTTGGTCTGCAACATGAACACTCGCCGCTTGTCAGATTAACCTTGAAAGCTCCACCTCCATATTGCACACCGCTCTGGGTGATGCCTCCTGGCTCGACCACTTGATACACCATGTTTGTGTTATCAAATTCTTCTACGGCTAGCGTGTCCGCCTTAAAAGTTTGGTACGTCATCCATTTGTCAATCTTGGGTGGATATTTGAACGCCTTCTTACGTTTGTTCTTTCCGGCTATTCGCTTTGCCGTCAACTTACTATAGTTCAGAAAATATTCATTCATCTTCTGAAATGTATATTCCACTATTGCTGTAACTGGCAAGGACCACACACCCTTTATCACATTGTTGAAGCATTCAGCCATGTTGCTTGTCATGTCACCATACCTCCTCCCTTGATAGTCATATGCCCGCGACCACTTATTCCGATCTAAAAAGTTCCTTCTTAAGAACTCTTTGCCCCCATTGTCAGAAGCTTCAAATATTTTGTCATACAACTTCTGGAAATGACGAGCAGTGAACGTGAGACAGCAATCTTGGAGCAAATAAGCTAATTCCTTACTTTGGCATGCCCTGTAGAAGTTGGAGCAGAAATGTCTCATGCACCACCTATGGTGCACACGGGGGTAACCGGGAATTTCTATCTCCACCGCATTTAGTATCCCTTGATGTCGGTCCGAGATTATGCAAACCTCTCTTTCAGGTCCAACTAACCTTGTCCTCACAAGATGAAGAAACCACTCCCAATTGTCATTGTTCTCGCCTGACACAAGAGCGAATGCCAAAGGTAGCAACTGGTCGCCACCATCATGCCCTACCGCGACCATGATTGTGCCCCTATACTTGCCAGTCAGAAATGTGCCATCCACGGACAAAACAGGTCTACAATGTTTGAAAGCATTTATGCAAGCCCCAAATGTCCAGAATGCACGTCCAAATCTCCTCACATCTTTACCGTTGTACATAACTATTTCCGAATCTAAAGGCTCCACCACATGGTACATATCCGGATTTGTTGCCGCCATCGCTTGTAACACCATGCCCAGCCGGTTGTATGACTCTTCCCAATCACCATACAATATCCTAAAGGCGGCTTGCTTAGCCTTCCATGCCTTCCCGTACTGCACCGTGTAGCCGTAAAGCTCAAACACAAATTTCATAATTTCCTTTATAGCACATGTCGGTGCGATCTTTACGATACCGGTGATTTTCTGGCCAATGAACTCAGAGGTCAACTGACGGTGATCATTCTTAGCATTAGCCTTGTCGATATTCTTCGGGTCACAACGGTGAATCAAGCAGCTATCTCTGAGGATCCACGAAGATCCACCCTTCATAGGCCGTGCACGGACAACCCATGGGCAGTTGTCCGAAGCTTGATCACATACAACTTGGTAACGCACCTTCTCGTCTGAGTACTTCACACGGAATGGTCGATGATTTCTCACCGAGAAGTCCTTTATCCAATTTTTCAGTTCATCCAAACTTCCAAACATGGTTCCTTTACGGACTCCGTGTCTATTAAGCTTCGTTTCTTTCTTCGAATATGACCTTGGTCCAAGATCTTTACTTGTACCGCCATCAACTATTGCCTTCCGTGCGAGCCTTAGGTCACAAAACAATGGTGTCCGTTCATCCCGGCCAAATGCTTTCTTGAAGGCTTTCGCTTCCACCGCCGTCAACCCATCCTCATCAATTTCTTCTTCCGGGCCTTCATACTCCGAGTCCAATGTATATGCTCGCGAGTACGGCATGTCATGATCCATATCTTCTTCTAAGCAATTTGCTTCCACATCTCCGATGTCATGGTTACGGAAGCCATGTTCCCCTGGATCACCCTCCGCATCATCACCCTCGGCATCCAAGCCTACTCTCTCGTCATGATTGTCATCGTTGTCATGACGATCATATTGGTTATTCAAAACCGGGCTCAAAGGTTGCGTCAAAGGAGGTTGGCTCATAGTTGTGTCATAAACTTCCGGCTCCGCCTCAACACGTGGTTGAACACGTTCACCCGGGCTAGGTCTTTCACTAGCAGAGGCAACGACATTCAAATCAATGTGCCGCCGAGGATCAACCTTCCTTGTGGCAAATATCTCTAACGATTTGTCTTGTGAGTCCAAGACAACCGCCTTGTAAGCTTCCCAACGATTCTCGGAGTCAATAGGCATGATCTTCCACCGAATGTAATGATTGTACCCAACATTGTATCTTCCTTGCAAAACAACCACATCATTTGTGTCCATCCAATTCAACTCACTTCTGACCTTCCCCACAACATCGACAAACGTAGGACTACAATCGAACACCATAACTATCTCTTTCGGGTCTCTATAATCAATGTCTCCTTTCGAAAAGCCCACAAAGTCCACATGATGAACATTCACGATTCTCGACAACATCTACAAATAATATGACAACAAATAATTATACAGACCCCAAAAAGCTAATTATTTCTCAAATCCCTATCTACCAACCAACTAGGGTTAGGGTTAGGGTTAGGTTGCGGGTTAGGGTTAGGACTTGTACCTAGGACTACAGTTAAGGTTAGGGCTAGCTCAAATTCATCAAAGCAACCACATATAGTCAACATATCAAACAAATCTTAACATATAGCAATTACATCTAGGGTTCTCAAATAGAAGAACAAAACCAAATCTCAAGATTTTAGTTGGACAAGAATAAGGGGAACGGAGGAGATTACCTTGGACACAGCCGAGGAGACGAAATCCACGGAGAAAAGCTTCCGATTTGAAGGGGATTTGAGTGGGGCGGAGAGGGGATTTGGGAGCAAAGGGAAAGAGAAAATCGTGCTAGTGAAATGAGGAGGTAAGTGGGGATGCGGGGGCTGCAGCCCCTTTACCACCAGACCGAATAACGCCACGGACGGGGGCGTTACACATAAATCCGCATAACGCCACGGACGGGGGCGTTACACTCCGGTACTATAACGCCTTACTCTAAGGCGTTATGATACCCACCACGGGTCAACGTTGGTCAACATGGCGACGGGTCTAACGCCAGGGAGAATGGCGTCAGGAAGTAGGGTTTAACGCCTTAGGGGCGGGCGTTAGACAAACAGGTTATTTCGTGAAATTTTTCAAATCGGGGGTCATTTTGTAAAAATTGTCACCAAAAAGGTTATTTTTGTTAAAATTCACCCCTCTCCTCCACCTCCGCTCTGGACACGGCCAGCGGCATGTGACCTTTAATTAAGTCGCGCCACACCGCCGCATATGTTCATGTGGCCTTGGCCTTTGGCTACGGCGACGACCACCAGTCCACCACCCGCTTGATCAGAGCTGCGTACCCGGCCGCGGCCGGCCGGCAGGCGATTGATTCGGGCGAACGAGAAAATCTTGTGGTGTTTGTTCGTGATTGCTGTAGCTGTAGGTCTCAACAAACAACAAAGGATGCGAAACTAACATGGGACGATTCTTCCTGCTGCTGCTGCTGGTCTGCAGATGACTACTGTAGTAGAGCACCGAAAATCTGGTTTCTGATTGTGTTGTTGTATATACGATATTAATACTAATATCATATCACTGGCTAGCTAGCCATAGAGCTGCGCATATTTCCATGCTAGCGACGGGTGTTACAAGCTCGATCGGAACGGATGACGACTGTTGGCTGGCCGACCCTGCCTTTAAGCACACGATTCTAGCTCCAAAACTGAAACCTAAGTATGCGATTCTCTACTCAAAGGAGCATAAAGCGGGGAATCGGAACAAAGACAAAACCAGACGTGGGCTCCTCAAATCCATATGCTCCCGACTCAAGAGAGAGAATCTTATGCTGAACCAAACGTTGGAACGGTGTTTTATACCGTTATCTTTTGCCCGGCCCGATCCGAATTTGTGCAGTTGTAAAAGTTTTACTTATAGCATCTACATAGGCCTCCCATCGCTCCACTGAGGGTCTAGACGCAAAAATCGGTCTAGCTGTGGACCCATCGGTCCGCGAATTGGATGATTCACTGATGTGTGGAACCTACAAATGATGGGCCCCACGTGTAAGTGGAAAGTCGGTCAGCCCGATTAATAGTGAGCCCGGTGAAGTCAGAGAATCCGTGTCCTTCCGACAGCTGGGTGCAATGTGTCGTTGGCACATGTCGGTCAACCCGATTAATTGCACCCACCCACCTTCTTCGTTTTCGAGGCGGGCACTGCCATTTCTCTGCACGCCGGCGATGCAACTTCCCCCACGCGTCACTGGTATTAAACCGACATGACGTGCAACAACCCTTCCCACCTTCGCTACCTTGGTTTCTCGCCGATGAAATGGTCCAAGCACTAACAGCCCTAACTTGGTAATGAAAAATACGAAGAATTTTTTCACTTTTTGCATTCATGTTTGCATCATGCCATCCCTTAAATTGCTTCTGTTAACAAACCACCCTTGGAAACATTGTTAAAAGGGAAGCCCAACCTTCCCCAAACTCTAAACTTTGAAATGCAAACTATGGTGCTAAGCGTGTTATGACAGGTGACCTTATGGTCCAACACACTCCCTAAGTTCACCTCAAGTGAATAAGAACCAAATGGTTGGTCTCCAATGTGTCCTTTTTTTCCCCTATGCCTTTAAATGTGGTTTCTAGCTTTTGTTTACTTGTGAGCCATGCCACCTTGCTCAAAAGTCCAAGAAGTTGTGTAGTGAGTTGTTTATCTTGTGGAGAAGTTCCCAGAATTTTTGCTTATTTTTCAGGAATTGTTTTGCTATCCAAACAGAAAGGGACATTTCTGTTTTGTTACTGACCACCGGAACTACCGGTCCTCTGGCCGGAAGTACCGGGTCGCCGTCGTCCTGTGTGGCGACAGTGGCGCGCACTGTCGCCATGGCCGCCCTCACCTGTCCCCACGCGCAGCAGTGCAACTTAGGGTTAAGTGGAACCCCACGGCCTCACCTGCTCCTCTCTCTCTCCTCATCCTTTTCCCCACACGCAGGAGCCCTAGCCCTAACCCTAGCTCCTCCCTGGCCGACGCCGTTCCGCCGGAGCCGCCGCCAAGCCACCGCCGCCTGGAGCCTCCCCGTCCGAATCGAAGCGGTGGAGAAGATCCGCCGGGATCTACTCTACCTCTCCGCCGAAGGAATCGGCCGGAGCCGATCGGAATCGCCGCCGTTGCTCCGTTCTTCCCCGCCTCCATCCACCGCCGTGCGAGCACGCCATCGTCGCCGACCGACCTCCCCGCGCCTCCCCGTCTCCGGATTCGTGCTCCTGGTGAGCTACTCTCCCTCCTGGACGCCGTCGTTCTCCCCCTCTCCCTCTCTAGCACCGCGGCGCCGTAGCTCCGTTCGCGCCTCCGCCGGCCGCCGTCGTGCCCCCGTTCTGGCGACCAATAGAGGGCGGCGCCGCTACCTCTCAGTTCGCCATCGTCCCACGCGTCTAATGCGCTCCTTTACGCACCCTAGGCACCATCCCGTGGTCGCGTGCATGCACGACGTGCGCGTGGTCACCGCGCGCCTCGCCGTTGCCGTGCTCAAATCGTTAACCGGAAGTACCAGCGGTAGTACCAGTACACCGGAAGTAACAGCGGAAGTAGAGCTGGAAGTTTTCTTATTCGGTACTGGATGTTTCGAACCATAAGCGGAAGTAGGACCGGAAGTACCGCTACACCGGTACTACCGGCCCACTTACCGGAAGTTCCGGAAAACTGTGTTAATTTTTGAATGTTTAATAATTTGTTAAATGTAAGTCAAATCTTGAGAATGATATATCAATTTGATCAGCAATTCAACTTCTATCCAGCTATGTTAATGTCACATCATGATCACAAATACTTAATTGATGTTCTTCGTAATTTGATAAAAGGCTTAATTTCAAATAGTTACTTACTTCGCTATTTATTCATCGGTGCTCCGAAAATTACAAATAAAGTACCGAAATGATCAGAATGACAAACCCTATCCATTCTTGTCATGTGCATGCATATTTGAGCCACCTCTCTAATAATTTGATAATTTATAAGATTGTGGTCACTAAGATAACTATGGGGTTGATCCCAAATAATTTCACTAATTATTTGGCTCCCCATTTAATTGTGCCTTTAAGTTATATAATAATATCCTTGCATCAATTTGACATGTCATCATGTGATTGAGCATTGCACCTTGTGTTCTTGTGATTTATGTGTGCTTTGTATTTCTTTTGGGTATCGATATATTCCGGAGTCGAGGGTCTCTCTACTTACCCCGACGAGCAGTACTTCACGACCGGGCAGCAAGGCAAGAGATAACCTAACCTTCTTGGCATCTAGCATCCTACGCTTTTATCAACTTATTTTATCCACCATAATATTGCATGCAATTCAATTGTTCTTTGTTCAAATATAGAAAATCCTATGATGGCATGTTTCCCCGAGCCAATCACATGTATCCCTACCTATGAACCCTAGTGATTATGTGTTGGCCGGATACAAATATAATTATTGGATATATGCTTAGCCATGCTTAGAAATGCTTAGTTGAAATACTAGTTATGTCCGTGTTGAATTCCATATTTATTGGTGTTGATGGAATGATTCGGGCATGGTGGATAAATGTGATGCCTAATCAAATTGCTAAAGGCTTGGATGAGTTGCCCTCGGGGAGGGTGGTTTGCCTCATTCTTGCCGCCTAGGTTGAGAGTGCTTTTAGCTAGAACCAAGAACCGAGCGTGCTTCCATTGGTGGGTATATGGGCGCCTCGCTGACCGAATAATTTGTGAGGGGCTTGTCAAGGGTCCTCTAGTTTGCTATTTCCATTTGCGCATGTGTGGTGTGAGTGGAAAAGGAACGAGGATGGTGATGTTTAGGACGTGACGGTGGGGCAGGGCGCTGGGAGCGCTGAACCTGTCCTTCCGCCACTGATGGTCCTTGAGTAAGCCTCATGCATTGTAAAGGTCTAACCGCGCCCGCTCGCCGGTCTTCCCCGGAAGAGGGCCAACTAGGTGAGCCGGACGGTACCAATGGGTAAAATAGTACACCCCTGCAGGGATAATCTTTTCAAAAAGCCGTGTCCACGGTTATGGACAAACTCTTGGGAAAGGCGGATTAGCTCATAGATAACGTTAACCTAATTGATATGGCAGCTAGAGGTTGCATAATAAACTTGTGATAAAGGTTCATTTCCTCGAGGGAGTGCCTTTGTGTGAGACGAGTGGTTTGGTTACAAGTAGGTTCGACGAGAACCAAAGAGGAAAAGGTTACTCTCTTACCCCTTTATAAAAACATTCTGAGTAGACGACGCCTCGTGTCATTTATGTCTTTTATTTGAAAACTGGCTTTATGCAAAACAAGTACATATACAGCTTTAGAGCCTCCATCGGTCATTGGGCCTATATCACCCTACTAAACTTGCGAGTACATCGTACTCAGTCTCTCTTTGCTGCCTCTATGATTTTGTATTTCAGAGTAGGACGACACCGAGCAGCTAGGTGGGTTCTTCGTTGACGTCGACTACTAGTCTGGGGCTCCCAGGTGGCAGCTTGGGACCGTGGAACAAGCTGGCTGGGATGATGTTTATTGTAGGCCTCTTAGGCCAGAAATTTGCTTCTTGTTGTTAGACAACACTACCCACTTCCGCTTGATGTATTGCTGGATCTGTGATCCTTTTGCTGTGTAATATTTGTATTCTTCTCAGTATATGAGTTGCTATATGTTTTGTGTCATAGAGTCATGCAATGTGCCGGTTTGTTCCACAAGTCTCGATCTTTGTTTTATACATTGATGGTTGTGCCATTTACATAGCCTCTGTGTATAATTCCGGGGTCGGGGCGCTACAAGTTGGTATCAGAGCAGGACTGCCTGTAGGAAACCCTTTCTTTTGGTCGATGTCGAGTCTAGTGAAAATTATTTATAACCTAAAAATGAGTTGTGAAAACCTTCTTAGGATTCTTTTTACTCCTCATCCAACTCGCTCTACTCTGATTCTTACCTCTATTTTGGTTTATGCTTGGTGTCGATGTTTAGGTTCTCGGGGTTTGGGTTCTTACCGTCCAGTTAAGTCTCGAGACCGTTGTATCTGTTTGTTATCGCCGCAATGACTTGAGGTCACCGTGGTTGCCTAAATCTATCCTTGTGTTATTGCATCTTAAATCCCTATAGCTGCAAGGACTCTAATGATCTTCCTTATCTGTCAGAATTGGTTACTAACTTGTCGTTGTTCCAATTCTTCAGAATGGCTCCTACCCGTCGTGGGGAACATAGCAACCCTGATCCACCACCGCCACCCTCAATGGCGGAGGTTATGATGGCTATCGAACAAAACCGTCTGCGCAATGAGCTGTTGCTCGAACAGCTGGTCCAGCAAGGGGCCAGGAGGAACACAGACTGCACCACTCTCAACCAGTTCTTGCGGTCCCAACCTCCTACATTCTCTGAAGCTAAGGAGCCGCTTGATGCGGATGATTGGCTTCGGGCCATAGAGCGCAAGTTTGCCGCTCTTCACGTCCCGGCGGCGGAGCATGTCAACTTCGCCACCTACCTTCTGGAAGGAGCCGCCAGATCCTGGTGGGAGAGCCACGTGGCTATGGTTGCCGCGGGCCATGTTGTCACTTGGGAGGAGTTCCGCTCCGCCTTCCATGCAGCGTACATCCCCAAGCCCATCCTCGAGCTCAAGAGGCGGGAGTTCCTGGACTTAACCCAGGGACGCATGGACGTCCAGTCCTATGGACGGGAGTTCAACCACCTCTCCCGTTACGCCCCTCAAGACGTGACGAATGATGAGGACAAGCAATACCTCTTCCGCAAGGGGCTCGGCCCTCGTCTCCGATACGAGCTCCTACCCTTCAAGTTCACCTCCTACCAAGAGCTCTACAACCAGGCTCTCACCATGGAGCAAGGCAGGAAGGAGCTAGAGGCTTCTAAGAGGCCAGTTTCCGCTGATCACCAGAGCTCCTCCTCCTCTGAGGGCAAGAAGCGCAAGGTCTTCGTGCCTTTCAGTGCAGTGCCAAAGGCGCCCTTCGCGCCGAAGCCCACCGGGTACCTGCCACCTCCGCCTCGCCCAGCTACTTCGACCTTGGGTGCGGCTGGAGGCGGTTTTCATCCTCGACTACCTGCACCACCGGGGCTCACTTGCTTCGCTTGTGGCCAGCCGGGGCACTACTCCAGGGAGTGTCCCCAGAAGGCACCGGCTCCCTCAGCACCTGCACCGGCACCCTCTACCCCAGCCGCCAAGGCTACCACCGTCAGCCGTGGCCGCCTGAACCACGTCTCGGCTGAAGGCGTTGAGGAGGACCCCGGAGTCCTTATGGGTACGCTTCGAATCAATACATATCCAGCTTCAGTATTATTTGATTCTGGAGCTTCGCATTCGTTCATATCCATATCATATGCACACAACCATCAAATACCGTTTGCAATGATGGATTCCCCGTTAGTGGTCAAGACCCCAGGCTCTAGTTGGCGTACCAATTGGATATCTCCCGATGTTCAAATAGCCGTAGGGTCCGTCCCTTTTCTGTTCTCATTGATAGCCCTGAGGTCAGAGGGTATCGATGTTATTCTAGGCATAGAGTGGCTAGTAAAATATCAGGCCAACCTGGATTGTGCTGCCAAGACTGTCACCGTGTTCCACCCAAGGTATGGGGAAGTGCGTTACTGGTCCCCAACTTCTGCAACTCCTTCCGCAGCCACTCCCCTTTCGCCGGAGATCAGTCTATATTTCCTGGAAGGAATCACCCCGCTTGATATGTCTGAAGTCGCTGTGGTGTGTGATTTCCCCGATGTTTTCCCGGAGGAATTGCCCGGCATGCCACCTGATCGCAGCGTGGAGTTTGTGATTGAGTTGGTTCCGAGAACCGCCCCAGTTTCCAAGACGCCCTACCGCATGCCAACAGAAGAGCTATCTGAACTGAAGAAGCAACTTGATGAGCTGCTGGAAAAAGAATTCATCCGGCCGAGTAGCTCACCTTGGGGCTGCCCGGTTATCTTTGTCAAGAAGAGGGATACAAATGTTCCTCGTCTGGTCATTGACTACCGCCCTCTTATTGCGGTGACCATCAAGAACAAGTATCCAATTCCTAGAATAACCGACTTGTTCGATCAACTAGCTGGAGCAACGGTATTCTCCAAGATGGATTTGAGGTCAGGCTACCATCAAATAAAAATCCGAAAGGAGGATATCCCAAAGACGGCCTTCACTACTCGCTATGGGTTATATGAGTACACCGTCATGTCTTTCGGCCTCACTAATGCTCCGGCTACATTCATGAGGCTAATGAACTCCATCTTCCACGAGTACCTTCGACAAGTTCGTCATCATTTACATCGATGACATCCTTGTGTACTCCAAGACCGAAGACGAACATGCTGAGCATCTCCGACTTGTTTTGACCAAGCTTCGAGACCACCGTCTATATGCCAAGTTCTCTAAATGTGAGTTTTGGCTGAAGGAGCTCATCTCTCTCGGTCATGTGGTGTCAGCTACCGGAGTAGCGGTGATACCAGACAAGATTCAGGCAATCCTGGATTGGCCAACTCCCAAATCCGTCAAAGATATCCGAAGCTTCCTTGGATTGGCGGGTTATTACCGTCGATTCATTGAGGGCTTCTCCAAGATAGCCAAGGCGCTGACTGAACTACTCAAGAAAGGCAAACAATTTGTATGGTCAGACAAGGCTGAAGAGAGTTTCCAAACCCTCAAGGTCAAGCTCACTACCACTCCGGTGCTTGTCCTTCCCGACACCGACAAGGACTTTGTCATCTATTGTGGTGCCTCACTCCAAGGCTTGGGCTGTGTTTTGATGCAAGAGGGCCATGTGGTCGCCTATGCTTCCCGTCAACTCAAGCCACACGAGCAAAATTATCCAACTCATGATTTGGAGCTTGCCGCCGTGGTACATGCTCTGAAGCAATGGAGGCCCTACCTCTTGGGCAACCGTTGCGAGATCTACTCCGACCACCAAAGTCTGAAATATCTCTTCACCCAGCCGGATCTGAATTTGAGGCAGAGGAGATGGCTGGAATTGATAAAGGACTATGATGTGACCCTCAACTATCAGCCCGACAAGGCAAATGTCGTGGCGGATGCTCTGAGCCGCAAAGCCTATTGCAATACCGTGATGGTTGAAAAGGCGCAACCGGCTCTCCATGAGGAATTTGCTAAGTTGAATCTGGAAATTGTACCTTCGGGTTTTCTAGCTAACCTTGAGATCAAATCCACTCTCGAGGATGATATCAAGGCCGCCCAACAAAATGATCCTGAAATCCTCGAGATCAAAGAGAAGATAGCTAATGGGAAGGCCAATTGTTTCTCGGTTGATGACAATGGTGTTATCTATTTCGGTGACCGTCTAGTGGTGCCCAAGAGTGGAAATATGAGGGAGTTGATACTCTCTGAAGCTCATGAGTCACCCATCTCTATTCACCCCGGCAGCACAAAAATGTACCAAGATCTTCGCCCTCAATTCTGGTGGTCTTGCATGAAGCGCGAGATCGCCGAGTATGTTGCTGAATGCGACGTCTGTCGCCGAGTGAAGGCTGAACATC
Organism: Puccinellia tenuiflora; assembly: GCA_012064385.1. Lineage (NCBI taxonomy): Eukaryota > Viridiplantae > Streptophyta > Magnoliopsida > Poales > Poaceae > Puccinellia > Puccinellia tenuiflora. The sequence goes on along the minus strand of QRDG01002084.1, from coordinate 236,275 downwards.
AAAGGCCAGCCGGTACCCTCCGCCCCATAGCCATTCCTGAGTGGAAGTGGGATGAAGTTGGTATGGATTTCATCACCGGCTTTCCGAGATCACAAAAGGGTAACAATGCCATTTGGGTCGTCATTGACCGTCTATCCAAAGTCGCCCATTTCCTCCCAGTTCGAGAGGATATCAATTCCGCTCAATTGGCCGAGCTCTATATGGCCCGGATTGTTCCCTTGCACGGGGTTCCTTTGAGGATCATCTTCGACCGTGGAAGCTTATTTACGTCCAAGTTTTGGCAAAGTTTCCAAAAGGCTCTTGGAACCCGTCTCAACTTCAGCACCGCCCCTAACCGACGGTCAAACTGAAAGAGTAAATCAAGTTCTTGAGGACATGCTTCGGGCTTGTGTCATATCTTTCGGCAAGAGTTGGGAAAAGTACCTCCTTCTCGCCGAGTTCTCCTACAACAATAGCTATCAAGCCAGCTTGCAAATGGCTCCCTTCGAGGTCCTATATGGGAGAAAGTGCCGGACTCCTCTCAATTGGTCTGAAACCGGGGAGAGGTCACTCTTCGGTCCTGATGTGATCAATGAAGCCAAGGAGAAAGTCCGTGTCATTCGAGAAAACCTCAAAGCCGCTCAATCCCGTCAGAAAAGCTATTATGACAAGCATCATCAAGAGGTCCACTATGAAATTGGTGACAAGGCCTATCTCCGAGTCTCTCCTCTCCGAGGCGTTCGTCGCTTCGGAATCAAGGGCAAATTGGCACCTCGCTTTGTTGGCCCTTTCACCATACTAGCCAAGCGAGGAGATCTCTCCTATCAACTTGAGTTGACCTCCAATTTTCCGGATGTCCATGATGTGTTCCATGTTTCCCAACTCCGCCGGTGCTTCAAGGATCCCATCCGTGGGGTTGATCATGAGGCATTGGACATTCAGAGGACTTGACCTATCGCGAGCATCCTATCCGCATTTTGGATGAAGCGGAGAGGAAAACCCGCAACAAGTCCATCAAGTTTCTCAAGTTCAATGGTCTAACCACTTCCGAGGAAGAAGCCACATGGGAGCGAGAAACTAGTCTTCGTCAGGAATACCCCGCCTTCTTCACTCAAGCCTAGAATCTCAGGACGAGATTCCTGTAAGGGGGGTAGACTTGTAACAGCCCTAACTTGGTTATGAAAAATACCAATAATTTTTCCACTTTTGATTTCATGTTTGCATCATGGCATTCCTTAAATTGCTTCTGTTAACAAATCACCCTTGGAAACATTGTTAAAAGGGAAGCCCAACCTTCCCCAAACTCTAAACTTTGAAATGCAAACTATGGTGCTAAGCGTGTTATCACAGGTGACCTTATGGTCCAACACACTCCTAAGTTCACCTCAAGTGAATAAGAACCAAATGGTTGGTCTCCAATGTGTCCCCTTTTTCCCTATGCCTTTAAATGTGGTTTCTAGCTTTTGTTTACTTGTGAGCCATGCCACCTTGCTCAAAAGTCCAAGAAGTTGTGTAGTGAGTTGTTTATCTTGTGGAGAAGTTCCCAGAATTTTTGCTTATTTTCAGGAATTGTTTTGCTATCCAAACAGAAAGGGACATTTCTGTTTTGTTACTGACCACCGGAACTACCGGTCCTCTAGGCCGGAAGTACCGGGTCGCCGTCGTCCTGTGTGGCGACAGTGGCGCGCACTGTCGCCATGGCCGCCCTCACCTGCTCCCCACGCGCAGCAGTGCCACTTAGGGTTAAGTGGAACCCCACGGCCTCACCTGCTCCTCTCTCTCCACATCCTTTTCCCCACACGCAGGAGCCCTAGCCCTAACCCTAGCTCCTCCCTGGCCGACGCCGTTCCGCCGGAGCCGCCGCCAAGCCACCGCCGCCTAGATCCTCCCCGTCCGAATTGAAGCGGTGGAGAAGATCCGTCGGGATCTACTCTACCTCTCCGCCAAAGGAATCGGCCGGAGCCGATCGGAATCGCCGCCGTTGCTCCGTTCTTCCCCGCCTCCGTCCGCCGCCGTGCGAGCACGCCATCGTCGCCGACCGACCTCCCCGCGCCTCCCCGTCTCCGGATTCGTGCTCCTAGTGAGCTACTCTCCCTCCTGGACGCCGTCGTTCTCCCCCTCTCCCTCTCTAGCACCGCGGCGCCGTAGCTCCGTTCGCGCCTCCGCCGGCCGCCGTCGTGCCCCCGTTCCGGCGACCAATAGAGGGCGGCGCCGCTACCTCTCAGTTCGCCGTTGTCCCACGCGTCTAATGCACTCCTTTATGCACCCTAGGCACCATCCCATGGCCGCGTGCGTGCACGACGTGCGCGTGGTCACCGCGCGCCTCGCCGTTGCCGTGCTCAAATCGTTAACCGGAAGTACCAGCGGTAGTACCGGTACACCGGAAGTAACAGCGGAAGTAGAGCCGGAAGTTTTCTTCTTCGGTACTGGATGTTTCGAACCATAAGCGGAAGTAGGCCCGGAAGTACCGCTACACTGGTACTACCGGCCCACCTACCGGAAGTTCCGGAAATCTGTGTTAAGTTTGAATGTTTAATAATTTGTTAAATGTTAAGTCAAATCTTGAGAATGATATATCAATTTGATCAGCAATTCAACTTCTATCCAGCTATGTTAATGTCACATCATGATCAAAAATACTTAATTGATGCTCTTCGTAATTTGATAAAAGGCTTAATTTCAAATAATTACTTACTTCGCTATTTATTCATCGGTGCTCCGAAAATTACAAATAAAGTACCGAAATGATCGGAATGACAAACCCTATCCATTCTTGTCATGTGCATGCATATTTGAGCCACCTCTCTAATAATTTGATAATTAAGATTGGTCACTAAGATAATAGGGTTGATCCCAAATAATTTCACTAATTATTTGGCTCCCCATTTAATTGTGCCTTTAAGTTATATAATAATATCCTTGCATCAATTTGACATGTCATCATGTGATTGAGCATTGCACCTTGTGTTCCTGTGATTTATATGTGCTTTGTATTTCTTTTGGGTATCGATAGATTCCGGAGTTGAGGGTCTCTCTACTTACCCTGACGAGCAGTACTTCACGACCGGGCAGCAAGGCAAGAGATAACCTAACCTTCTTGGCATCTAGCATCCTACGCTTTTATCAACTTATTTTATCCACCATAATATTGCATGCAATTCAATTGTTCTTTGTTCAAATATAGAAAATCCTATGATGGCATGTTTCCCCGAGCCAATCACATGTATCCCTACCTATGAACCCTAGTGATTATGTGTTGGCCGGATACAAATATAATTATTGGAGATATGCTTAGCCATGCTTAGAAATGCTTAGTTGAAATACTAGTTATGTCCGTGTTGAATTCCATATTTATTGGTGTTGATGGAATGATTCGGGCATGGTGGATAAATGTGATGCCTAATCAAATTGCTAAAGGCTTGGATGAGTTGCCCTCGGGGAGGGTGGTTTGCCTCATTCTTGCCGCCTAGGTTGAGAGTGCTTTTAGCTAGAACCAAGAACCGAGCGTGCTTCCATTGGTGGGTGTATGGGCGCCTCGCTGACCGAATAATTTGTGAGGGGCTTGTCAAGGGTCCTCTAGTTTGCTATTTCCATTTGCGCGTGTGTGGTGTGAGTGGAAAAGGAACGAGGATGGTGATGTTTAGGACGTGACGGTGGGGCAGGGCGCTGGGAGCGCTGAACCTGTCCTTCCGCCACTGATGGTCCTTGAGTAAGCCTCATGCATTGTAAAGGTCTAACCGCGCCCGCTCGCCGGTCTTCCCCGGAAGAGGGCCAACTAGGTGAGCCGGACGGTACCAATGGGTAAAATAGTACACCCCTGCAGGGATAATCTTTTCGAAAAGCCGTGTCCACGGTTATGGACAAACTCTTGGGAAAGGCGGATTAGCTCATAGATAACGTTAACCTAATTGATATGGCAGCTAGAGGTTGCATAATAAACTTGTGATAAAGGTTCATTTCCTCGAGGGAGTGCCTTTGTGTGAGACGAGTGGTTTGGTTACAAGTAGGTTCGACGAGAACCAAAGAGGAAAAGGTTACTCTCTTACCCCTTTATAAAAACATTCTGAGTAGACGACGCCTCGTGTCATTTATGTCTTTTATTTGAAAACTGGCTTTATGCAAAACAAGTACATATACAGCTTTAGAGCCTCCGTCAGTCATTGGGCCTATATCACCCTACTAAACTTGCGAGTACATCGTACTCAGTCTCTCTTTGCTGCCTCTATGATTTTGTATTTCAGAGGAGGACGACACCGAGCAGCTAGGTGGGTTCTTCGTTGACGTCGACTACTAGTCTGGGGCTCCCAGGTGGCAGCTTGGGACCGTGGAACAAGCTGGCTGGGATGATGTTTATTGTAGGCCTCTTAGGCCAGAAATTTGCTTCTTGTTGTTAGACAACACTACCCACTTCCGCTTGATGTATTGCTGGATCTGTGATCCTTTTGCTGTGTAATATTTGTATTCTTCTCAGTATATGAGTTGCTATATGTTTTGTGTCATAGAGTCATGCAATGTGCCGGTTTGTTCCACAAGTCTCGATCTTTGTTTTATACATTGATGGTTGTGCCATTTACATAGCCTCTGTGTATAATTCCGGGGTCGGGGCGCTACAAGTGGGTACTGGGCCTATTGTCCCGGTTGGCCAACCGGGATAGGCTGGCGCGACTAAAGGTCCAACCTTTAGTCGCGGCCCTGTTACCAGCCGGGACAAATGGCCCTCAACCTGGCCTCGCTGGGGACACACCCTTTAGTCGCGGTTCGTATAACGGGCCGCGACTAATGATTCTCTGCCGCGGCAGAAATTTGGCCACTTTATGTGCTGCGGCAGAGAATTCATTTTGTTTTCTTTTATTTATTTCTTTTCTTCATTTGAAAATAGTTTTCGTATATTTCTACGTACCACATACCATACACGTTCGTGCATACATAAGATAACTTGTATTACGATCGATCATACAAATATATACAACTTTGATAGTTACATGGAGATCACAATTATCGGGACTAAGCCCGTCTATTCGATTACACGGCCGGGGATCATCGGTTGCGCCTATTATTCACACTAAATTCTCCGGCGTCGTCTACCATCTCGGTCATAAAAAATCCTGCCAGTTCCTCTACAATTCCTAGTACGCGTTGCTCTGGTAGGAGCCGATCCCGCATTCTGTCGAACTATATGAGAAAAGGAGATCAATATAAACATCAATCATGATAACAAAAAGTAAGGGTAATAAAATAATGTTGTGAATGTATTGCTTACGTCGACTCTATAATCTTTGTGCTTAGTGGTAAACATGCGAATGAACTCACAAACGTAGTATCCACATATATGTGTCCCCGATGGCTGCCTCGCGCACTTTACGAGAATAGAATTCAATCAAAATAATAATCTAGCATCATAACTGTATTGAAACTAGAAGTAAAGTGATGCGCGGATATATCTCGTACTACTTACCGAGACCGGAGTAAACGTCAGCTTCTCACTGAAGGAACCCGTCACCACACTCTTGAACAGGTTCAAACCCTGCCCGGTAAAGAAAATGAATTAATAATGGGTCCATGACTTCAACTATTCCCTTATCAACTCGAATGTCTAGCAGAATCCAGTGAAAGCTGCACACGTTTATATATACGTCAGTAACACTCATCAATTACACTTAACATCGAGTAAGCAAAAATGAATGTGTACAACAGAATAAGACCCTCACTTGAAGTTGTAAGGAAACAGTATGTGGTCACAGAAATTTTGCTCCGTTAGAAACCTTAGAATGTTTTCCGCTGTCTCGTCGGGTTTCGTCATTACCGTACCTATATGTACTTTATCTGGATCAATGAACCCAACATTATAGATCTTTCTCTTACAAGCCTGCATCTTCATTCTGCATAATAGAGTACAAAAGGACATAATGAGGATAATTATATGCAATGAACTGAACAACTGAAAAACTGAACAACTTATATGTAGACAATGAATTCAACAACTTACAGACAATAGCAACTCATGAGAGATTTGAGGAGGGCGTTGAAATTGTATAACTGGAAGAGTTCTGAAAACTCAACATGGACCTGATCGGCTCGGAAGAAGTACTCTTCTCGGACTTTCGCCACGATTATTGTTCTGTCCCTCTTTACCTCTCTCAAGTACCATTCATGCAAATTCCGCATGTGTGTTGGCATTTGTTCCAACTTCTCTTTGCTGACCAAAGGCTTCCCTGGGACATATATAGGGACTACATCAGCGTTGGGTAACTTGTTGTCTTGGGAACCCAGCAATTCAGCAACAGTCACACCCATAGTGGCCGCCAACTTCGCAGCTTCTTCCATATCCTGCTGCAGCACTGATGGCCCTTGACGTAGTTACCTGCGTCAAAAGAATATGGGTTAGGTTGAGACTCCAAGTGCAGAGTGTATAGTATAGGAAAGACAGTTTTCCCCACGAGGGGTGACTCGAGGGTTTAATATCGAACTCTTGGGGAATCAGTAGTGAAAGATTTATCTTCTTATCCTTCTCTTGAGAACCTACAAACAAAGTAAATTGCTTTGTGCCCTCAACCTCACCAAGTGGTTGTCAAGCACAAGGTGTGAGAATGATATCAAAATAAAACAAATGCAAAACAAGAAATAAATATGCAATGATGATAAATAAATATGTAAGGATGGTGGAAACAATGATGGATGATATTTTTGGGTTTTGTATTGTGAATGCAAGATATAAAAGTATTTTTGTATTTTCGGATTTTTAAATGGCATAAAATGGAAAATGGATAAAAGTTGTTGGAAAGGTGTTTCTTATGATTAAAAATGGACCGGGGTTCATGGTTTCACAAATGCACTCTCTCTTTAATAAAGTGGTAGACAATGGAACACTAGAATTAACATATGAGATTGCAACAAAAAGGTTTCATAACAAGTTACTAATTATATGGGCATCACGTCCTAAAATAGAGATCTTTTGTTTATTAATCTCTCTTACACTCCACCAAGATGTGAACTAAATCTTAGCACCTCGGTAATTAAGATAAATCAGAGTATAGCTTTAAGTCTTATGACATGAAGTTAAAATAAGAACATGTTAGATCTAGTCATGGAGAAGTGGCAATGGTCACACCCACACCTCCGGTAGCATGGTATTTTCTTTATCCCTAGTGAGGCAACAAAGTAAGGTAAAAATACCCAAGTGGATCACGGAACTTCTCTCACTTTCACCGCACTAGCCACCCCCTCATTACTCCAACTAATGCACACGTTCCACCACACAAGCTCTCATAAACATGCTTGATCAAAACAAGTAGACAAGAACAGGGTACATAATATGCATCTACTTTCATAACTGAAACAAAACAATTGCAATCTCAAACATATATTAACTCATAAAGAGATCCACCACAAAGGAATTATATAGATGACCGTAATCATGTTCGGCAGCTCATACAGTGCTTAATTAGTGAAGCTCAAGAGAGAGGAGAGATACATAAGTTACTTCCACAAACCCATAGTCTAGGGGTGGACTACTCCCTCTTCATCATGGAGACGGTGGAGATGTCGTTGGGGGAGATGGAGACCACACCGGCAGCGCCCCGCCGGAGTTTTCCCCCTTCAATCTGCAACTCCAGGTCTCTGTTTCGTGGTTTCTGTGTTTCGGCGGCGCTCCCCTCTGGAAAACGTCGGGGGACTATTTTTATAGTCGGTTTTAGGTCAAGACGAAGCTTCTGGAAGAAAGATCGATGGCAACGGAGCCACGAGGGCCAAGTTGGTGGGCCCCATGCGGCCAAGGAATCTGGCCGCGTGGGCCCCCTCTTTTGGCCTTCGGGCTTCCACTTTTTCGCATCCTTCGCCCCTACGCTTTGTTCCTTCCAAAAACTGATGCTCGTAAATTTTCAGGTCATTTGGACGTCGTTTGGGTCCCTGAAACATCAAAATATAGAAAATAGGGTTTTCTGCCAGTGCAGGGTTAATTCCAGAAAAATAGGAAAACTGTGAAATATTCCAAAAATCAATAGAAAACAATGATATAACCCTTATATGATGCAAATATGATTGAAATATAAGTGATATAATGCAAAGTTCATGTATGCATTTTACATGCATCAACATCCCCAAGCTTAACCTATACTCGTCCTCGAGTATAAAGGTGATAAAACCAACATGGACTTTGCATTTTTATACTAACAATGGATATCAAAGATGATTATTATTGCTACATAAAGTCAAATAATTCATTCTTTAAAGGAGTAGCAATATGCAAGATAGATTATAAAGTGATATCAATTACTCAATGCAAGGATGTTCAATGATAATTCACAAAGTGTAACATAGAAGAAAGTACTATGGACCAAATGTATGCATAATGAAAAGTAAAAACATCCTATAATGGTCATAGAGTACTCTTATAAAACTGAATATAAAAGGTGGACACTTTGGAAAGATACATAAATGAGTAGAGGTAAAAACATGAACAAGTCTCATCTAACTTCCAAATACTTCTACTTAAGTTAATGTTTGCAATGTGGTATTGGTGTCAAGCTCTCATTACCCCTTATCATAACATCTTGAATGGTTAAAGTTTAAAGTGAAAGCAATTATGAGTAGTGTGCTTGACAAAGAAATGGTTGAAAGTCTCATGCCGTGAATATGAGTACTTACACCATGGTGTTACTCAACCAACTTGGGAAACAAAGCAAGTTCAAGTAAAAGCATTGTATAATTGCGTCATCAAGAGGGTTAACTGGGGTACCTCTTGTCCCAGGACATGGAACAAGCCCATATCAAAATGACAAGACAAACAAACATAAGGAACAATCTCAACACCCTTTTTATTTACTATTGGTATAGCTTTTTATTATTAGGTGTATCACTGAAGGTTCACATAGCATGTAAGTAAATGTCCACCATGACAGCATGGCTTAGATTAGCGGCCCAGGTATCTCTCTAGCAATTTATACAACTACTTGAACCTACTAAATTTCCACATTTATTTGGCACCATGATAAGCATCCATAAACAAAAGTACATGATATCAACTAGATATAATTTAGTGCAATGTTGAAAGTTTGCCATGTGACAGCACATTTGGGCTAACTAGCAACCAAGACTCTTGTCAAATTCACAGCTTAATAATTTTAATCACAATGGTTCATATTTATTAAATGCAATAGTAAGGTGTGAGAGCTATTTAACCAACTTTTCCCATAACAATCAATAACATAAGCATTTTAATTCAGAGGTATAGATAACACAAAGTAACATGATAAAAATACTCAGAATAGCATAAAGCTAATAGGTAGATATGGTGGACTCACTGGAAAAACTTTGGTTGAAGGTGTTGGAAAACAAGTTTTTACTTGTTGGAATTTTTGGGCTAGCAAAGGGGAGAAAGTGACAGTCTAAATGCATGCACAAGTGTCCATAGAACTAACCAATCCATGTTAAACAAAGTAAAGTAACATTCAGCATCAAAACATGAATAAGAGATAGCTCTTGATAAAACACTTGCAAATTGACACTCATTAAAAAGCACATGAATGATGCAACTATATGTATCTTTTTAAATCAACTCAAACATCCAATCTTATTACAACATCCAACTTAATTCAACCCAAACTTCCAGTAGCTCTCTCATATAAAAATGATAATGGTGGTCTCAAAACAAAAATCAAAATAAAAAGCAAATGAAAGACGCTCCAAGTTTATGCGATAAAGTGCATTGATCGAAAAACAGAAGTTAGACGTGTACAAACTGAGAGTGTGTTGGTCCAGTGGGGTTGTCTTCACATCCCCAAGCTTATGGTCTTCACTATCCTTGGATAGCTCTTGGTGCCTCTCCTCTAATCCCTGTGAAAAAACTTCAAAACACTGTTTCTCCCATTTCTTTTCTGTGGGGTGACATTAGTAATGATAGACAAATGAATTACTTGCTGTATAGAATCCTTAGACAAAAATTCCGGAAGTCCACTTTGGTGTCCGGGTGCACCTGCACCCGGTTTGCTCTTTGATTTTCAAATTTTGAAAATGCTTCGGAAAAATCTGAAAAACATTGGACACAAACATACGCAAGTAACGAACACTCGTGAAAAATTTCGATAGAAAATAATAAATTTTCTGCTCTGTGCAAAAAAGACAAATTTCTGACCAAAAAACATACTTTTTAGATCTCAGTTTTTGTCAGAAATTTGTCTTTTTTACACAGAGCAGAAAAATTGTTATTTTCTGTCAAAAAATTTCACGAGAGTTCGCTACTTGCGTATGTTTGTGTTCAATTTGTTTCAGATTTTTCCGAAGCATTTTCAAATTTTGAAAAATCAAAGAGCAAACCGGGTGCAGGTGCACCCGGACACCAAAACGCCTCCCTCCAAAAATTCATATTAATGTCCAGAAAGTGTATAATGTTTTATTCCTATTTATAAACTCAATTGTATAAAAAAGATTCAAGTAAAAAGTTTAAAGAATGTATCAAACAAAATGGGACAGAATCTGTCCAGAAAAACAGCAGCTGTGAAACGCATTTTTATAACCGACTTAAGCATGTCAAAAAATTATGAAAAAATTCATGCATACAGAGGATGAAAAGTTTCCATTACAATAAAAATTTAAGCTCATTCGGAGTTATAGAATAGGAATGAAAAATCAAACTATGCACAGATTCGTGCTGAATTAAAATCTCCGAATGCAAATAGCAAGTTTTTCATACCAAAATGGGTAAAACTTGGCACTTTATTAAAAATTCCAGCAAAAAAACTAAAAACTAAGTCTCTTGTTACAGCAAGAGGACACAAAGAAAATAAAAAAAATAAAAACAACCGGGTTGCCTCCCGTAAAGCGTTTTCTTTATAGCCATATAGCTAGGCTTCTTACTTGATACTTATTGTGGACGAAGCTCATGAGGGAACTTGAACTTTGGTGTGTCCCTCTTCCTTGGGAAATGTTCCATGCACTTCTTGTGTGGAAACTGAAACTTCGCATTCCATTCTTTTGAATCAATGATAGCACCTGTGGTACGAAGAAAAGGTCTTCCAAGAATAATTGGACTAGAGGTTTTATTCCCCATATCCATGATTAGAAAATCAACAGGTACAAATGTCATATGCAACTCTACCATAACATCACTTACTTTTCCTAAATCATGTTTAATGGAATCATCAGCAAGTGCAAGTTCAATAGAGCATTTTTCAAGATTCTTTAATTCAAGAACTTCATATAATTCTCTAGATAAAACAGAGACACTAGATCCTAGATCTAATATAGCATGGTGTGTCTCTTTTCCAATGGTTACTAGTACTTTGGGAATCCATACATCCCCAAGCTTAGGTGGTATCATAGCTTCTTGGTTGTACCTAGCAATCTTTTCTTTTGAAACATGATTAGCAATATAAGAACCAGAACCTGCTTGGTTAGAGTTGATGGAAGGATCACTTGCAACTTTTTGTAAGATAGATATTAATTCATGCAAGCTACAATTATCTAAGTCAAGTAATGGTTCCTTGACTTCACTAAGCATTTTAACTTCCTCAACTTTTCTTTCATTCATTACCATAATAGCTTCCTTAGCAACTCTCTCTTGCTCATGAATGTGTTCCCAAGATTTATTTATAACCTCTTGGCAATATTTAATTGTTTCCTCATATTTTTGAGTTGTAATGGTGTTCTTTAATGAGGAAACTTCCTTAGTGAGCTGATCTACCCTTTCAAACAAAGAGTCTTGTTTTTCGAACTTAGATATAAATTCCTTATTAAGCTCCTTTTGAGTAGATATAAATGACCTAATGGTGTTTTCCAAGTCACTAGAAACATTGCTACTAGTGGTATATTTGTTTGGCACATATGGGGGTTTATTATAAGAATTATAATTGTTGTTACCATACTCTTTATTACCATAGTTCCTAATGAAGTTCACATCAACATTTTCAGGATTATTACCAACTAGTTCTTGCAAGGGGACATTTTCAATATTTTGTTTATTAATGAAAGCAAGAATAGTGTCCATTTTAGATGACAAATCATTTGTTTCTTCTATGGAGTTTACTTTCTTAGATGGATTAGGTGATCTTTCAGTATTCCATTGACTATAGTTTTGCAAAATACTTTCTAAGATGTTCTTAGCTTCTACTATAGTTTTTCCCATAAAAGCCCCTCCAGCAGCGCAATCAAGAATATTTCTAGACATGTAATTTATACCATTATAAAAAGAGTGTAATATGGTCCATTCATTAACCCCATGTGAAGGACAAGTTCCAAGCATAAGTTTTATCCTATCCCAAGCCATAGCAACATGTTCATTTTCATTTTGCCTAAAAGAAAGGATATTGTTTCTATTTTGCAAAATTTTAACAGGAGGATAATATTTCTTAATGAAAGCTTCTTTTAGATCACTCCAAGAATTAATGCTATCAGTAGGTAGTGAATGAACCATTCTTTAGCTTTTTCTCTAAGTGAGAAAGGAAATATTTCAGTTTTAGAATATCACTTTCCACATTTTTAAATTTTTGCATGTCACATATTTCAACAAAATCAAGAAGATGCATAGAGGCATCCTCCATAGCACTACCGCCAAATTGTTCCCTAGTTATCAAGTTCAACAAACTAGGACTTACTTCATAGCTCTCAGCTGTTATCTCAGGTGTGGCAATGGGCCTAGCAATAAATTGATCATTTGGAGTGTTTGTGTAGTCACACAACTTAGTTCTATCACCCATTTTTGCAGATTTTTATGTGTTTTTAATTTTTACACTACCACAGAAAGGGCTATCAGTGGCGCACCAAATAGCAATTCTGTGGCGCACCCCCAGGTTTGCTGGGTGCGCCACAGAATTCTCGCCACAAAAATATTTTCTGTGGCGCACCTGGCTTGGTGCGCCACAGAATTCTCACATTTCTGTGGCGCACCAGGCCAGGTGCGCCACATAATTCACATTTCTGTGGCGCACCCACCCACCGTGCGCCACAGAAATATTTCTGTGGCGCACCCCTCTTCCATGCGCCACAGAATTTTTTTGAATTTCAAAAAAAAGGGCGGCCAGATCTAGATCTGGATCTGACCAGATCTAGATCTGGTCGCCGGAATTTCGTTTCGTTTCATTTTTTTGGAGGCCGTAGATGGGTGGAGGAGGGAGTCGCCGGAGGTTGGTGGAGGATGGTGGTCGCCGGAGTTCGCCGGAGGTGGAGGAGGAGGTTGCCGGAGTGGAGGAGGAGGAGGTCACCGGAGTGGAGGAGGAGGTTGCCGAAGTGGAGGAGGAGGTCGCCGGTGGTGGAGGAGGAGGTCGCCGGAGGTGGAGGTCGCCGGGGTGGAGGAGGAGGTCACCGGAGGTTGAGGTCGCCGGGGTTGTGGAGGTGGTCGTTCGCCGGAGTTGTGGAGGAGGTCGCCGGAGGTGGAGGTGGAGGTGGAGGAGTAGAGAAGTGTAGAGGAGAAGGGAAGAGGAGAAAGGAAGAGGAGAAGTGGAGGGAGAAGTGGAGGGAGAGAAGGAGAAAAGGGAAAAGAGAGGGAGAAGGGGGCTGGCGGGATTCGAAATTTTGAATCCCGCCCAATAATTCTATGGCGCACCATGCCAAGGATGCGCCACAGAATTATTGGGCGGGATTCAAAATTTCGAATCCCGCCCAATAATTCTGTGGCGCATCCTTGGCATGGTGCGCCACAGAATTATTGGGCGGGATTCAAAATTTCGAATCCCGCCCAATACTTCTGTGGCGCATCCTTGGCTTTGGTGCGCCACAGAATTTTTTTCCCTTTTTTTGATTTTTTTATTTTGCTGGGAAAATTCTTCTGTTAGCCATAACTTTTTTTTGGTTTGGAATTTGAGGATTCTGTGAATTGCTGACCGGGTAAACCCGCTGGTGGAATTTGAGGGGTGTGAACGTTTGGAAGAAAGATCGGCGGCAACGGAGCCACGAGGGCCAAGTTGGTGGGCCCCACGTGGCCAAGGAATCTGGCCGCATGGGCCCCGCTCTTTTGGCCTTCGGGCTTCCACTTTTTCACATCCTTCGCCCCTACGCTTTGTTCCTTCTAAAAACTGATGCTCGTAAATTTTCAGGTCATTTGGGTCCCTGAAACATCAAAATATAGAAAATAGGGTTTTCTGCCAGTGCAGGGTTAATTCCAGAAAAATAGGAAATCTGTGAAATCTTCCAAAAATCAATAGAAAACAATGATATAACCCTTATATGATGAAAATATGATTGAAATATAAGTGATATAATGCAAAGTTCATGTATGCATTTTACATGCATCAAGCACCAGGGGAACGTCTTCGGATAACACCTTGAGGGGTGTGATCGATTGTTTGGCCTGTTCTCCGAGCTGGGGAACGTCCCTTCTTTTCCCGCTTGCACTTTTACTTGATTTGTTCCCGCTAGCACTTTTACTTGATTTGCTCTTCTCCACTTCCTTCTGAAGTGTGCGTAGATAGTCATCTGGCTTATGGTGCAACTCATATTGCGATTTTGTGTTTAGAAAATCACTTGCATACGCTTTTTGCTTCTTGGTGTATATCGGGATGGGTTTGGGTTTCTTCTTTGCAAAATGCACATCTTTTTCGGCCTTTGCAATCACTGTGATTTGCTCATCAGTACGATCGTAAGTTCTGATGGGAAGATTCTTATGAGGTACTCTTGGGAGGGGCGACATTTGTCGTTTTGGGTTGCTGCGTCGTTTAGTACTCATCGACGGAGCACGCTTCTGCTTGTTTCGAGATGGACTCGTGCTGTGGTGGTCGTAGTCTTGGGGTGGGCTTCTTGTCGGTGATGGTGACCTGCGACGACTCGGAGGCGGTGTTGGCCTTGGCGCCGAGCCTGTAATCTTGATATTGTTCTTGTCCCATAGAGTGATACCACCCAGTACTTCTCCGAGTGTCCTCTCACCTTCAGGTCCAGGGATGTCAAGCTCCATTGAGTCAAACCCCATTACGGTTTCATCCACCCCGACTTTAGCATAGCCAGCTGGAATCTCACGGCCATGCCAGCGTGCCTCAGGTGGACAAGGTAAAGCACATCCGACCGCCACCTTCAGGGATATGTTCTTCACCTTCTGAAGGAGCTCACAAGATATCTTCTCCTTGATTCCATCCATGGGGTAGCCGGGACTGCCATCTATCATCCGTGCACCGTCAGACAGGACCTCCGATTCAGCCACGCTGCTTCTCCGAAGAGATGGGCCGGCGGCAATATCGAGTGCAGGATCTTGCAGGCGCTCTGCTCTAAGTTCGTCAATCTGCTGCTGCTTGTCAATTCTTGCTAGCAACTGGTTGAACCTATCTCCCTCCTCCTCCTCCCGTCACTTCTTTGCTCTCGATCGGTTTCTATAAGTATCTTTGTCTTTGGGAAACCCAATCTCCCAGGGATAACTAGGGCCAAGGCCTCGTGTTTGTCCTCCGTGTTCATCATTCCCGAGGACCTTTGTCAGCAAGTCTTTCTCTCTATCGGGACGGAACTTTGTTTTCCCCTATTTAATTTCTTTCACCACTTTCAGCCATGTCTCCCTAGGTATCTTAATCCCATCACTGCAAACAAGGTCCCCTGTCTCATCGTCATACTCACTCCCATGCGTAAGGAACCAATTTCTTGCCCTCAATTCCCATTCGTCGCGAATTGGTTCTGGAATGATCCCTTTAGCAAGCAGCGCTTCCTCTTTTTTATCCCACTTTGGCATGGCAGTCACATAGCCCCCTGTCCCGAGGCGATGGTGATATTTATTTTTCGCAGCATTTGTCTTGTTTCGTTTTGACTTTTCCGTAGCATCTTCTGACTGCTTGTACTTCACAAATGCATCCCAGTAAGCCTTCTGCTTCGCTAGATAGCCTTCGAATTTTGGAGCAATATTGTTCTTCTGATACTCTTGCCATAATGTTTTCTTCCACTGCCAAAATAGTTCGGCCATCTTCTTAAGAGTAAACTTCTTGACTTTGTCCCTCAATGCAGCTGTGTCGTCTTCTTCCTCACATTCTGGGAGGGTGAAATGTGCCATGAGGTCATTCCAAAGACCATCTTTGTACCTTTCGGCGACATACTCATTATCTTCCACCCCTTTGGGCTTTTGCCACTCTCGAACGGTGATCAGGACACGATCTCTAACCATAACTCCGCATTGTTTTACAAATTTCTTTGCAACCTTTATGGGTTCCAACGGTTCGCCCAGTGGTGATATCTTTGTAATTGTATAATGCGCGGATGGGGCCAACTTTTTGGCCGGGCCTCGTTTGGAACATTTGCTCGATGTGGAGGCCTAAGAGAAGAAACATTCGTCAATTCATATATATACAACTCAATTAATGCATCTACTGATCATCGGACTACATATATATACCTCGCCGGACTTCGTTAAGGGTCCATCATCGGAGCCGTCACCTTTTCCATCATCATAGTCGTCGGCTTCCCCCTCATTTCGGTCGACCTCTTCACCCTCACCGGATGGGTTCAGATACATCGAGGGAGATTCGGGTGGATCAGCACCGGGGGCGTTGTGGATTATGTCCTCGAGAATTTCTTCTTGTGTTAGGTCTCTGCGGATTGGACTAGGTGGATCCATAGTTTCTACAAAATGCACACAATATCATTATCGCATACAATATTGCTACTACTACATAAAAATACTACTAAAATAATACTACATACAAATAGTACATAAAAATACACCACAAATAATATCACAAATACATCTAGAATAATCCAGCTACATAGCTCGGGTCCATTATTTTTTAAACCTAATACATCATGAATAATATCACTAATACATCTCGCATGCATGAACCTCTCAAACTAACTTCAACCGGTTCCTGAGCCGCGGGGTGCTGAGCCGCCGGCGCTGCGCATCCAAAGAGAAGGAACCCTCACAGGGTCATAGCTCACATGATAAGGAACCCCCTGAAGAAACGACCAACTATTGCTATAATGCCTATCCAATAGATACATGTAGCAATGGACGTGCTCGTCCTCCTCCCTGATACGGCGACGGACCACCTCCTCGGGGGTCGGCTCCCTCTGCACCGAGCGTGACCCACGTGACTGCCGCCAAAGAAGATCCGGGTCAACGACATCACCCGGATTCCTCACCAAGTTGCGCGTCCTGGAAGGTAGCACCTCCCAGTGCCAGCCCGGTGGAGCCCAGTACCGCACATCGCCCCTCTGGTCCAACAGGGTCATCGTCGCCGAGAACAATAGACTAAAAACACCTAAGTCAAAATTTCTATTTCTACACTAAAAAAGTAATACTTAAAAAGTAATACTGCAAAAGTAATACTAAAAAATTAGGGTTAGTAAAAATTAGGTTAGATAATTAGTGTTAGCAAAAATTATCCTAGTTTTTTTGCTAACACTATTTTTTGCTAATTTTTGTTAACACTAGTTTTTTAACCCAATTTTCTAACTATTATTATTATGTGAAAACTGACCCATGCATCTATTAAATCATCGAGCTAATTTTTAAACCTAAATCTAAATTCAAACCTAAATCATCTATTCAATCATCTATTTCAAACCTAAATCTAACTAATTAACCACCTAAATCATCTATTAAATCTAACTAATTAACCACCTAAATCTAATTAATTAACCACCTAAATCATTTATCTATTTCAAACCTAATTTCAAAATACCTAAACCTAAATTAATTAAAACCTAAATTAAACTAGCTAATAACCGGTGGTGAAGGAGGAGAGGGGCGCCGGCGGCAGTCTTACCTAGGGGACGGCGGCGTCCGAAGTCGGCCGGGGGCGGCCGGAGTTGAGGGGCGCGGCGGCGGCGGCTCGGACGGCAGGAGGCTCGGGCGGCGGCAACTCGGGCGATGGGCACGTGGGGGCGGAGGCGAAGGGAGCGCGGCGGAGGAGAGCGGTGGGCACGTCGGAGGTGAGCGGCGGGCGTGGCGGAGGAGAGCGGCCGGCGGCAGGAGGCGACGGTGGCGGTGAAAAAATTGGGCAGCCTGGCGGCACTCTGCTTTCCCAAATGGCCTCCGGTGTCGCGGTCTGGGCCACGCACCGGGGAGACGGCCAGCTTTATATACCCCCCTTTAGTCGCGGAGCGTGGCTCAAACCGCGACTAAAGGTTGGTCTTTAGTCGTGGGTTGGGCCACGCCCCGCGACTAAAGGGGGGTGGGCTGTTTTAGATCCCGCGCGCACCACTTCCTTTAGTCGCGTCTGGTGGTACGGGCCACGACTAATGGGCCCAAAATTTGCACGCGCTGGGCCAAAATTTCGCGCGCGCACTGTCTTCTCTGTTTTTTCAAATCTGGCACAATTTCAAAACATTTGAATATTTGAATGAATTTGAGAAAACTTTCAACATGAAAAGTGCTTGAATTTGAATAAGTAATCCAAAACCATTTTCTGTTTTATAAAATAATTATTCTAACTCTACAAACTATTAACATTTTTGCCATTTCCAATTAAAAAATGGATTAACTAATATTTTTTGCATATTTTTGTCCTAACCAATGACAACAGTACGGAATGACAACAGTGGATCATTTGTCCTAACAATATTAGTCATACTCCTGCCTAGGCCTATAATACCCGTCCTCGTAGTCGTCGTCGTCGCTTTCATCGGACGGCGCTCGTGGCTCCAACCTCGACGGGTGAGCACGCCTGGAATGGATGTGAGGGTAGCGCAGGCGGGGGTTATCGCCAGCCGTGATGTAGTCCATGATGCTCTGGAGAGTCCGGCCACCCCACCACAGCCGACGGCCGGCCTCGTTGAAGTTCGAAGGAGGCGGGCCGTCCTCCTCATATCTGGCTAGCGCCCTCTCACGCCGATTGATAAAGAAGGCGTCCCAAGTCGGGCGGTAGTCGGGATGCCAGCGGGGATCCATCCGCTGCTCCGGCGTGAGCTCGAGGTATTAGTGGTTCGTGATGGCCGCCCGGCGAGCCACACCTTGAGGGATAGGAGGGACCGGCACGCCTCCGGCGCTCAGCCACCAGCCGGCGGGGACGCGGTAGCCGGGCGGGCAGGGGTAGTTCGAGGCGCAAAGCGCCTTCGCCTCAGGGTAGGTTAGAGTGGGTACGGTGGAAGCCATGGGAGAGTTCAGAGGTTGCAGATATGAGTTTAGATGTGATATGACAATGGCGGCCAAGCCTACATATATAGTGAGAAATGGCGGGAAGACGAAGGCGGGAAGCGGTGGAAAGCGCGGGAAGAAGCACACGGATCGTGTGTTTCCTTCGAGCGCTTCTGAGCGTTGGATCAGAGGTGTGTTTCTTTTGAGCGCTTGTGAGCTGTTGGATCATGTGCACACGGATCGTGTGTTTCCTTCGAGCGCTTGTGAGCCGTTGGATCAGAGGTGTGTTTCCTTCTAGCGCTTGTGAGCCGTTGGATCAGAGGCGTGTTTCTTTCGACGCTCCTTTAGTCCCGGTTCCAGCTACCAACCGGGACTAAAAAGGTGAAGAGTTGCCCTATATAAGTACCCACCATAAGGAGGAAGAGGAAGAGCAAGAGCACGGCAACAGCAGAAAGAGAAGACATAGGACTCCTCTATGCACGAGCACGACAACAGCAGAAAGAGAAGACAGAGGACTCCTCTATGCACAAGAGCACGGCAACATCAGAAAGAGAAGACAGTTCATCGAACGAATACAAATCATTCAGATTCCCTGCATACGTCCTACGGTGCATTTGATATGCGGGCACTCTCTAGCCACCGTAGGGCTGTATGCAGGTGAAACCGTATGTTTTGTTCTATCTACAAAATCTTTCAGTTCATCGACCCAATACAAATCATTCGCATATAGTCAAAACATACGGTTTGTATTCGCATATAGCCATTATAGCACATCACCAACATCCCTATCTAGTGTTGTGGTTTTCTTCTGCACCGTAGCCATGGAGAATCTTCATCATTTAACAGTATGCATGGGTCAGTTTTCACTGTGACGGGCAGAATTTCATGAAACTTATTATAATCTTCTGACATGTCTGTCTTGTCATCCACTCCCACGATGTTTCTTTTTCCTCAAAGAACTATGTGGCGCTTTGGCTCATCGTACGATGTATTCTTTTGCTGATTTCTTTTTCTCGGTTTGGTAGACATGTGCTTCACATAGAAAACCTGAGCCACATCGTTGGCTAGGACGAATGGTTCGTCCATGTATGCAAGATTTTTGAGATCCACTATTGTCATGCCGTACTTTTGGTCTACATGTACCCCGCCTCCTGTCAGTTTGACCCATTTGCACCGAAACAAAGGGACCTTAAAATTAGGTCCATAGTCAAGTTCCCATATCTCCTCTATGTACCCATAATATGTGTCCTTCTGCCCATTGTCGTCTGTTGCATCAAAGCGGACACCACTGTTTTTGTTAGTGCTCTTTTTATCTTGGGAGATCGTGTAAAATGTATTCCCATTTATCTTGTACCCTTGGAAAGTACATATAGTCGAAGATGGTAACCTGGCCAACAAGTACAGCTGATCTCCAACAGTGGTGTTATTCATGAGATGTGTCTGCAACCAACTGCCGAAAGTCGCCTCGTGTTCCCCTTTAATCCAGAAGTCAGGCTCCCCCGGGTTTTCGCCGCGTAGAATATTCTTGTGTTTCTCGATATACGGAGCAACCTCGGTGGAATTGGGTAGAACTGTGTAGTGTGCTTGAGTGAAAGAAAGCGCGTCCCTACATACCGTTGTTTTTCTTCCTAGTGTGCCTTTTCCAGTCAGCCTCCCCTCATACCGAGATTCAGGAACACCAATCGGCTTAAGGTCAGGAAGAAAGTCAACACAAAACTCAATGAACTCCTCTGTTCCATAGCCCTTGGAGAAGCTTCCTTCTGGCCTAGCATGGTTATGAACATATTTCTTTAAGACTCCCATGAACCTCTCGAAGAGGAACATATTGTGTAGAAACACAGGACCGAGAATTCTAATCTCTTCGACTAGGTGAACTAGGAGGTGCGTCATAATATTGAAGAAGGATGGTGATGGGGGGATACTTTCCAGGTAGGCCCATGGAGCCGGAAAGTGGGCCCGCCAGAACCCAGGAGGCCCAAGTCGGGTTACACTTCAAGCAACATGGGCTAGACAAGGAATAAGCCGGCCAGCCCGTTACAAGTCAGCAGAAAGGAAAGGACCCGGCGGAGACCGGAGTCCAAACACAACCCGGAGTACCAACTTAGAAGATGAAGGCCTAGAGTAGGCATCGTATTCAAGTGTAACTCGGCATAAGTTGTAAGTCTAGGGACCCGGCCACCTTTATAAGGAGGGCCCTGGACCCTAGAACGATAAGCTCTCAAGAAACACCAAACCCGTAGTCGCCAACTCCCGAGTTAAGGAGTCGAAACCTTGTAATCGAGAACTAGTCCACAACAATAAAGAACAAGCAGGAAGTAGGTCTTTACCTCTAAACAGAGGGGCCGAACCTGGGTAAACTCCGTGTCCCCTTGTCGAGACTAACCTCTCCTATGTCCTGGTCACCAATGGCCCCACAACTAAGCTTCCCAGAGGAAGTACTTGCCGTGACAACCCCACGACAGTTGGCGCCCATCGTGGGGCCGGTGATGAAAGGAGTCGAGATCATGGGAGAAACTCGCCGAGGTATGGAGAAGGTCGCCATCGGCAGGGTCTACACCAACCAATACGACAAGACCGAGATCGACGACTACGGGTGGAGTCCAGAGATGGACGAAGTTGAGGAAGGCTACCAGCTCATCTTCGGCAAGATCAACGTGTTCGTTGGCATGGTCAGCACCACAGGTAACTGTGCTAATGAGTTGGAATCTGTTTCAGAAGCAGCTATTATCGGGTCCGATGGAGAGGAGTCCATTGGTACATCACAAGTCGGCATAGTCGCCGATGAGAAGGAGTCGGAGATGATGCCAGAGCAAGTTTCAGAGCCAGACTATGGAATCGAGGAGGAGTACGTGCAATCACCAATACATCCACATCATGTTGGAGTATACATGTCCGGACCGGAAAACGGTGGAGAGCGTGCTGAAGTCAATTCGACCCCAACTTGCTAACAAAGGAAATTACGACAGACAATGCGGCGGCTCGTGCAGAGGAGTTGATCGCGGCTCGTGAAGCAATAGAGAAGTAGTTAGCAGATGTTGCGGAAGCAAATCGCAGATTCATGGCAGATCAAGCCCTCTTGCAAGCAGAACAAACACGCATACAAGCTGAACAAACCCGCATACAGTCAGAGCATGAATGAGTACAAGCTGAAGTAGCAGCAGTGCGCAATCGCCAGCAAGAGCTCACATCAATTCAGCATCGGAGGACTCAGGGTCGACTGCATGAAGGAGTCAACGTAAATCCAACCAACTTGTTTCAGACGCCAACAGGTCGAGGCGCAGGAGCCGGAGGATCAGCACCCGGAGCAGGAGCACCACCACCACCACCACCACCGCCACCGCCAGGAGGAAACGGAGGAGTCGGGGCAGGAGCCGGAGCCAATGCACCACCCCCACCACCTGGAGGAGGATTCGGCGGTATGGGTCCACCACCGTAGAGGTTTCATACACCAGCAGGACATTACTCAAACCCAATGGATAATGTACACGTAGCAACCATGGTGTTAGAGAGAATTCCACTCAATGAGAATCCAACGGGACAGGAAGCACGGCTCGCCATAGACATGTTGAAAACAGCATTGTAGCAACAAGCCCTTTACCCTAATTTCCCAGACGCAAGCCGGCTCCATTCAACTCCATACAACTCCAGAACAAGGAGTCGGCATGATGAGTCTCATCCGGCCGGGTAGTCGAGCGCAAGACGCCACGAACTGGCAAGGAATCAACCACATGTGCCCACTGCTTCGGAAGCTCAAAGATGAGTTGATGAAGCAAGGAACAGGAGAGCTGCCGCGGCCAGAGCCCCAGAAGCCGCAGGAGTCGGTGGGCCAGCGCCAGCAACAGTAGCACCAGGAGTCCAGCCGACTCGCCCAGTCATAGAAGTTAGCTCGCCTGGAAGTTCACCTTCCTTGACGGGTCCAGAATGTTTATCAGAAGCAATCAGAGCCGAGTCCTTTCCAAGCAGATTTAGGGAGCCACACAGGGTTGGTAATTATGAGCCCAATATGGATCCGACTTCCTGGCTCAGCATTTATGAGATGGCAATGAGTATTCGCAATGCAACTGGCAATTTGTGTGAAAAGTTTATGTATCTTATGATGGACGGAGCAGCTCAGGCTTGGATGAGAAACCTACCCCCCAGGTCAATCAACTCGTGGAAGCAGTTGAAGGTTGCCTTCATTCAAAACTTCCCGGGAACTTGCAAGAAATTGAGTACCATTGAGGACCTAGAGAGATGTGTCTAGAAGAAAGGAGAATCTGCAAGGCACTGGATGAAATGAGTCTCGGAGATCATTAATTCTTCGCAAGGACTCCCACCAATCTCTGTGTTGATGGCTATGGAGAGGAACTGCACCTTTAATCCGTTAAGCTGGGGCGTATGAAAGACAGTTTGAATCAAGGTATACCAATTACCAATGGTGAAATTATGGCAGGAGCTAACAAGCACGCAGCCACGGATAAAACCAAGGACCAGGAAGAAGTCGGAAAAGGCCAAGGTGGTAGTGGTCAGAACCACAACCAGAATCAAAACCAGAACCAAAATCATGGAGGGACTAAGCGGCCGTATGACAATTCTGACTTGGTAGCTAACACCAGTTCAGGGAATAGGCGTAGGGACAACAACTCACAAGGCTTTCAGGCTCGTAGGCCGAGTCCTCAAGAAATCTTGCAGAGTCCGTGCCCTCGACACGCTAGGAATGGCAGATGTGGGCATACCCTAGAGCAGTGTGTTGATCGGCAACAGTGGAGAAACAACCCGGCAAATCGTGGCAACAATGGAGGTAGAAACAATGGATACAAAGGTAATAACGGAGGACCTGGTAACAACGGCGGAGGAGCCGGAAACAACCCAGGACCCAGCAATGGTGGAGGAAATCAAGGAGGCTTTCAGCAGAACCCTAAGTAGCTTCATGATAACCAGGGACAGTACTATGTAGCAACTCAGCCACATCGCCCGAGTCAAGGGAGCTATCATGTTTTCACCACCAGCACCTCCAAGCGAGCAAGGAAGTTGAAAGTTCGCGCAGTCAATGCCGTGGAGCCGGCAGTCCCGTAATGGCTAAGGTGGTCAGAGCAACCTATCACTTGGAGTCGGGCAGATCACCCTCCAAGAGTTGACGACCCGGGGCTCCTGGGGGTTACTTCATTTTCGACTTGGTGGTTACACACTTAACAAAGTACTCATGGATGGTGGTAGCAGCATCAATATACCATACTATGACACATTCAAGAGGATGAAGTTGCAAGACAGGCAACTCATACCGACAGGAATAGTTTTTCATGGGATAGTACCAGGGAAATCAGCAAAACCCATTGGTAAGATTTATCTGTAGGTTGCTTTTGGCAATTTTGAGAATTATAGATCAGAGATTTTGCCCTTTGAGGTTGTGGATCTCCACAGCCCATATCATGCTCTATTTGGACGCCCTGCATATTTCAAGTTCATGGCAAGGCCATGTTATGTACATCTGAAGTTGAAGATGCCCGGACCAAAAGGAGTCATCACAGTCAATGGTAGTAGGCAGATGGCATTGGAGTGTGAGCAAGGAGATGCAGCTATGGCAGAAACAGCTTGTGCTCAAGAGGATCTTAGGTTTTATAGGGCCCATGTGGACCCGGAGGATAATACAGTGCTCAAGAAGCCAGCAACAGAGGAGAAAATGAAATTCAAGTCGGTTCAAGACACAAAGCAAGTTGATTTCACCCCTGGTGATTCTTGCAAGCAGTTCACCATTGCGGCACACCTCTCTGACAAATAGGAAAGCGCGGTCGTCGAGTTCATCCGTGAGAACCGGGACTTCTTTGCATGGAAGCCATCTGACATGCCAGGTGTCCCGAGAGAACTCGCCGAGCACAGCTTACATGTTAACCCTAACGCAAGACCAGTAAAACAAGGACTTTGCAAGTTTCATGATGACATAAGAAAAGCTATAGGAGAGGAAGTGGCCCGACTCCTTGCGGCCGATTTCATCAAAGAGGTATTTCATCCAAAGTGGGTGTCCAATCCAGTATTAGTACCAAAGAAAACAGGAGAGTTGCGTATGTGCATTGACTTCACAGGGTTGAACAAAGCATGTCCCAAAGATCCTTTTGCCTTGCCACACATCGACCAGATCATTGACTCCACAGCTGGTTCCGAGTTACTTTATTTCCTGGATGCTTATTCAGGCTACCATCAGATCAAACTCAATGAGGAAGACGAGTTGAAAACTTCCTTCATAACACCCTTTGGAGCTTATTGGTACAAAACAATGCCTTTTGGACTCAAGAATGTAGGAGCAACATACCAGAGATGTATTCAGAATTGTTTTCAAAAGCAAATTGGAAGGAACGTTCACGCATACGTGGACAATGTGGTTATCAAATCAGAGAGAGCGGACTCCTTGATTGAGGACCTAACAGAGACATTCAACAATCTGCGCAAGTACAAGATGAAGTTGAATCCAAGCAAGTGTGTATTTGGAGTTCCAGCAGGCAAACTACTTGGCTTCATCGTCTTAGAAAGAGGAATCGAGGCAAACCTAGAGAAAATCAAGGCTATACATAATCTGCAAAAGCCGACTTGTTTGAAGGATGTCCAGAAGCTCACAGGCTGTGTTGCAGCTTTGAGCAGATTTATATTATGACTCGGAGAGAAGGCAGGTCCTCTCTACCGACTCCTGAAAAAGTCAAATAAATTCCTATGGGACAAAGAAGCTAACAATGCTTTTGACGAGTTGAAGAAAACTTTATAAACATCACCAGTCCTTGCAGCTCCTACAGATAAGGAGCCCATGTTACTATATGTAGCTGCCAATGAGAGAGTTGTCAGCGCAGTGGTAGTGGTGGAACGCAAGGAAGAAGGAAAAGAATACCCAGTGCAACGTCCCGTTTGCTACATTAGTGAGGTACTCACTGATTCCAAGCAAAGGTACCCACAGTGGCAGAAGCTGGTATATGGAGTCTTTTTAGCAAGTCGGAAGCTCAAACATTATTTTCAAGAGCACTCTATCAAGGTGGTGAGTTCAGCGCCACTAGCAGATATAATTCGCAACAGGGATGCAACGGGACGAGTCGCCAAGTGGACAATCGAATTAGGTCCTTACCACATCACCTATGAGCCACGCACAGGGATCAAGTCACAAGCTTTGGCTGATTTCGTCAACGACTAGACCGATTTCACATCCTCACCAAACACTCCATGCTCCAAATACTGGACAATGCACTTTGACGGGTCCAGACAACTCGAGGGATCAGGAGCCGGCGTCGTTTTGATGTCACCTAAGGGAGATAAGTTCGCCTATGTCCTTCAGCTACACTTTGATTGCACCAATAATATGGCAGAGTACGAGGCACTGCTACATGGACTCCGTTTGGCCAAAGAGATGAACGTCAAGCGTATCAGGTGCCTCGGAGACTCGGATCTCGTGGCCCAGCAAGTATCTGGAACTTGGGACTCAAAGGATGCAAACATGGTAGCTTACAGGAGAGCAGTTGACCAGATTGTCGGGTTCTTTTCTGGTTACCAAGTGGAGCATATTGATCGTCGAAAAAATGAGGCAGCATACGCACTATCAAGGCTGGGATCTAGAAGAGAGAAAGTACCACCAAATGTCTTCCTGGATGAACTCCATCATCCATCAGTCAAGTTACCTTCAGCAGAGGAACTCGCTTTTCCGGACCCGGAGTCAGCATTGGTAGCAGCAACTCGGGCAATCCCAGCTTGGACAGAGCCGTATCTTGCTTATCTCCTACGTGGGGAACTCCCAGAGGATGAAGTCAAGAGAACACAACTCGTCAGGCGATGCAAGTCATATACAGTCATCAATGGAGAGTTGTTCCACAGAAGCTCCACAGGAGTCTACCAACGGTGTGTGTCCCTAGAGGAGGGCAGGCAAATCTTGCAAGATTCACGCAGGAGATTGTTACCACCATGCATCAACAAGGTCCCTAGTATCCAAAGCTTTCAGACATGGTTTCTTCTGGCTGACAGCACACTTGGATGCAGAAAAGATAGTTCGAGTCTGTGATGGTTGTCAGAGATACGCCAGGCAAGATCATGTGCCAGCCCAGGAGCTCAGAACTATACCGATAACTTGGCCGTTTGCAGTTTGGGGGCTTTACATGGTGGGCCCTTTCTCAAAGTCACCTTGTCACAAAACTCACCTGCTAGTTGCAGTTGACAAATTCACCAAGTGGGTTGAAGTTGAACCCGTCAGCCGAGTTGATGCAGCATCTGCTGTCAGGTTCATCAAAAAGATAGCCACACGATTTGGATATCCACATAGCATCATCACAGACAATGGAACAAATGTCGTGGTGGATAGCACGGCATACCCATCAGTAATGGGGAAGATTGTGGGGCAAGGCAACAATGGTGTTTGCTCGGGATTGGGTAGCAAGCACGCAAAGACACGCGATGTACCCAGGTTCGGGGCCCTCTTGTGGAGGTAACACCCCTACGTCCTGCTCTTCTGATTTATATTACTTGATCACAGAATTCGGGCTACAATATGCTCCAGGAGCTGTTTGTGGCAGCCGGCTGGAGGTTCAAACCGGCTGGAGGTGGAAGACGATGATCCTTTTTCTCTGTCTCTCGTGAACGTAAGAATGCATGCCCCTCGCAGGAGGCTCTAGCCCGCTTTATATCGGCAACGGGCTAGGGTTTTTGGTTACAGGGAAATTACATGGCTATCCCTATGACATCAACTATACTCTGGTCCGGCTTTAGCTCATTGTCATGATGCTGTACAGGAATCGCCCGACAGGAGGTACTATTCACGGGCGACGGTTACGCGGGGTTTGGCCCACTTGGTACGGAACTGTCGGTTGGTGGATCCGGCTTCAGTCCAGCCGGACAGATGCATCCGGATAGGCACAGCCGGACGAACGCTATTGGCATGATGCAGCCGGCGTGTCGCAGCCGGCCTGACCCTGCTGGCTTGAGGAGTTTGAAGAAATGAGCGTCTTTTGGGTATCCAGGGTTCATATCCCCGACAGGAAGATGGCCAAGTTTTGTGGAGAAAACAACATCCGACTCGATCTAGCCTCGGTGGCACACCCACAATCCAATGGACAAGCTGAGTGTGCAAATCAGGAGTTGCGTAGCTGAGGTTGAAGGGCCAGGCCTACGGGTTGCCGGCGCGTTTGGAGATCCTGACGACGGTTTGTCCGGGTGCTCCTAGCCGGAACTGAAGGCCTTGGTGGTGTTGTTGATGAATTTGGGTCGTGGCCTACATCAGCCACATTCCCACGTTTCGTCCGACTGGAGGCTTCGCCCGGGATTCGAGGCAGTGCACCTCGGCTTCGTCGAGGGGATCTTTTGTGGCAACCGTCCGTTAGTGGGACCCTTTGCGGAAATCTCGGTAGTAACCGCGCGCCACGCGGCGTGCGGGCACGCGATTTCTTCACGGTGTCCTGATTCAAAAGAGGAGGGAGGGGGGAACGGTTCGGGTTACCGTTCCTCACTCTCCTACTCGCACCTTCTTCTTCGTCTCCCTTTCGAGCGCACTGTCCTCCTTCGCGTTCTTCCGGTGCTCTCGTTTTTGCCAACGCCGTCCCATCTCCGACGGGGAGCCGGACATCAATGGTGGGCACAGGCGCCTGGATGGGCTCCAGTGTCACTGGTGCGGAGCTCAAGAGGCTCCGCCGCGGGGGGTTCATCGGCTCGAAGGAGGAGGTTGGGACCCGCGTCCCTGACAATGAAGAGATTTCTCTGGCTCCGGAGACGAACGAATCGGTGGTGTTTTCCTCGCATCTGGCGAGGGGGTTGGCGCTGCCAGCGAGTCCCTTCCTCCGGGAATTTCTGGGCTTCTACGGCTTGCAGCTTCATCATCTGGGAGCTAACAGCATCACGCTGCTTTCCTGCTTCGTCACCCTCTGCGAGGCATACCTGGGCCTCTGGCCCAGTGTGGGGCTATTCAGGATGTTCTTCTTCCTCCGGGCATAGACCACTGGCAAGAAACTACGCGACTGCGGGAGTGTTTCCATATACACGAAGAATGTCCTCTTCCCCAAGGTCCATCTGCCGGATTCCATCAAGAAGTGACAGAGCACCTACTTCTATGTCCGGAACCTCACGCCGGAAGACCGGGTTGGGCTTCCCGGCTTCCTGAACACACAACCAGCCGAAAAGTCTTGGAACCGGAAAACACCTGTCGATGAGGCTCTGGAGGCGGCCGTGACGGCTCAGCTGCGGGATCTGATTGGACCCGGACTGACCTCTAGGGATCTGACTCTGTCTTGGATGTCCCGGCGGATGTTCCCGCTGCAGGCCCGGGGACACAAGATGTGTTTCTACTCGGGCGTCCGGGATCCCACCCGGGTTAGCACGGAGGCTCTGGACGCGGACGAGCTACGTCGCTGGGCCGCCTCCGTGATCACAGACAGGATCAAGCGGAAATGGTGGTTTGGACTCGAGCCGTTCTCACGGGCGGAGCGTGCTCCCGAGGTTGGTTTCCTTCGTCATTTTTTATCTCGGGTTTTTTCTGGCCGACTGGAGAGTTGATTCGGCTGGCGCTTCTTTGCAGATTTGTGAGCATCAGAAGACCGAAGACCTTGACGCCGTCTTCAGGAAGGATCGAACGGGTCCTCTTCCAGAGGAGCGGATGGTCGCTGGTGAAGAGTCCGCCTCCGCCGAGCAAGCGGCAGATGATGAAGGGACTGCCTCAGAAGATGAGGGGGGCGGCGACTCCCCTGCTGCGTCAGACGCGGGGGAGCTGACGGACGGCCGTGGTGACACCACGGAGACGTCTGGCACCGACGTTGATGCTGGTGCCGTTGGTGATGACGATGGCGGCCATGGTGTGACGAGCCCTGCTCCAGCCGACTCCGGTTCCGACCGGGCCGCCTGCGAGACCCCGGACCTCGACCGCGATGATGCTCCTCCAGCTCCGTCTTCTTGCGGTAAGTGTCCCGTGCTCGATGTCGCCGGCAAAACCGTCTGCGGCAGCGTGCGCGTGGTCGTTGATCTCTCAAGTGGCTTTGATCCGGACTCTGAGGGTTCTTCTTCCGTGCCAGCCTCCAAGCCGCCTGTGTGCAGCCGGAGAACGAAGGTGCTGGAGGCGATCGCGCAGAGGGCTCAGGCGATACCTTCCCCTAAGATTGTGAAGGAGAGGCGGTCGAAGGCGGCTGCCGATCCAGATGCGGGTAAGGTCATCCTCAAGCGGAGGTGGTCCTTCATGCAGTGGGCGGCGCTGCCCGCAAAGAAGTTATCTTCGGCGTCCAGCCGGCCGACCACTGCCGGCTTGACGCCTACCGGAAAGCTCGCCGTGGAGGCGTGTGTGGACGCGATTGAGGCCGACATCAGGGCCGAAGTCGCTACGAGGATGGAGGAGAAGCTGGATGCTCCCGCTGGCGGAGCTCGTACTGAGGTGATTGGTCATGCTCCTGGGGGTGACTTCATTTTTGACATGAGTCAGGATGATTTGGAAAGGGAGTTTTATGCATGTACGGCGCAGGCGGATTTGGCCAAGGATGCTTTCAAGGCCGGTCTGACTGTGGAGCGGCTGGTGAACTCCAGGGAAACTGAGGCGAAGGCGAAGGCGGATGTAGACGCCAGCAAGACTGTGGAGGCTGGAGCTGGGGCCGAGGTGGCGCCGGCTTCACCGAAGCAGCCGGCTGACGACCCCGTCATCTCCGCGAAGGGCACGAGAGCGCCCGATGGAGGTGCGAAGCGTCCGCCTGGAGATGCGCCGGCTCCACCCTTGAAGCGCTCGAGGATAAGGAAGCCAGAGGACTTGGGCACGCGCGACGGGTAAACCCTCGCGTTGAGGTGATGTAGCGCCCTGACCCCAGAACTATACAGTGGAACGTTGTGTAACCGGTCATGCTACACAACCTAGGGTTACTGGGTTTACCAATCCCAGGCCAAAACTCATTGGCAGGCGTGCTCGGAATACATCATCGGCACACAAGACCTCGATCATGCCATAAGCTCAGACATTGCTTCCATGTATAGTAAAGAGACCGAGACTTGTGGAACAAACTGGCACATCACAGACTCTACGACACAAAACTCATATAGCAACTCATATATGAGAAAGATACAAATATTACACATCAAAAGGTCATAGACCATCAATTCAACAAGCGGAAGCGAAGTAGGGTTGTCTAGTACAACAAGATCCAAATATAGGGCCTAAGAGGCCTACACATAAATAAACCCAGCCAGCTTGCTCCACAGTCCCAAGCTGCCACCTGGGAACCCCAGACCACTATTCGATGTCCACGTAGAACCCACCTAGCTGGGAACCCCAGACCACTAGTCGATGTCCACGTAGAACCCACCTAGCTGCTCGGTGTCGTCCTCCTCTGAAATACAAATATAAATGCAACAAGAGAGACTGAGTACGATGTACTCGCAAGTTTAGTAGGGCGATATAGGCCCAATGACTGACGGAGGCTCTAAAGCTTTATATGTAGCTATTTTGCATCAAGCTAGATTTTCATTTAAAAGAGATAAAAAGACACAAGGCATCATCTATTCAGAGTATTTTTCTAAAGGGGATAAGAGGGTAACATTTCATCTTCGGTTCTTGACGAACCTACTTGTAGCCAAGCCCACTCATCTCCACCAAGGCACTCCCTCGAATCACCCTTTAGCTGCCATATCAATTAGGTTAAGATTCTCTATGGTCTTATCGTCTATTCCCAAGTTGTCCATAACCGTGGACACGGCTTTTCAAAAAGATTAAACCCTGCAGGGGTGTAGTAATTTACCCATCGGTACCGTCCGGCTCACCTAAGTGGCCCTCTTCCGGGGAAGGCCGGCGAGTGGGCGCGGTTAGACCTTTACATTGCATGAGGCTTACTCAAGGACCATCAGTGTGCGGAAGGACAGGTTCAGCGCTCCCAGCGCCCTGCCCCGCGGCCACATCCTAAACACCACCATCCTCGTTTCTTTTTCCACCCACACAACACACGCGCAAATGGAAATAGCGAACTAGAGGACCCTTGACAAGCCACTCACAGATTATTCAGTCAAAGGGGATTCCATATGTCCCCACCTCCGGAAGCACGCTCAGTCTTGGTTCAAGAGGTAAAGAACTCGCACCTAGGGGCTAGAGTGAGGAAAACACCATCCCCGATGGCAACTCACCCGTGCCGTCTTAGCATTTTAATTAAGCATCACAATTATCCACCATGCCCGAATCATTCCATCAACATCAATAAGTATGGAATTCAATAACGGACATAATTAGTATTTCAACTAAGCATTTCTATGCATGGCTAAGCATATAACCAACAATTATATTCTTTATCCGGCCAACACATCAACACTAGGGTTCATAGGTAGGGATACATGTGATTGGCTCGGGGAAAACATGCAATTATAGGATTCTCTATATTTTGATTAAAAGAGACATTTGAATCGCATGCAATAGTATGGTGGATAAATAAGTTGATAAAACATTAGGATGCTAGAATGCCAAGAAGGTTAGGTTATCTCTTGCCTTGATGCCCGGGCGCGAAGTACTGCTCGTCGGGGTAGTTATCGTTAACCTCGACTCCGGAATCTATCGATACCCAAAAGAAATACAAAGAACACATAAATCACACGAACACAAGGTGCAATGCGCAATCACATGATGATATGTCCAATTGATGCAAAGATAATATCATTTAATTTATTTAACAAATTAAATGGAGTTCCAAATAATTAGTGCAATTGTTTGGACACAACTCCATATTTATCTTAGTGACCACATTACTTATAAGTCATCACATTATTAGAGAAACGGCTCAATATGCATGAACATGAAATGAAATGGTTAGGGATGGTCATTCCGATCATTTTGGTACTTTATTTGTAATTTTCGGAGTACCGATGAATAAATAGCAAATTAAATAGATAATTGAATTTAATTCATTTAAACAAATTATGAATAACATCAAATAAGAATTTGTGATCATGATGTGGTAAGTGCATAATTGGATAGCATTTGAAGTGTGGATCACATTGATCTTTAATTCATAATTTTTGGATCACTATTTAATAAGTTATGAATTTCTCAAATCGGTAATATTTAGCCCATTTTAGGAATTCTTAAATAAACAAAAAAATATGGTTTCAAAATAATGTCACAATGATTTCATATTGTAGGGTTTGTTTTCCTGATCAAAATGGTATTTGATTTGATAAATTTGGAGCAATCTTTGAAAAGTTATTAATTATTTGAAATTTAATTAATTTCCAGATTTCACTGTTCGGGCCGGCCCACAGGTCGGCCAAGGCCGATTTGTAGGCCGGGTCGGTGGCAGAGGAGGCCGGCCTCAGAGCCAGCCCAGACCGGGGGCTAGGCCGGGGCAGCGCCAGAGGCTACCGGCCTCGTGGCCGGCCCAGGCCGGGCGCCAGGCCGGTCACGCTCCCGAGCCAGCCGGCCTCCAGGCCGGTCAGGCCGGTGCCCAGGCCGGGGACGCGTGCGGGGACGCCGGCGGCGACGCGACCAAGGAACGGTGGCGGAAGAGGGAACGGGGAACGCGAGAAGAGGCTAAAGGATAGCGGTGCTCACCCTGAGGTCGCACGCATGGAAGACGACGGCGCGGAGAGACGGGGATTGCCGGAATCGGCCCGGCGAGAGGCGCGGCCGAGGCGCGATGTCGAAGATGAAGACGTTGATCCCGGGCCGCCCTGGTTCGATTCCGCCACAGAGGAGGAAGCAGAGGAGGCGGTGGAGCTCGCCACACCCTTCGATTTGACCGGGACGCTCGGGAGTGACGGCGGCGAGCTCGGCAGGCTCGGCGGCGAGGGAGGAGCTCGGGAGAGGAAAAGAATCGCCCGATCCGGAAATTTTGGGAAGAACGGGGAGAGAGGAGGGAGAGGGAGCAGGTGCACGACGGTGGGGCATGGCGCGGCAGCTTGCGGCATGGCGCCGGCCAGCTTGGAGGCATGGCGCCAGTGCGCCATGGCACACTGTAGCGACGCAAGTTTGCTGGGAACCCCCTGTGAACTTTCAAATACATTGCAAATGGGTCCAACAACAGGTTTTCACAATTTAAAAGAGACACCAGGGCATTTTTATAAATTCCAGGAAAACTCATAGGGGTTCTGAATGACCTTTAGGTGCTCCACAAAATTAGGTGAGGTCAAATAAATTATTTTGACCAACATTTGTTCATAGCTTTTAATTAAGATAATTTTGAGCAATTTCCAAAATGTATTTATTTGGGGCATTTAGACAAATCCAAAAATAATAAAAATATTCATGGAGACTCTCACAATCATATTGGGACTCCCCATGATTTTAGTTTGAATTTTTGAAATGTTTTACTGGGATTCAAAAATAGAAATTGAATTCAGCCAAAATTGAACTCTCATGTCATTTCTTCTTTGATACAAACTGGAAAGTGAGATTTTGTTATAAACTGCAAAGTTGGAACTTCCTAAACAATTTGGAAGTTCATTTAGTGGTTGCCAAGTTGGGCATTGCATTTGGTTGGAGGTTTTGGGAAAGGTTGGCTTCCCATTTCAATTTGTTTCCAAAACAATGTGCATTGTTAGAAATGACAAGTTTCACATGCATGCCATGATGCAAAGGATGCAAAGCAAAAGTGGAAAAATTCTTCGTATTTTTCATTACCAAATTGGGGCTGTTACAGGTGAGGAACCTTTGTAATCCATGCTTCTTGTCTTGACGCTTTTGTCGTTGTGCAGGGAGCCGCTCGCGATTGGTGGAGCGGCGCCCGGCGTGGTGGTCGAGCCCGCCTCGGAGTCCGCTCGTGAAGCTTCCGAGGCGCAGGTGGCTGGTTCGCCTCCTGAGGCCTCGAGGGTGGAGGTGGATGTGACGCCAAGCGGCCAAGTGCCGCCGGATGCAGCTCCCCTCGTGGTGGATCTTGGTTCTTCAGCTGCCAGTGGTGGCGACGATGTGAGGGTTGATGCCTTCGAGGTGACTCCCCGGCCGCAACCAGAGGCTGGAAACGTCGCCTTTCTTCTTCCTTCTTCGTCCGTGGCCGAGACGACCAAGGACCTAGCGATGGCGGTGGTGGCGGCTTCACCTACCGGGCCGCATCAATCAACCTTGGTGAGAAGCCCTCCATACTCTGGGCCGGTGCCGCCCCGGCTGGATGCGTCGGGGCACTTCCCCCTTGCCGCGTTGGTGGAGAAGAGAGTGTAGGAGCAGCTGGCCGACGTTTCGCTGCTCCGCTCCTCAGTGGAATATGCCCTCTCTGATGCGGCCAAGGAGATTGCGACGCTCAAGCGGGAGCTTGATGCCGCCAAAGATTTGATTTCTCCTCTCTGCCGTATCCTTCCGCCTTGGTGTCTTGTTCTTTCCTTGATGGCTTGACTTGGTGATGGTTTTGCTTTGCCAGGTGACTCCACCTCTCGTGCTGGCTTGGAGAAGCAACTGGCGGCTTCGATTTCTCTCACCGCACATAACGGCCAGCTGAAGAGGAAAGATGCTGCACATGCGCTGGTCGTGGCCGACCTCCAAGCGGCAGAGAAGACATCGGAGGAGCTCCGCCTGGAGGTCGTCCGGCTGGCGGAAGAGGTGAAGAGGCTGCAGGAAGCCGAGAAACAGAGGCTGGGCGAAGTCGAAACCCTTCGGATGAATGGGGAAGACCTGAGACGTCAGTTAAAAGAATCTGTTGACGCCCATGATCAGACCTCTCGTGTTGCTAGGGAGCGTGAGCTCGAGCATGAGAAGTTGGTGGGCAGCCTGATTTCGGAGGTTGAACGAGTAAACGAGCTTATCCTTGGTACGCTATATCTTCCCCTTCTTCACTCCTTGCTTGGAATCCTCTTCCCGGTCTCACCGGCTTGAAACGCAGGCTTCTATCCCGAGGTGGACGCGCGAATCCAAAGGGCGTGCGCCTCTGAATGCACATTGCCGGAGTCTTCTGGCCCAGCTGCTGGGGCGATGCCGTCTGCTGTCTCCCGTCTTTGCCAATTTGGCCAAGAGTTCAGATTATTGAAGGAAGCAGCCAGTGGTGTCCTCGAGAACCTGTGGCCGAACGCTCCTATACCAGATGCTCTTCATGATTTGTCCATCCGGCTTGACGGAGCGCCGGCTGGCATTGATGAACAAGTGGAGATGGCGGCTCGTGGAGGCACCGACATGGCGTTGGCCCTGGTGAAGTCCTGGTACCCAGATGTGAAGATGGACATGCTGACGGGTGGCTTCCGTACTGGGACGTCTCTTGCGAGCTTGCGTCCTGAGATCCTCATGGCCTCAGGGCGGATCGCCAAGGCGGTTGATCTGACACAGCTTGTCCCTGCTGAGCCGTCTGTAGCTACGAGGCCAACTGAAGGCGCTGAAGCCGGCGATGCTGCCACTACACTTCCTTGATTCGCCTTATCACCGGGATGCCGGGTGTATTTGTAGGACTTGTTGCTTTGGATTGATGGCTGATTTGAACTGTTGTACTTTGTAATGTGGATCTGTTTCCACACTGTCAATTGCTATCTTTATCGTCTTTGAAATTGTTGGGTCTTTGTGTCAGGATTTGTGTACGTCTTGGTGAAGATATTCATCTTCTCTAGCCCCTGAATTTTGGGCCGGCTTGAGTGTCAAGACGGGTCGAAATTTTATGCTTCCCTTCATTTTTATGCTTCTTGACGCCGTACTGACGTCGTAGCAGCCTCCGAGTCTCCGACTTGGGGTAGTGTAGGTGGTCATCCGGGTGCGCAGAGCCGGCTTGGCGGCTGCGCAACCCCCAGGAATTCATTTCCTGCCGGCTGACGACGTGCCAGCCCCCAAGTCCGTGACTCGGGGTGTTGTTGATATACGCCCGGGTGCGCGGAGCCGGCTTGGCGGCTGCGCATCCCCCGGGAATGCGTTTCCTGCCGGCTGACGGCGTGGCAGCCCCCCCGAGTCCGTGACTCGGGGTGTTGTAGATATACGCCCGGGTGCGCGGAGCTGGCTTGGCGGCTGCGCAGCCCCCGGGAATATGTTTCCTGCCAGCTGACGGCGTGGCAGCCCTCGAGTCCGTGACTCGGGGTGTTGTAGATATATGCCCGGGTGCGCGGAGCCGGCTTGGTGGCTGCGCAGCCCCCGGGAATGCGTTTCCTGCCGGCTGACGGCGTGGCAGCCCCTGAGTCCGTGACTCGGGGTGTTGTAGATATACGCCCGGGTGCGCCGAACCGGCTTGGCGGCTGCGTAGCCCCTGGGAATGTGACGGTTTGACGCTTGTAGAAACCATGTGTCGGGCTTGTTCTGGCCGGACTCCTGCTCTGGTACTGGTTGCCTCCTCGACTTCTCCACCCCGGATTCTCTGTGGCTAATTGACTTGTTCGGATTCTTTGCGGGTCGTGCCCTCCATGCTATTGACCACGTGTCGCCTGGGGAGGCGTCGGTGACGGTTGGGTTCCCCTCTGTTCCTGTATAAGTAGCGCTGCGGACGCGCCCGCTTCGCTTCATCCCCTCCTCTTGCTCTTTCGTCTTCTCTTGTCATGGCGCCGAAGAAGGAGTTTGGAGAGTCCTCGTCCGTGCCGGTGAAGCGTGGGAGGGGTCGCCCGCCGAATCGAGGTCGTGGCGGTGGCGGTCGCCGCGGTGGCGGCGTGCGTGGTCGTGGCCGTGGTCGAGGCGCCGGCGGTGATGCCGCCGAGGGTGGTAGAAGCCCTTCTGCTGCTCGGTCTGATTCACCGGTTGGAGGCTTTTGGGATGCATTTCCCATATCTGAGTTCGTGCTGACGCTGTATGAGCCCGTCAAGCGCATTCAATGGCTTCCACGGGCTGTTGCCGAGGCACTGGAGGGTGAAGGTCCCTTTCGGTTCCTTCTTCATCGATTTGGTGCTCGCCAGGGCCCTTGGGAGGTGTTCGCTCGGGTCATCGTCAGCCATGAAGGTGGACAAGTCCACAGGCGGGTGGAGTTCTACAGCGGCTGGAAGGCCTTCGCCAGATTTTACCGTTTGGCGCCTCCCTTCATCATCCGCTTCCAGCTGAAGCGCCGGACTGGAGTCTTCTACATCAAGGTCTTCGACGGCTCCCTTTGCCTCAAGGAGTGGGAGGAGAGCGATGACGATATGACGCCTTCTCCGGCTTAGGTTTAGGTTACCGAGTGTCCGGCTTCATCTGTATGCGAGGTTGTCCGCCTGTGGATCTCCTCTTTTTGGTTCGTGTATTTTGTCTTGTCTCGTGCTTGCTTGTAAGCTTTAAAATTATTGTTGTACTGCCGGCTTGTTGTTTGTAGCCGAATGACGTTATCCATCCTGTTCTTGTACCTGTGTGCTTGAGACCGGCTTCGGATTTTTGCTGTGTCTCGCTTCCGGTTTCCGGGTCTCCGCAGCCGGCAAGCGGCATTTTGTACACAAAGCAGATGACGGAGCGGTTAGCTTGTTCAACCAGCTGTAAAATTTGCTATTATTTTGTTCGTCTTAATTATCCGCTCGCCTGTAGCCATTCCTGCCATAGTTCGTGTGCACTTCACCGTCCAGCGGGATCATGCACAGTACTATAACGTTAGGCTTTGGGTTATTAGGCCATGGTTTTTCAGTCGGCAACGGATTCTTGTTCTTACGTAGTTCGCATACAGTCCGCCTCCATCTTATTCTCTTGCCGGCCTTGCCGGATTCGAAGAGGTAGCCGTTTAGCATCGTGTAACTAATCGTCCGTAATAGGAGAAGGAGTTGCCGGCTGCCGGCTTGGCCGAGTTTGCAGAATGGCGTTTTTATCAGCCGGTACTACTTACCTTTGAGCGTTTTTCACGTTTTAGCATCCTCCAGCTTAATCTCTTGCCGGCTTTACCGGATTCAAAGAGGTAGCCGTTTGGAGCTTATTCACGCTACACAGCCGCTGGAGGGAAGTTTCCGGCTGCCGGAGCAGCCGGAAAATTAAAAGCGAAAAACTGCGAAAAATTGATTCATGTGCCCATCATTTTCATTCCTTTGTTAATAGCATAGGTTATACATACATGGCACTCGTTCAAATGTAGAATCGGCGTAAGAGTGAGGCGTTCCATGGCCTTTCTGTTTCATCGCCTTCCTTGTCCATCTTGTCCTTCTTGTGCTCGCGGGCGTCGATGAGGTAGTAGGCATCGTTGATGAGTGCTTTGCTCATGATGAATGGTCCCTCCCAGGGTGATGACAGCTTGTGCATGTTCTTGGTGTTTTGGATTAGCCGGAGCACGAGATCGCCTTCGCGGAAGCGTACATGCCTGGCTCTCTGGCTGTGGTAGTTGCACAGCTGCTGCTGGTACATGGTTGATCTTGATTCGGCGAGTTGGCGTGCTTCTTCAAGTAGGTCCATTCCGTCTTCGTAGGCTTGATTGGCTTCCACTTCCGTGAACAGGACGATGCGGGGTGCATCGTGCTCGATGTCGGTTGGCACGACGGCTTTGGCTCTGTGAACAAGGAAGAACGGGGTGAAGCCGGTTGAGCGAT
Source organism: Puccinellia tenuiflora (assembly GCA_012064385.1). Classification (NCBI taxonomy): domain Eukaryota; kingdom Viridiplantae; phylum Streptophyta; class Magnoliopsida; order Poales; family Poaceae; genus Puccinellia; species Puccinellia tenuiflora. The sequence continues at coordinate 197,025 of QRDG01002084.1, read as the reverse complement.
TCGGAGTTGTCCTTAGGCTCCAAAGAACGGATGGCAGCTCTTCCAGCCATGCACCGGCTGCTCGTTCAAGCGGCTCGAGCAACCGCGGTTTGATGCCGGCCAAGATGAGTCCGTTTTCCCGCTCGACCTGCCCATTTGATTGCGGATGCGCGACAAAGGCGACGTCCATCCGGATGCCGGCTCTACCGCAGAATCTGGCGAATTCACCCTTGACGAAGTTGGAGCCGTTGTCCGTGATGATGCTATTGGGGTAGCCGAAGCGGTAAATGATGCTCTTGAAGAACTTGACGGCGGTTGGACCGTCTAGTTTCTTGATCGGCTTGGCTTCGATCCATTTCGTGCACTTGTCAACGGCCACCAGTAGGTGCGTCATGCCGCCACTGGTCCTCCTCAACGGGCCAACCATGTCCAGCCCCCAGACGGCGAACGGCCAGGTGATGGGGATCGTCTTGAGTGCTGCAGCCGGCGTATGCTTTTGAGTCGCAAATCGTTGGCAGCTGTTACAGAGCCAGACTAACTGGTTTGCATCCGCCAGCGCAGTCGGCCAGTAGAATCCATGCCGGAATGCTTTGGCCACGATAGCCCTTGACGACGCGTGATGGCCACATTCGCCTTGGTGAATTTCTCAGAGTATCTTGATTCCTTCTTCTTGACTTACGCAGTGCTGGAAGGTGCCTGAGACGTTGCGCTTGTACAACTCGTTGTTGATGATGGTGTATGCGCTTGCGCGACGCTTGATTTGCCTGGCGACGAGCTCGTCCGCTGGAAGTTCGTCGTTGGCGAGGTAGGCGGGGAAGGGCCGCGTCCATGGCGGAGCCTCTTCGATGACGAGGACCTCAACAGCTTCCGGCTTGAGAGCAGCCGGCCCATCCGGCACCGCGCCCTGAGGCATCCGGATGGAATCGGAGCCTAGGCACGGCGTGATGGATGGCTTGTATAGCTTTTCGAGGGCGGCGCCGGGTGGAATTTCTTGTCGGAGGGAGCCGATGTTTGCCAATGTGTCGGCCGCCTCGTTGTTGGAGCGGTGGATGTGGTGGAATTCACATCCGTCGAACCATCCCGCAAGTTGTTGGACGTAGCAGCGGTTGGCGGCCATGTTGGAGTCCTTGGCGTCCCAATGACCGGTGGTTTACTGGACCACCAAGTCGGAATCTCCATAGCAGAGTATCCGCTTGATGTTCATGGCCTTGGCGAGCTTGAGGCCGTGTGCAAGAGCTTCATATTCGGCTACGTTGTTGGACGCCGTGAAGTGGATTTGTAGCACGTACTCGAGCCGGCACCCCTTGGGAGAGGTGAGGACGACTCCGGCCCCGAGTCCCCAGTATCTTTTGGAGCCGTAGAAGTGCATGAACCAGTGTTGGCCGGAATTGGGAGGCGGCGGAATGTGTTCCGTCTCCGTCCAGTCGATGAGGAAGTCGGCGAGCACTTGTGATTTGATCGCTGTTCTCTTGTCGTATTCGACCTCGTGCGCCGTAAGGTTGATCGCCCATTTCGCAATTCTGCCGGTTGCGTCTTTGTTGCATATGATCTCGGCGAGCGGAGCCTCGCTTATCACCTTGACCGGATGCTCTTGAAAGTAGTGTTTTACTTTCTTGGCCGCCATGTATACGCCGTATGCGAGCTTCTGGTAGTGAGGATAGTTTTGCTTTGATTGCGAGAGCACTTCGCTGAGGTAGTAGACCGGCCGCTGCACCAGCTGCTGTTTGCCGGCTTCCTCTCGCTCCACCACCAGGACGACGCTGACGACTCGATTCGAGGCGGCAATGTACAGGAGCATGGGCTCCTTCGGGGTTGGTGGCGCTAGAACGGGGGTGGTGGCAAGTGCGCGCTTGAGCTCGATGAAGGCGGCATCGGCCGCCTCGCTCCAGACAAACTTGTCTGTTTTCTTCAACAGGTGATACAGTGGGAGAGCCTTCTCGCCGAGCCGGCTGATGAAGCGGCTGAGGGATGCCAGGCATCCGGTGAACTTCTGGATGTCCTTGATGTTTCTTGGTCGTCGCATGTTCTCGATGGCGGCAATCTTCTCCGGGTTGGCTTCGATTTCGCGTGCTGACACGAGGAAGCCGAGTAGCTGTCCGGCTGGCACACCGAACACGCATTTCTCTGGATTGAGCTTCATCTGGAACCGTCGCAAGTTGTCGAATGTCTCCTTGAGATCAGCAAGCAGGGTGTGATTCTCCTTGGTTTTGATGACGATGTCGTCGACATAAGCATGGACGTTGCGACAGATTTGATCATGCAGGCATTTTTGCATGCATCGCTGGTACGTTGCCCCAGCATTTTTCAAGTCAAACGGCATGGTGGTGTAGCAGAACGGTCCGTAGGGAGTGATGACGGCGGTCTTGAGTTGATCATCCGGGTTCAACGTTATTTGGTGGTAGCCGGAGTAGGCGTCGAGGAGGGAGAGAAGGTCGTAGCCGGCCGTGGAGTCGATCACTTGGTCGATGCGCGGCAAGGCGAAGGGGTCCTTGGGGCAGGCCTTGTTAAGATGAGTGTAATCGATGCACATTCTCCACTTCTTGTTTTTCTTGAGCACTAGAACTGGTTTGGCTAACCATTCCGTGTGTTGTACTTCCATGATGAACCCGACTGCAAGCAGCCTGGCTATCTCTTCTCCTATTATCTTCCTTCTTTCTTCTGCAAAACGGCGTAAGGATTGCTTTACCGACTTCGCATCTGGCCAGACATGGAGAGAGTGCTCGGCAAATTCCCTCGGCACACCAGGCATGTCCTTGGGGGACCACGCGAAGATGTCCCGGTTCTCACGGAGGAATTCAACGAGCTCGCTTTCCTATTTGGGGTCTAGGTTTGCCCCCACGACGACGAACTTGGGCTTGTCGTCGTCGTCGAAGTAAATCTTCTTAGTGTCCCGTGCAGCCTGGAAATTCGACTCGCCATCCGGCTTGGCTGACTCCGGTACCTCCAGCTTCTCCTCACTGGCTTTGCGCTTGAACTGCCGCATCTCCTCGTTGCAAACCATGGTCTCGGCCACCTTCGCGCTGTCATTGGCGCATGCGATGGAGCGCTTGTAATCCCCGGAAATGGTGATGATTCTGCGCGGGCTGGTATCTTCATCTTGAGGTAAGCGTAGTGAGGTACCGCCATGAACTTGGCGAGCGCCGGCCGCCCAAGAATGGCGTGGTAGGCGCTGGTGTGTTCAACCACCTCGAAGGAGATGGTCTCGCGGCGATGGTTGTCTTTGGTGCCGAATAGGACGTCAAGCCGGATGAGCCCCATGGAGGAGCCGGCTCGCCCTGGCACGATGCCGTGGAAGACCGTCCGGCTTGGCATCAGGCTGGACTCAGAGACGCCCAGCTTCTCCAGCGTGTCGCGGTAGAGTATGTTGATGCTGCTGCCTCCGTCGATGAGGACACGCGAGAAGGTGCATGCGCGCTTGGGGGAGATGATCATGGGCTCCAGAACTAGTGCGTAGCCGCCTGGATTGGGCATCAGCTCCGGGTGGTCGCTACGGTCCCAGGTGATCGCATCTTCCGACCAGTTGAAGTACTGGGGGACGGGTGACACCACATCGTTCACCTCCTTGAATCGTTATCGCCGGCTTCGCTTGTTGTCGCGCTCGCTGACGAACACGATGTCGGCGGCATCCGGGTTCCTGTATTCGTCGCGATCCCTTTACGGTGGATATGGAAGACGTTCGCTCCTTTGGTCCTCGCGTTGGCGATCATCGCGATTCCTGTCTTTGCGCCGTCTGTCGTCACGCCTCCGGTCATCCCGTCCGGCTTTGTCCGGAGGTGGAGGCGGGTCCCTTCGTCCGTACGGTGGTGGCCTCGGTCGGCCGAGGTTGCATTGTCTCACAGTATGGTTGGCTGGTCGATCGCCATGATTCCGGCACGGCCGGTCGAGCAGAGACTCGTAGTTGTTCTTTGCCCTTGTCCAGCGCAGGTCGCTGCTTGTTCTCATGCGGTGGTTGTCGAAGCCGCCAGCCGGCCTTCCTTCTGTGGTAGCGACGACCTTGGACTCGACACGGTCGTCGGTGGACTTGCACTTGCCGGACGCATCGGAGTCGCGTCGGGTCGATCTTCCTTCTTGCGCGTCCGTTCGGCTTCGGCGCGTAGGCAGCTCAGCCATGATGATCCTCCCGGATTCGTCAAGTCGGATCGGGTTGGTCATGCCCACGTCGGCGGTGGCGTACTCATCCGCGATGGCCATGAGGTGCGCCATGGTCTTCGGGCTTTTCCTCAGGAGCTTGTGCTTGAGTAGAGTTTGGTCTTTGCAGCCCTGGACGAAGTACTGGACGACTTGAAATTCTGGGATTCCTTCGCAGGAGTTGCACAGGCCGGTCCACCGTGTTAGGTAAGCACGGTCCGACTCATCCTCCTTCTGCTTGCACATCGCGAGCAGCTGCGCATTGCCCGGGTGCAGGTAGGTGCCGGTGAAGTTGCGGTTGAACACTTCCTCGAAATCCAGCCAGCTGTTGACGCTTTCAGCCGGGAGGCTGTTCAGCCAGGTCCGAGCCGATCCCTGGAGCATGAGCGGCACGTAACGTACGGCCACCCGCTTGTTGCCTCCTGCGATGTTGACTGCGGTGACATAGTCGGCCAGCCAGTCCTCCGGCTTGGCGGTGCCGTTATATTTTGGCGTGTCCCTTGGGAGCGTGAATCCCTTGGGAATTGCTCTGTCTGGATGCGTGGTCCGAAACAGCTATGCGCGGCGACGTCTTCTTCCTCGATGGCGCTTGAAGCCTTGAGCGACTGGATGCGTTGTCGAGCATCGATGCCGGCTTCCGGTCCCAGCGGCCCCAGGCGTTGGTCGATGGTGACCTTGTGGCCGACTCGCTCCTTGACGCTGCGTCCGACTCGGGGGTTGTTGTCGTCGCCATCTTCAGGTCGTTCAGTCGGATCACGACCGTGATCTCGGGGATGTGAGCTCGCTCTCCTCTCGCGATGAGCTCGTGGTTGCTTTTCCTTTGGCCTGCCGCAACTTGTCGATGACGCCTCGTAGCCCTGCTTGGACTTGCCGGCTGCGTCATAGCCGGGTGGAGGAGCGTACAGCGCCAAGTCCTTGCTTCCAGCCGGCTCGGTTTCGCGTTGCTGCCGGTTAGCCGTGGCGATGAGTTCCTGAACCTAGCGCATTTGTTGACGTAGCTCTTCGCCTTGGAGATGAGGAAGTTCGGCAACTGCCACCTCCGCGGCCTTCATGTTTTGAGCCGGACAACTGTATTCCGGTTGGACGATGTCGGAGTTTTTGTGCAGCTGTCCAGCACGGTTCAATGCTCCGCCGAGGTCCCCTCCTTTGCGCCTGATCTCGCCCAGCTTGTCCGTGTTGCCTCTTGCCAGCTCGAAACCATGGACGATGTTGTACTCGCACATCGTGGCGTTGAGTCGGCGCTGCGTCGAGGCCAAGTGGAGTGCCTTGTCGTACATTTGCTGGAGCATCTTCTTGAGCTCGGCTGCCGCCTTGGATGGGTCCACACTCGGCGCGATGGGAGTGCTCAACAACTCGAACTCCGCCTCGAGGTTGCGCTGGAAACGCGAAGGCTCGCCAGCTTCGTGGACGGTTCTACCGGTGACGCCTCCTGCGACCACATGCTCTACCGTGTGCACCTCGGCGTAGACGCAGAGCTCGGTGTCGTCGCAGTCCGCGTTGCCGGAGTCGAGGTGGTCGAAGGAGGACTCACAGCCGCGTGTGCTGGCGTCGAAGGCCGATGGAGCCAAACACGTGAGGACCTCCTCCGGGTACTCCTTTGCAGCGACGGCGACGTAGACGGGGAAGTTGCCGAAGGTGACGATGACGCCTCCGCTGATGAAGCCCACGTCGGCAAAGCTCTGGGTGTTGTTGATGATGCAGCCGACGGAGCCGACGGAGAGCACGAGGCCGGAGATGACACGTCGGCCATCAACGGAACAGGATCCCGTGCAGAACATGACTCCGCTCGTCGCGAGCCCCACGGTGGGCGCCAAATGTCGTGGTGGATAGCACGGCATACCCATCAGTGATGGGGAAGATTGTGGATAGCACGGCATACCCATCAATGTCGTGGTGGTTACAGGGAAATTACATGGCTATCCCTATGACATCAACTATACTCTGGTCCGGCTTCAGCTCATTGTCATGATGCTGTACAGGAATCGCCCGACATGAGGTACTGTTCGCGGGCGACGGTTACGCGGGGTTTGGCCCACTTGGTACGGAACTGTCGGTTGGTGGATCCGGCTTCAGTCCAGCCGGACAGATGCATCCGGATAGGCACAGCCGGACGAACGCTGCTGGCATGATGCAGCCGGCGTGTCGCAACCGGCCTGACCCTGCTGGATTGAGGAGTTTGAAGAAATGAGCGTCTTTTGGGTATCCAGGGTTCATATCCCCGATAGGGAGATGGCCAATTTTTGTGGAGAAAACAACATCCGACTCGATCTAGCCTCGGTGGCACACCCACAATCCAATGGACAAGCTGAGTGTGCAAATCAGGAGTTGCTCAAAGGGATCAAGCCCAGATTAAGAGTTCCCCTGTTAAGAGCCGCCGGGTCCTGGGTTGAGGAGTTACCAGCATTACTCTGGAGCATAAGGACGACTCCTAACAGATCCACTGGCTTCACGCCGTTCTTCATGGTCAATGGAGCAGAAGCAGTCCTGCCTAGTGATTTACTTCACGACGCGCCACGGGTCGCCAATTACATCGAGACAGAGAATGAGCTTGCTCGCCAGAACTCGGTGGATGCACTAGAAGAGGCAAGGGAGTTAGCCCTTGAGAGATCTGCAGTTTATCAGCAGGACTTGCGGCGATATCACGCACGCAGAATCAGAACTCAAACTTTCCAGGAAGGAGACTTAGTGCTTCGCCTAGTCCAAAATAAGGAAGGGATGCACAAGTTATCTCCTCCATGGGAAGGACCATTTGTTATCAGCAAAAAATTACATAATGGGTCGTACTATCTAATGGATGTACGAGAGCCGACAAGTGAAAGCAAAAGAGCTAACACAGCTCATATGCTAGATCCATATGCAGAGGCAAAGAGGCCCTGGAACATAGCTCAGTTGCGTCCATATTATAGTTAATCATTGTAAGCAAGATATGCAAGTTATCAAAGAGCCCAGTGAGCTCTCTATACATTGTGTCATGATTATTTTGATCAAAACAAATAAGGCCGACTGCATTTGAAATTGAAATTGTTTGTCGAAACACTCAGCATGTGTGCTTTATTACGTTTTGATCTTGAGTTTCTTGGGGGCTTGTCTTTCAGAAAAAAATTCAAGCTTTAGACTCTTGAACTCGGCACAGAAGCCGAGTCGTTCCTGATTTTTATCTGGTAAGCTAGATGCAACTTGCCAAATTTTGACTAAATACTACAGGCATGACTCGTCCTGAACTCCTTTGAAGCCTAAAAAGGACTTAGGAGAAGTTGGACTTGTGATAGCGAAACTGTTAGTAAAAGTCACGCGAGGCCTACTTATTCATCAGTATAAATTTCAGATGGGTTATATGAACCAAAACAATTTCAATAAACTGGGCAAAAAAGCAAAGCCCATCACATAAAACCAAGATATTCAAAGCATGTCATTACAAGGATAAAAGTTTTACATCCCAAAAGCCGGACAACACGGCATCAGTTAAAGATAAAGTCTAAAAATTATCCAAAAGATGAGCCGATTGTGCAGGAGCAGGCGCAGAAGTTGGAGCATTAGCAGCAGCACCTTGGGCAGAGCTGCCAGGTGTAGAGGGATCCTTCATCACAGGGGCGACTCCTTCATTTGTATTCTGGGAGTCGACATCATCCTCTGGACGGGCTCGAGCAGGAACAGGTGCTGCAGAAGTTGATGATGTAGGACCCGTGGAAGTGGACGCGCCAACACCCAATTGTGAAGGACGGCCGAACTCCACAACTGGAGGAGTCGCCATGAAAATTTTCTAGTTGTTGGAGTCGTATTGATGTCTCCATATCTTAGAGTCCATGTTGCTGACAATCTGGCAAGCAAAAGGCCTCACCGATTTCTGCAATCTTTCAAAGTCATCTTTGGTGAAAGGGGAGCCATTTTCATGCTGCTCCGGCTTGCCCAAGGTCAACAGTGCAGGATCCACAGTCGTTGGATAATATGCCCGCATCAAGGCAAGGACTCGGACAACTGCATGCCTGAAAGAGGACTCCTTCCTGGCCTTCACATAAGCAGGAGCTCGGTATAACTCTCTCACTAGACGCTCAGGAGCTGAAGGACACTTCTTCTGAGGAGACAGATAAGTGACAATGGCTTTGGCACCCTCCTGCAAGCCATGGCAGTGATCCAACAACTCGTTCATTTGTGAGCCAACTCCTAGTTTCATTTTTGAAGAAGCTGAGCCTGAAAGAATTGCAGCAGATCAGTATAGCAAGGCAAATAATTAACAGTGCAAGTACAAAACAGAGAAATATCAGAAGGTACCAAAGATGCGCTGGATCATCACTTTGATACCAGTGCGGCAGCGGTCAAGGCCAACGTTCAAATCCTTGATGGCTTTCTCTGCAATCTTCTTGTTATGAGCAGAAGTTTTCCTTTCATCTTCCAGCTCGGCACAGACATTTTTCAAGTCCTTCTCAAGCTGGAGAGCATGGTTCTTTTCAATTTCAGCAGATTTGGCGGAAGCAGCCGCCTTTTCCTCAAGTTTTCACATATCTCTCTGCATACGAGAGACAGTGGCATGTAACAACAACACAAAGAGTTACATGTTAGAGATAGCTCCAAGTTGTCAACGAGGTACAACTTGGCGCTTGGGGGCTACAGGGAGTTCTTTTCTTTAAGGAGTGCAAGACAAATTTATCAGTTAAAGATTTTTCAGTGAAAGCATAGGAAATTGGCCTAGGAGTCCCAAGATGTTGTGAACAAACAACTCGGAACTTGGGGGCTACAAGGGTTCAAAATTCAGTTTTCAATAGTAAAGTACAGTGCAGATGGTAGCTCCGAGTTGTCGCAGGCTAACAACCCGGCGCTTGGGGGCTACTCATGGATAAATTTTAAAATCAAAGACATAGGTTTCAGAGTCTATTAAGCTCCGAGTTGTCGCAGGCTAACAACCCGGCGCTTGGGGGCTACTCACAGATAAAAAATCTTAAAGCCATACGAGAAATTTTTATAGTCTTAAGCTCCGAGTTGTTGCAAGTTAAAAACAACTCGGCGCTTGGGGGATACATGCATGAAGTTCAATTTTTTTTCTATAAGAGATGACAATAAGGGATAAAGGCTAAAGCACCTACCTTAAGTCTCAAGTTAGCACAGTAGGTGCTTGGGGGCTACTGGTACGGTAAGAGGTAATAACTTGTACAAGAAAAGGTGAAGAACTTACAGTATGGACCATCTTCAAAGCCATCAAGCTGGCCAGCTCCTCGCCCTTCACCCTGGTGGACTCTTCATTCCACCTGAAGGCCTCATCCCATGCATCCATGAAGGACTTGTTCTCCCCAATATGGAGTCGGCTATAATCAACAACAAGGCTGGAGGCAGGATCTGCAGGTCCCTTGTGAAATTCTGGGAGAGGTGCTTGGGAAATACTCGTCATAACGTGTACAGTTTGGGCCGCAGGTTGTGGCTTTGTGGTAGGAGAGGAGTGGGTCCGAGTTGTCAACTCGGCTTGAGGAGCCAGTGGTGGCATAGTAGCAATAGTGACCCCAGTGGAAGCAGCCACTGAAGGAGTCATCTTCGTGCTAGTTGAAGTTGACAGTGGGGTATCGGCTTGGTGTGCCGATGTGACGTCGGTTGCAGCAGAGAGTTTTGCAACTTTAGTTGAAGGCCGAGCCCTAAAAAGAAGAATTAGAAAGGTTAAAATCATGAAAAGATGCAGGCAAAAGGAATACAAACAAGTCGGGATAATACAAGTGAAGAAGTTGATTTACCCAGTATTGGTCTCCAAGTCCAGGGAGGCATTGGAGTCAGAAGATGGCATGGCCCTGGAGTCATACGAGTCCTCGGCCAAGGAAGGAGAAGCATTGGGCAACTTGCGCTTCCGAGTGGTAGGAATCACAAGTGGAGCGTCAGCTGGACCACTACTCCTCAGCTTCCTTTCCCTGGCGGCTAGTACGCCCTGTGATTGATTGTGATCTTTAGTAAGAGCAGCTTGAGTTGGAGAAAGACATGAGAGGGGCACCTTTGGGACTCCAGTTCGCTCTTTCCTCTTCAAATTCTTACGAGGAGTCGGGGCCGGGTCCTTATCACTATACGACTCGCCAGATGAAGTCGTCACAGCAGTTGGTGGGTCCCCAGTGGAAGGACCCCTGGCATCATCATCAGGAGCCTTAGGAGAGGACTCCCGGATTTCTTCTTCATTGCCCTCGTCGCTCTCAACGCTGGCACCTTGGTCATTGGGTGACCACCAGCTATCAGTAAGCTATGCACAAGTTCAAAAAGTTTCAATTAGATAAAGAAGAAGTTGAAATACAACAAGAGAAAAGTCAAAGTGCAAGTGTTGAGCAACTTACAGCTGGAGGAGGAGTTGTTACACAGAAAGGTGAAATACCAAAGCTTTCCTGGTCCTTCACCAGCTTGCCAGTTAGTTTCTTCACCAACCGATTAATATCAGTGGTGCTGGCTTGATTCTCCGTCATCCGGAGGTCGTCCGTCACACAGCGGGTGTACTCGACAATTAGCCGAGTCCTTGGACTTAGTGGCTGGATTCTCCAAGTCGTCCAGCAGAGCACCAGGTCCATTCCACCGAGTCCATGCGCTATAAGAGCGTGGAGTCGTCTCATCAAGGAATCGACTTTTGGACGAGCATCTTCAGAGCACTTTGCCTTCATATTGGCATTTATCTGAAGAATATCAGGAGAGAAGTCGGGGAGATGGGGCTCGTCCACAGTGGATGTGTCCTTGCAATAGAAGTAAGATTTCTGCCAGTCCTTGATATGACTCGGCAGGATAGGTTTTGGGAAAAGAGAGCCCTGGCGGCGCTGCAGAGCAACACCCCCACATTGGAGAAGTGGGCCACCAGCACGCTCAGGTTGAGGATTACAGTAGAAGAGTTCAAAAAAGAAGTCAAAATCCGGCTTGATTTGAAGATAATCTTCGCACAAAGTTATGAAATTGGAAAGATTCAAGATGGAATTGGGGGCAAGATCATGAATTCTAAGCTTGTAGAAATTGAGGACCTGACGAAAAAAGAGTTTGTCGGGGGGAGTGAAGCCGCGGAAGAGGTGCTCACCGAAGATGACGACCTCCCCGGCGGCCGGCGATGGTTCAGTTTCTTCGCCAGCGTCGCGCCAGGAGATGCTGGCGGAGATGAGCCCGGACTCCTCGTATCCTTTGAGGGTGTCCTGGGTCAGCAGAGATCTGCCCCAATTGGTGGAGATTGTCCGCTTCGATGCGGGTGCAGCAGCGGCGGCGGCGGCAATGTCCACCACCGAGCCCAAGGTCGCCTTCCCCTTAGCAGCCTTGGAGTGCTTGGGTGCCATGGCGAGAGAAAGGTGTGCGCGCGCGAGAAAGGAAGAGCACGTGCAGACGGAGGAAGAAGACGAAGTGGAAGCAGAAAGGGTAAAGTGAAGATCTGGTCCCCACACTTAAATAAAGGGGATGAGTCAACCCTAGAGAATAACGGCGCTGTCTGTTGCGCTAGATGCGCGGGAATCGCAGGAATCACGGGATTTTATTCGTTACAAAGATACGCGGCGAAACTGAAGCGTCCCGATGACCATGGTCAACAGATGACACATGTGGAAATGAAATAACAAAATAACTCGGAAGAGCCGACTAGTTTTTAAAAGACGAGTCCCCAGTATGGATAAGGGAGAAGTTTGCCCTCCTAGCCAACTCGTAAAGGGCTATAGCCACATGACCAACCACGGAGTGGGGGTCGATTGTGAGGCCAGAGTAAAGGAGAGGGCCGACTTGGTTTTATCAAGGTTTATTTATGTTTATGCAGGAATTCATCTTAGAGCCAGCAGCAGGCGACTTCTGAGTTATCATCTCTAAAAAAGAAGCCGGAGGAAAAGGAGCCAGATGTATATGCCAAGACTGCGGCCAAGATAAATTCGGGGGCTACTGATGGGGGGTATACTTTTCAGGTAGGCCCATGGAGCCGGAAAGTGGGCCTGCCAGAACCCAGGAGGCCCAAGTCGGGTTACACTTCAAGCAACATGGGCTAGACAAGGAACAAGCCGGCCAGCCCGTTATGAGTCAGCAGAAAGGAAAGGACCCGGCGGAGACCGGAGTCCAAACACAACCCGGAGTACCAACTTGGAAGATGAAGGCCTAGAGTAGGACTCCGTATTCAAGTGTAACTCGGCATAAGTTGTAAGTCTAGGGACCCGGCCACCTTTATAAGGAGGGCCCTGGACCTTAGAACGATAAGCTCTCAAGAAACACCAAACCCGTAGTCGCCGATTCCCGAGTTAAGGAGTCGAAACCTTGTAATCGAGAACTAGTCCACAACAATAAAGAACAAGCAGGAAGTAGGTCTTTACCTCTAAACAGGGGGGCCGAACCTGGGTAAACTCCGTGTCCCCTTGTCGAGACTAACCTCTCCTATGTCCTAGTCACCAATGGCCCCACAACTAAGCTTCCTAGAGGAAGTACTTGCCGTGACAACCCCACGATAGATGGCGGGAACAACAACTCGAACCTGACCAGACATTGGACCACATCAATCTGTAACCCTGATAGACTTTCTGAATCGATTACCTTTTGAGAAATTGCATTGAGGAATGCACATACCTTCACAATGGCTAGTCGAACATTTTCCAGTAGAATTCCCCTCAATGCAACCGGAAGCAATTGCATCATAAGCACGTGGCAGTCATGAGACTTTAGGTTTTGGAATTTTTTCTCTTTCATATTTACTATTCCGTTTATATTCGACGAGAAGCCAGACGGGACCTTGATACTGAAAAGGACTTCAAAAAAGATTTCCTTCTCTTCTTTGGTAAGAGCGTAGCTGGCAGGCCCTTCAAACTGCCCTGCATGCATGTCGTCTCGTCCTTTATGACGTTGCTGGTCCTCCCATGCTCCCGGTGTATCTTTTGACTTCCCATACAAGCCTAGAATATTCACGCAAAGATTCTTCGTCAGGTGCATCACGTCGATTGCAGAGTGGACCTCATGGACTTCCCAATATTATAGCTCCCAAAATATAGATTTCTTCTTCCACATGGGTGCGTGTCCGTCAGCGTCATTCAGAACAGGTTCTCTGTCAGGACCCTTTCCAAAGATTACATTTAAATCCTTGACCATACCAAAAACAAAAACCACTACGGGGGACAGGCTTCGTCCGGGTTTCTTCCTTGCCATTGAAATGCTTGCCTTTTTTCCTTAAGTGATGCCTGGGCGGAAGAAAACGACGATTGTACGGGTATACATTCTTTCTATATTTATCCAGATATAAACTTTCAGTCTCATCCAAACAGTGTGTGCATGCATTGTATCCTTTGTTCGTCTGTCCTGAAATGTTACTAAGAGCAGGCCAATCATTGATGGTTACGAACAACAACGCTCGTAGGTCAAATTCCTCCTGTTTGTGCTCATCCCACACACGTACACCTAGTTCGGCCCACAACTATAAAAGTTCATCAACTAATGGCCTTAGGTACACATCAATGTCGTTGCCGGGTTGCTTCGGGCCTTGGATCAGCACTGGCATCATAATGAACTTCAGCTTCATGCACAACCAAGGAGGAAGGTTGTAGATACATAGAGTCACGGGGCAGGTGCTGTGGACTGCAGCTCCGCTCCCCAAAAGGATTCATGCCATCTGTATTTAGATCAAACCATAAGTTCCTTGCGTCACCTGCAAAGTCCGGGAAGTCTCTCTCGATTTTTCTCCACTGCTTATCATCGGGGTGCCTCAACATTCCGTCTTTCTTACGGTCTTCCATGTGCCATCGCAACAACTTGGCATGCTCTTTGTTTCTGAACAAACGTTTCAACCGTGGTATTATAGGAGCATACCACATCACCTTGGCAGGAACCCTCTTCCTGGGTTGCTCGCCCTCAACATCACCAGGGTCATCTTTTCTGATCTTATACTGCAATGCAGTGCATACCGGACATTTATCCATATTCTCGTATTTCTCACCACGGTAGAAGATGCAGTCATTAGGGCATGCATGTATCTTCTGCACGTCTAATCCTAGAGGGCAGACAAGCTTCTTTGCTTCGTACGTACTGGCGGGCAATTCGTTATTTCTTGGAAGCATCTTCTTCATTAGTAGCAGCAACTTTTCAAATCCCGAGTCAGTCACACCGGTCTCTGCCTTCGACTTCAGCAATTCCAGTGTGCTACCCAGCTTCTTCTGGCCATCTTCACAAGTTGGGCACAACAATTTGTTGTGGTCCTGTAACATCTGCTCGAACTGCAACCTCTCCTTTTCTGTGTTGCAGTCTCGCTTTGCATCAGAAATGACCCGACCAAGATCATCAGTGGGCTCATCTGCTGCCCGTTCTTCACCTCCTTCTTCTTCATTGTCTTCCATTGCGGTATCAGCGTATTCAGGGAACATAGATTGGTAGTTGTCATCATCGTTCTCTTCTTCATCGCCGTCTTCTATCATAACCCCTCTTTCTCCGTGCTTGGTCCAAACATTATAGACGGACATGAAACCGAACCGAAGCAGGTGGCTCTGAATGACTCTTGAGGAAGTGTAATCCTTCTCATACCGACATTCAATACATGGACAACACATAAAACCATCACGCCGCTTGTTCACCTCGGCCACAACGATAAAAGAACGCACGCCTTCTCTGTAAGCGCCAGAGCGTCGGTCACCGTACATCCATGGATGGCCCATCTGCATCATGCAACTTTATATCAAACGCAATCACGATGCTAAAATTAGTACCGCGTTGTCTAAACGAGAAAGTAGTTGCTAACCTTTTAGGACACTTGGAAACAAAGAGGAGGAAGCTTAAGTGTGGCTCGGGCACCTCATATCATGTTTGTCTTGTGTGAACTCAAGTGACATCGCTCTAACATGCATTTCACCGAACACCTCTAGTGCATATGAAGAAAAAAAACCCAGCACAAACCTACACCACCTCCCACCAGAAAAAAACAAGAGAGGGGGAAGAGGGGCTGCATATATATAGGGCCAGACCTTTTGTCCTGGTTTGAGATACAAAACGGGACAAAAGGTGGGGCACCTGCCCGCAGCGGCCCGCATACCCCTTTTGTCCCGGTTTGTATCTCAAACCGGGACAAAAAGGCCCTAACGACCCGGGACAAAAGGGGCCGCCGGTTTCAGGGCGACGTGGCCGGACCTTCGCGGGTTGAGACACGGCCGCGACTAAAGGCCCGGGCGAAAGACCTGTTTTCTACTAGTGAAGCACCCTAGAAAATGGCCAGCACGCCACTGTCTCCCGCGATGCCTCCCATTTTGTCATCCAACCCTGAAAGAAATGGTCCGCCAGCTCGCCACCACCTAGGCCACCCCAGTCGGCAGTTGCGCACGCACGCACCACTGCCGCTATTGGAGCCAACTCCCCCGCTTTCACCAGATGACAACAACGAGGAGTATATGGAGGAGCATATATAGAAACAGAGAAGGAGGAGGAGGATGAGTTGCCATCCTTCCCGGAGCAGGCCGCCCTGTTTTCCTCCTAGGCCACCACGCACCAGGAGAGGCGCGGTCGGCGGCTGAGGGCAGTGACCCTGAGCAGACCAACGACTTCATCGAGCATCGCGTGATGCAAATCCCCATCGTCGATGTGGCGAAGGAGCAGGAAGTCTACCAGTTCGTGGCCGACGAGCGGTGAGCCACCATGGCGCTGCAAG
The DNA here is from genome assembly GCA_012064385.1 of Puccinellia tenuiflora. Taxonomy (NCBI): domain Eukaryota; kingdom Viridiplantae; phylum Streptophyta; class Magnoliopsida; order Poales; family Poaceae; genus Puccinellia; species Puccinellia tenuiflora. The sequence continues at coordinate 181,343 of QRDG01002084.1, read as the reverse complement.
CCCGGAGGGAGGCAGTGCACACCGTCCGTTGATAGATGGAGGAGGCACAACAGCGAGCAGCACACCACCATCATTTTTGTAAATGACATTGAATTCAGATATGAACGAAATGGAATTTTGGATCAAAGTGAGATGAAACAAATCATATTTTAAATTTAAATATGTGCCCTAGTTGATCAGTGTCGTCAAAAAGTGTACCACTTAAATGTGCCGCAGCTGATCTGTCTCGCGGAAAGGCCTTAGTACCGCCGAATATCGTTTAGTCGAATAGCCAACCATCGAGGTACACTAAGTGCAGCGTATATGCTTTTCGTGACACCCTTTTCCTGGTGGCCCTCAAGCCCCCACCTAAACTCTTTCTACAACATTTAGGCATATAGCTCGGTGCACAAGGGTAGAGAAACTCGTAAGCTCTTGTAGCGAACGTATTTGCGTGCCATGGCGTGGTGGTGCCATGCATGTTTGGTTTGGTATCCGGTTTTGCTGTTATCATCCCTTTGTGTTCATAGCATATTTTTGGACCCACGGCTAAAAGTCGGGTGACCTTTTTCAAAAAACAACGGTTCCACAACTTGCTTTGCGAGGGGTGTTTTGACGGCAAGGTTTTCGCTAGAGTTGATGTGGCTGTTCAAAACCTTCAAAGTTATTTATGTAGATTTGAGCAATTCTGCCTTAGAGACGTAGCGCAAAGCCATTACGTGAAAAGTACAAATGGTGGAAAGCGATTTTAATGGATTGTAACCTATTCATTTGTTTCTTTTATGGTTATTTGTCTATCTGTTGTCGCACCAACAAAATCACATTGTTACTCTAAACGAGACCAACGGGGAAGAAAGCAATGACAGAAGAAATCAATGACATTTCATTAAGAGAGTGGTGAGTCTTAAACTATAGCCGATTAGCCGCCTAGCACACCAATTCATGTGCTAGCCAATAAGCACCAGAGTCTTTCTCACATTGTTACTCTAGAAAATAAAGTTTAATTGCGCCGGATTTCTTCGTCGTGCGTCGGGACGATTTTGTTAGGCCATCCGTAATGGTCATATCTTAGCGTGGTATCCTAGACTTTTTGGTTAGGTGGCACTATATTAATAAAAAAAGTTTGATGTTATATCTTATATAAGATATAACTCTTGCACTGGATCATAGGCAAAAAAAAATTGCTAACCCAATCACATTCAAGTATAACGCAAAAATCATTAAATATAAAATTTATTTAAATACAACCCTTAAGATACAATGCATTGGAAAAGTAGTTTTTTATAATTCACCATTGCCTAGAATAACGCGTTAATATACAATGCATTCCTGAAGGCCGAAATTTGGCGCACCTACATCCACACTCTGTTCTGTCAGGTACCAACGTGGCGCAGTTCATATGCTCACGAACGTAAGTCCGGGCGGAACGGGGACGAGGCGAGGCGTGAAAAAGAACATGGCCAAAAGCAAAGCGAGTGTGGGGGCGGCGGTTGCAACCAAGTTGGAGCGAATATTCCCAGCGGTGGGGCCAGGCGACATCATCACCGACGTCTCTCCGCGTCTCCCTCTTCCCACATGTGTCCAGCGCGCGTGGAGCGGGCGCACCAAATTAGCCGGGGGGGGGGGGGGGGGGGCGAAATTCCCAGCGCGCGACTATTGCGCGGCTGCTGGAGCTCACTTTTGGCCCCGCGCGTGGTAAACATGCCGTTTTTCCAGCGCGCGGTTTATTCAGCGCGACTGCTGGAGATGCTCTGAAAAGAACAAGGGCAAGGCCAAAAGCAAAGCGAGTGTGGGGGCGGCGGTCACAATCAAGTTGGCGTGAATATTCCCTACGGTGGGGCCAGGCGCGACATCATCGCCGACGTCTCCCCGCGTCTTCCTCTTCCCACGCTGGCCCGGCACCACCGCGCTTCCTTTCACCGTCCGCCCACGCCGCCGGAATATTCCGTCGGAATAGGATTGGGGCAGCTAGCTCACCGACGAGACATCGATCAAAACCATATATAGAACCGGGAACTCGAATTAATTGACCAATTCCATGGACGTACGCGTGCTAGCTACCGACAAGCTGTTTTCCTCGCCAAAGGAGAGCAAAACAAGATCGCCGATGGAGAGCTCACCTGGCGGCCGGGGATATGCGGTCCGATCCATCCATCGTTCTTGGTCACGGCGGTAACCCGATGGAACGATGCGTGTTGTCGTGATCATTGACCGGTGAGGGCGACACCTCATCACCGTTGGTAGCGCTTCCTTTTCTTTAGGCAAAATCTAGTAAGCGAGCAATGATCATCTTTAACTAAAAATAAAGGGCAACAGACCAACAGTGATGATCAGAACAGAACCGACAGACAGCTTCCCCTCCCCCTGTGCTGTACGCCTGTACGACCGGAGCCCGGCGGCAGCGGCACACATGCACACATGGGCCCAACCGCTCATGTCGGGGCGCGCCCTTTCCCGAGGCCGATCGGACGGCGGCCGTGAGCCGGCGCCCGTCCACGCGGCGCCGCCCGGTCGGTCGTCTTGTTTGTTCCGGGTCTGGGTTCTGTTTTGTTCTGCCTCCCGGCGCAAGGCTCCCCGAGATTCGCGCCACATGACCGGTGATGCTACGGCATGCGATGCGATGCCCACCCCGGCCGGCCTCGATCGGTTCCTCTTCTCCCTCCCGCTTCGGCGCCCATCTCTCGCTCTCCCTTTTTCTTCTCTCTCACCTGTCTACATATCGCCGCACCTCCGCGTCTCTGTCTCCGCCCACGACCAGCTCTAGCTATCAGAGCGCAAGCGGCAGCCATATATCGGCACGCATTCCCATCACATACGAATCCTCCTCGGGCTTCGCCGAAATCCTACGCTAACTTCCCACGGCACCAGATTCTTGCCCGCACCCCACCGGACCCCCTGACTGCGGCACATACACGGCCGCCCTCCCTCTGCTACGTCGTGAGCTCGATCGAAGAAGCTAGCGAGCTTGCTCTAGCTGGGAGAGTTGAAGAACGGCCGGCCGGTCGAGGTGTGAGGTCGATCGAGCAGAGAACCCGGTGGAGATCATGATGTTCGAGGGGATGGAGCGGTCGGGCTACGGCGTGGGCGCCGGGGTGGTGCTGTCGCGGGACCCCAAGCCCCGCCTGCGGTGGACGCCCGACCTGCACGAGCGCTTCGTCGAGGCCGTCACCAAGCTCGGAGGGCCCGACAGTAAGTACCTCCAGCTCTGCTATCTCTCCTCTACTGTACGCATGAAGCATGTGCACAGTAACGCAGCCTCGCTAGCTACGCCCAGTTCATGTGCTCATGTACGGTAGCTGGTCAGAGCAGTTTGTCCAGAGTATCCCACCGGCTGTAAATTAAGGTCAAATGGACCGGGCATGTGCGCGCGCAGGAATTTGGGGTTTCAGTTCTACCGAGTCTCTTTACACATTTCTAGCATCAGAGTGATCCATGTATTTTGATCATGATCATCAGTCTATTGTGCCATTTCTGTCTGCTTCCTTACATATATGTGATATGTTCTGAGATCCATGTATATGCAACCAGCCGTAGTTCTTACCAAGACTCTTGATCTGACTTGGTTTTCCATTTGACTCTGCTGTCGACAGAGGCGACGCCCAAGTCGGTGCTGAGGCTGATGGGCATGAAAGGGCTCACCTTGTACCACCTAAAGAGTCATCTTCAGGTTTCAGCTCGTAAATATAGTGTTTTTCTTTTCTGTCTTCAGTCAATACTAGTTTCCTAACTCTCGATCATGTCAAACCTTCAGAAATACAGGATGGGAAAGCAGAGCAAGAAAGATACAGGCTTCGAGACCAACAGAGGAGGTATGCATATAACTGGCAAACACTAGCAAGCAGGAGTGAACATGATATATTTTAAGAAAATAAGTGACAATTTTCTTTTGACGTTGATGCATATAATATATATTCTTGTTTTGTCCTGTTTTTAAATTTCACTTGCCTTTAATTGTTGTTTCCACAGCGTTCGCTGCACACGGCATCAGTTTTTCCTCTGTGGTGCCTCCGAACGTTCCGTCTGCTGGAAACAACAATATGGGGTGAGTGTAGCTTTTCACAATAGTGCATCGGACCATGCCTGATTTGTAACTTATCCATGATGATCAGGAAGAGGCGTAGGAAGAACTAACATCGTTTAGTTGGCAGGATACAAAATAGTAGTTGTATCTGACGACTAATCATACTATCAGTCATTTGAATATACTCTTACATTTTTTTGAATATACTCTTACATAGTACAATATATCTCTAGTTTACACACTAAAATACATTTACTTGATTGTGATGGACTGTCAATGATTTGGAAGGTGACAGGGACAATTATCTGTTGACTGTTAAGGGTGTATGTATGTCTGCATATCAGGTGTTAATTAATATGTTCCTAATTATATTGACATTTTTTCACTCAACCGCAGCAACTAACATATGATATGGCACCGTCCTGATTAGAGTAGACTCAATTTTGAAATCTTGGTAGGTTGCATGTCACCCAACTGTTCTCTGAAGCGGTGCTCCTAAATACTTTTTTTATATGATTTATGCCCATTATTCTCGTCGACTTTCATTATCATTTTTGTTGGTTTGTCTTACCATTTCCTGAACATTATTATTTTTACCTGGAACAGAGAAACGCCACTCGCGGATGCACTAAGGTATCAAATCGAAGTCCAAAGGAAGCTGCACGAACAGCTAGAGGTAATGTTTCCAGAGCATCATCAACATGAGCCCCATTTCTCCAATCCTTGCCTCCTCCAACAGCACATTTTTCTGAACCCTCGAGTGTTCTCCTACACTTGCAGGTTCAGAAGAAGCTGCAAATGCGCATCGAGGCCCAAGGGAAATACCTGCAAACAATACTAGAGAAGGCCCACAAAAACCTCTCTTATGATGCGAGTGGAGCTACAAACCTAGAAACAACGAGATCGCAGCTCACAGACTTCAACCTAGCTCTCTCAGGGTTCATGGACGACGCGACGCAAGTGTGCGGACAGAACAACGGAGACTTGGCAAAAGCCATATCTGATGACAACCTTAGAACAGGCAATCTGGGCTTTCAGCTCTACCATGGAGTTCAGGACGCCAAGGATGTGGAATGCACCCCAGACGAGGACCAGCTCCTGCTTGATTTGAACATCAAAGGAGGATATGATCATCGCCTACCTTCCCACGGCATGCGGCGCGGCGAGGCGGAGCTTATGGTCGGCCAGCACAGAAGGTAAATAGTTCAGTAGAAGGACGGCAGTAGTTTAATTTGAGAGTTTCCCTGTGCCCTATGAGAGATTCTTTTGGCAGTCCTGAGGATGCTTGTTCACGCTGTTGATCCATTCCAGCGTATGCTAATGTAAAATTGTAAAATTTGTTGAAAGATCGAGGCTTCGAATAAATGTAACTAATCGCGAGTGAGATCTGATTACACTGTACACGTACCTAATGTCTAACCGACTGGACACGAGAGCGTATCATTATGATGTGTTGCAACAGCCCATGCACCTTCAAAATTCTGTCTGTCTGTAGTTGGGTTCAGTAGCTTCTTCAGATGTATGAAACGATATCATGTCAAACAAGAAAATCACATCATTGCGGGGATAAGGAAATCAATATGTTTCTTGGATGGTGTTTTGGCTCCCAGGTGCATTTAGACCTGGTATTTAAAAACCATTTTAACCGTGTTCGAAATATCAAAAAATTTGCGAATTTTTTTTGCGCATAGACCTTAACATCCTATATGTTCACGAAGTCGGTTAACGAAAACCGACATTTTTTGTGGCATATGTAAAAAAGAGAAATTATGGCGTTAAAATAATCCTTTTCATGATTTTTTTAATCTTTTTACACATGTCACAAAAAATTATCGAGACTTCACGAAACGACTTCGTGAACACATAGAATGTGAAGCTGTATCCGCGAAACTCTATTTCACAATTTCTCGACATTTTGAAATTTGACATCACATTGGCATTTTAAAAGTGATGGTTTTTTGCGAACACTGATCTGTTTTTGCGAGAATTAGAGAGTAAAGTGGTGGTTTTTTGAGAAAAATATGAAAAGTGGTGGTCTTTTGAAAGCCTAACCCTAAATGTGGTGTTTTTTGCAATTAACTCTTGCCAAAGTGAATTTCTGAGGACACCGTTTTGACTCCTGAGCTCACGTGCTCGTGCCAGTTTCGAAATTTAAAAACAAAAAACACTTCGAAAATATCCAAAAAATGGTCAATAAACATATGATAATGTTCTACGTATCCGCAAAGTTTCATGATGAAATGACACTTATGATGCTCTGTTCGAAAAAAACAAAATCAATACTCATTTGTGGGAAACATTCCCAAAAATGAGCACTGATTTTGTATTCTTCACACAAGCCACCCCAAATGGTATTTCATGATGAAACTTTGCAGATATGTTGAACATTATCATATGTTTGTTGACCAATTTTTCAGTTTTTAAAAAATGCTTTATATTTTTTGAATTTTAAAATAGTCAAGAGCAGTGAGGTCGGAAGTCAAATAGGATTTCAGATAGTAACTAGTAACGGACTCATGACATGCCGGAGGATGATCGTTCCATTGAGGATGATCCTTCCATTGTCGAAAAACAAAGCGGACCTGTTTGTTTCGAAAGATTCTTAAAACACAGGGGAAAAAAACCAAAAAGTCATTTTGGCTCCAGCTCAAGTGATATAATTATTTTTCTAAAACTATATTTACAGGTTAAGAAAAAGAAAAATAATTCTGAATGTACTCAATGATGCATCCTACAAGCATGTAAAATCATAATTCGAAATTTTATATACTACACAAAAATAACAAAATCTTGTATATTGTGAAGATTTGAAACCATGTATACTCAGATCTATATAATTGTCTTTTTTGTGTAGCTCAAAATATATAGTATTTCAAATTGAGATTCTAGGCCTTTGTGGGATACATCCTTAACAACATACAGAGTATTTTTCTTCATAATTTTAAGAACATGCAAATAAGATATTTCTATTTTTTAAATAAATAGATCACTAGAGCTCGGGAGCTAAAAATCTCCACTCAGGAAATACACAATAATATGATATCAATGTACGTGCAAAACACATAAACGCATAATTTTGTTCACATGAGCATACAAAATAATTCTAATAAATATGGTCGAATCAAAGTCAAACCACATGAACATATATTTTTCGAATGCTATAATGCCATTAACTTCCTCAGTCTCATTCTTCGTAAGGAGAAATTTGAAAGGAGATGCAGATGGATTGTAAAATTCCTGCGTTTTTCCTTTAAAACCGAGATCAAAGGAAAATTTCATGTGTTTTTCTGTCGCGCCGCCATTCAATTAATCTGTTGAGTCATACATATCCTGAAAGCGCAGATGAGCCACTGAATATTCACACCTGAAAGTGCAGTCTGAATCCGGGGACAGAATGGCATCATATACGGGGTACATCTTTGCTTATAGGAGCAACGTCAACTAAACCGAACAAGGAACCTGGGCAACGAAATTGTTAGCTGATGTAAAGCTTCAGGAGTGTGTGCAAAAAACAACATCGACATTCTAGTATTCAGTGTTCTCACTAAGTCCACCGTTCATCGCTAACCGAATAGTTAACCAATGCTGTATGTTCTGTAAAACCATAGTAGTGCATTTCTAAGAGTTTGGACGTGTACAGGAACTCGGTTCACGCCCATAATGGCGATACATTAATTCCTCGAGAAATCTCCGAGCTCTCTTCACAAACGGCGATTTATTTCCCAAGCTTCAGTACTCCTCACTAATTCCTCGGAGTAGTAACCTTACCTACGAGACACAGATTAATAGCAACAACTCGTGTTTCCTTACTAATAACAAGGGCATATCTCGGCAGGGCAGAAGCTGGCCTCGACACTGGTCAGTGATATCCGAGCGGTGCAGGCGTCTTGTTGAGCTCCAACCCCTGGAAATGGATGTCCTGCATGCGCATCATCAGAAGCAAAACAGTTCAGACATCACCGAGCAGAGCATTTGATATCAATGCCTTGGATTGAGTTGGAGGTTAACATACGTACCGCAGCGAAGTGGTTGACGTCGCGGTGGTGCGCCTCGTCTGCGCGCACGACGGTGACGACGTCCTTGAGCCTGGCGTCGGCGGGGAGGCGCCAGTAGTCGATGGCGATGCGCGGGGCCGGGACGTTCTCGATCTTGCCGTCCTCGAGGTCGCGGAGGAACTCGGTGTAGGAGTGGATGGCCTCCTCCTCGAGGTAGCCGACGACGCGGTGCGCGAACTTGGGGGAGAGGAGGTAGCCGACGAAGTATGCGTTGAAGAAGACGCCCTGCACGGCCAGGACGAGCGCGCGCTCGTACCATTTCGGGTCGGCCACCTCCATGAAGGTCATGAGGTGCATCCGCTCGTTCTCGGCCTCCTCCAGCAGCGCGCGGATCCAGCCGCCGCTCTGCTCGAAGCGCCGCAGCGACCGCAGGTGGAGCAGCATCCCGCCCACCATCCCCGGCACCGCCGCCACCGTCTCCAGCATCATCGCCCGGCACCCGTACCTCCGCTGCATCCAGATCCAGCTCGCCGTGTCATGTCAGTACGAACACGAACAAATATCTTGTTCTTAGTAATAGTATTCACCATGGTACCTGGAAGAAGATATCGGTGGGCACGCGCAGCGACTTGACGGTCCAGTAGGCGATCTTGTCGAGCAGAACCTTGGGCTTGTGGTGCTTCGTGAGATCGATCGACGTGTCAGACGTGTAAGCCTCCCACGGCTGCAGAATCAACACTGTTAACGACGGCAATCGATCTTGTAATCGAAGGGTACGAGATTAGTTACCCTGAAGCAAGACCACTTCCACTCGGCGCCGTCCTTGTTCACCAGCTTGGACGGGACGATGCCCCAGTAGCTGCTCACCACGGCGCTCTTTCCCCCCTCCTTCGCGGCCACCGCCTCGGCCTTCGCGGCCTGCATCGCCTCGGCCGTCGCGGCGGCGGTGCTTGCGACGTTGTCCTTGGACGCCGCCGCCTCCTCCTTCGCCGCCTCGGCGGCGGAGGCGGACAGCAGCCGCGCCCACACGGCCACGCCGCCGCCCCCATCTCCTCCGGCCAGCAGGGGCCTCGACGCAGCCGCCGGGCCGAACACGCGCGGGCCCAGGTGGCGGAGGAGGACGCATCCTGCGACGCGGGACCTCATCGTCGAAGATGACGAGCCTGCTGCTTGGTGGTGGTGGGCTGCTCTGCTCGTGAAACTCGTGGTCGCAGGCTCGCGAACCTGCGGACGCGCCGATTTCTGAGAGGGTTGACGGGACGACGTGTCTCCGGGCCAGTACACGCCACGACAGCATGGCGCTGCGGGGAGATGACACGTACGGCGAGGCTGGGATATTTTTTTTGGAACCAAATGGTGGACATTTGTAGAAGACTCTGTGTCCAATGTGCCTCGGGTTTTCAGGGGTCTGGATAGGGTGTCAGGATCGTTGCGGCTGCTATGCGCGGCGCGGGTGGCTGCTAGAAGACTTCGGGTGGACTGAGAATTCGGCCGTGCGTCGTCGGAATCTTGTGTGTTCCCAACTTACCATTCCAACGGAAAAGGAAAAAAATCGAAATTGGAGTGGACTTGCTTTGACTCCGAAAATTGGTGAGTTATGGCCTTATGGGCAAGGCTTAGCTTCCTGCCTCATGGACGATGCGGGAAAAACTGTGAATCTATTATTTGCTTCCCAACATTTTCTTCTCTCTTGCACAGTCTGTATATTTCGTTGGGAGCGATCAATAGTTCAATTTCAAAACTGAACTAGCATGGTGGCCCTCGCAAGTGCGAGGGCATCATCTATATGTCCTTGAAATTGTTTCATATATATGCATTTTCTTACATTAGAAGATAATTGTTCAACAATATAATATTATAAGGAAGGATACATCTTTAATTTATGGTTGTGTCATTTGAGGAGCTTACTATTTGAATGATTTACTGTATCGTCATTTGCAAATATCATTATATCTAACCAAAGATAAAGCTATGGTAATTCGATTCTTATATATAATAACACTCATTGATTTGAAGAGTATGAAGTCCTTACCATTGGATTTCCCTAGCCAAATTCGAAGTGGAAATCGGTATTATTTGGTTGTGAGAAAGAGATCCATCAATAATACTAAAATTGCTCGTCGTAGATTGATATTGGTTTTCTGACAGCTAAAACAATTTAACTCTCTATAACCGATGTTAAAATATACTGAAATATTATAACAATTTACAATAGTTAGTCGAGCAAATGGACTCAATCTCTTAAATGTTTTAACGCTCGATGCTCGGGCTGTTGTGTTTTAGTACTTGCTTTACTTGCATTGGAAGAAGATATCGGTGGGTACGCGCAGCGACTTGACGGTCCAGTATGCGATCTTGTCGAGCAGAACCTTGGGCTTGTGGTGCTTCGTGAGATCGATCGACGTGTCAGACGTGTAAGCCTCCCACGGCTACAGAATCAACACTGTTAACGACGACAATCGATCTTGTAATCGAAGGGTACGAGATTAGTTACCCTGAAGCAAGACCACTTCCACTCGGCGCCGTCCTTGTTCACCAGCTTGGACGGGACGATGCCCCAGTAGCTGCTCACCACGGCGCTCTTTCCCCCCTCCTTCGCGGCCACCGCCTCAGCCTTCGCGGCCTGCATCGCCTCGGCCGTCGCGGCGGCAGTGCTTGCGACGTTGTCCTTGGACGCCGCCGCCTCCTCCTTCGCCGCCTCGGCGGCGGAGGCGGACATCAGCCGCGCCCACACGGCCACGCCGCCCCCTTCTCCTCCGACCAGCAGGGGCCTCGACGCAGCCGCCGGGCCGAACACGCGCGGGCCTAGGTGGCGGAGGAGGACGCATCCTGCGACGCGGGACCTCATCGTCGAAGAAACTCGTGAAACTCGTGGTCGCAGGCTCGCGAACCTGCGGACATGCCGATTTCTGAGAGGGTGACGGGACAACGTGTCTCCGGGCCAGTACACGCCACGACACCATGGCGCTGCGGGGAGATGACACGTACGGCAAGACTGGGAAAGGCGGCTCCGCTTGCTTGGCTGATATTTTTGGAACCAACTGGTGGACATTTGTAGAAGACTCTGTGACCCCAATGTGCCTGGGCTTTTCAGGAGTCTGGATAGGGTGTCAAGATCGTTGCGGCTGCTATGCGGGTGGCTGCTAGAAGACTTCAAGTGGACTGAGAATTTGGCCGTGCGTCGTCGAGGTGCGCAGAATCTTGTGTGTTCCCATTCCAACGGAAAAGGAAAAATTCGAAATTGGAGTGGACTTCCTTTGACACCGAAAATCGGTGAGGTGTGGGCAAGGCTTAGGTCCTTTTTGGATTGAAGGATTTTCATAGGAATATTGGAGAATTACAATTCTTAGTATTTTTTCCTAAGGAAGCTCTTTGGATCAAAGGAATGACACCTCCAAAATACCTATGGATAGCATTCCTACACCCGAATCCCATAGAATTTTCAACATCCACTCTAACCTCTTTTTTACACTCATTCGCGTAGGATCGAGGCATTTCTCCTGTGTTTTTCTTGTGTTCCATCCAAATGACCATTCCTGCAGTTTTCGTCTGTTTTTGTAATCCTCTATTTTGCAACTGCAATCCTATCAAATTCCTCTGTTTTTTCAATTCCTATGATTTCTAATCCTGTGATCCAAAGAAGTCCTTATTAGCTTCCTGCCTCATGGACGATGCGGGGAAAACTCTTTTCGAATGGTCATGCTACATAGCGTGCACGTAATCATCGTCCAACCTACATCTAGATGTGAATCTATTATTTGATTCCCAACATTTTTCTCTCTCTTGCACAGCTTGTATATTTTGTTTGGGAGCAATCACTAGTTCAGTTTCAAAACTGAACATGCATGATTTATTCCTATTTTGTCCTTCTTGTCACAATTCCTATACACAATTTGCTCTATCTATGTGGAGTTTGATCATATACAAGATCTACTGCCACTATTGTTATCATATAACTCTAGGTGATTGGACTGATAATATTGATACTATAGTTGATCTAGCTATTGCTATATGATTTCTAGCATGTCGGTGATAATCAGCTCAAGTGTTGTATTATCAAGAGATTGGGTTTATTCTTCTTTTTCTCTACCCTACTTCTTTTTATAAGAACATATAGTTTCCTCTTCTCCTCCTTCGTTGCTTCCCTTTTCTGTGTACCTGATAAGAACATATGCACTTCTTTCTTCTTGTTTCTACCTGGTGATCGTCGGCAGCTTGTTCTACAGGTTTCTGACTGATCTTGTGTCTTGTGGACAACCAACTCCTGCTAGTTGCTTCAATTGGTATCCAATTTTGGTGGTGTTGGTGTGGTTTGTGAACTAGTGATGGTTCTGGTAGTGATGGTATGGATGTGTCCTAGTTATACCTCCATGATTGTTGTTGGTTAATCGACGACACACATGCATGTGACTCTTGGAGTCACTTTTAGGGTGTCCCTCCTCTACTAGGCCACGACATCCACTTGTCCGCCTCCGCCGCCGAGCAGCCACCCCGGTGAGAAATCTCCTCTGCCACCGCAACTCACCACTCCAAACCCTAACTTTGTTCCCCAATCGATTGCCCTATCTATTCGAATCTGCGATTCGGTTGAGACTAAAACGCTCTCTGGCACACCGGTCAAAATAATCCCGATTGACAGTTTCCACATCAGTGTTTCTATGCCTAAAATGACTCAAGGTTCAATTTAGACCGGGATTAGTTAGTTGAGGGTGCAAACGACAGGGATTGCAAGGCTAGGTTTCATTTGCCGAACATCTAAAAGTTCAAGGTTGATAATGGATTTTTTTTCTAGAATCTTCTCCCTTGTGTAAGACTACAACTGCTTTGGTTATACATCAAATTTGTACTTTCTTTTGGCTGCTAAGTGTAATTTACACATGGTCTTTACCTAGTGGATTAATTGTTTGTTGTGGGCTTTCCATTGGGTTTTTGGATGCTAGATTCTATCCCTGAGACAAATATGGTCATATCTGATCAACCTATAGTTGTGGGCGTCAAATTCTATGTACTTTTGGGTCATATTGATCTTTTATGTCAATATTGATCACATTTTAATTTTTGAAATGCTATTATGTGTCTAGCTATAATAATAGGAGGGAACATATGATTTGACTTTGATTGAATATGATCATCTCTAGTTGCTTCGGTTGTGCTTTCTCAGTCATGGATCAATCCTAGTTCCTTGTTGCCTCTTGAGTTACTTTATGGTCCATTTGTCGCTTTCTTTTGAGATGATCAAGCCCTATATGTTGGTTTTGGAATAAATCCCTTTGATGACCATTTGGGAACAAAGAGATGTTCTTAGTTCCGAAATAGCTAAATACTATATTAAAAATAATTCCACATCACGTGATGATGGCAAACACTTTAACTTTAACAAAAATCTTTGTCTTTGTGTTTGTTTTGCAATTACAAGACCAAGATCTAATTAGGTTTAGGTCTTTTCGTTTATTATACTTTGTAATTTCATTTTGGAAAATTTGTAATATTCTTTATAAATAATAGTAAATGAATAAAGATATTCTTCTTTATTGTCTTAATTCTTGATTTTTTATAGATGTTTATTATGAAACAATATTTGTGATTAATTTGAATTGTTCAACTTAATATTATGTGATGATGTCGGACCTCATGTAATGTTTATATTTTTGTAATTTGAATTTGAACTCAATTGTCCCGAATATAAATGTATAGAGGTTATGTAAAAAATTATCACACATAGAGTGATGATCTAACTAGAAATCATCCACAAAATTTCGATCGCTTTGTCGTAGTTGATCAAAAGATTTTTAATTTCCCATATTTTCACATGTATGATTCAATGCACATACCTAATCCTTTACCCTTATGTTTGTTCAAACTAAGGGTTCTGACAGTGGCACATACCGATTGTCGTGGTGGGTTACACGGCATATCCATCAGAGATGGAAAGAAGTATGGGGCAGGCGACGATGGATGCTCGCGCAGGATTGGGCAACTAGCACACAAACACACACGAGTTACCCAGGTTCGGGGCCCTCTTGTGGAGGTAACACCACTACGTCCTGCTCTTCTTGTTCTTATTGCTTGATCACAAAATCGGGCTACAAGTGGTGCTCCTGGAGCTGTTCTTCGGTGGTGCCGGCTTGAGCTGTCAAGCCGGCTTATGATGACTACTGGTAGACTACTCTCCTCCTCTCCACCTATCGCTCTGTCACTGATGGCTCTCTCCCCACGCAGGGGGTTCTGGTTTGCCTTTTATAGGCAATAGCTAGGGTTTTTGGTTACAGGGAAGTTACAAGTTTGCCCCTATGACATCACTACGGTTTCAAGCCGGCTTGGGCCAACTCATCATTACACTGCTGCTGTAACGCCCGACAGGGCGTACTGTCCATCAGGTGGCAGTTGCGTGGTCCTGGCCCACCAGTACGGACTGGTCGGTGGGTGGAAGCCGGCTGCTCCAAGCCGGATGGAGATGTTCAAGCCGGACAATTGCATTCGCCTTGAGATGACCGGCTTGAGTTCTTGAACGATTTTGACCTCCCTCTGGGTATCTGGGGTTCATATCCCCGACACTAGCCCCCGAGATCGTGGAGTCTTGCTTGCTTGCTGGGAAGACTTCGCGAGCTTCTCTGGTTCCGATTGTGCTGCTGCAGTTGAGATCGTCCGACATGAAGTTTGCCGGGTAGAGCGGTGGTAGCCGAAGGCGGCTCGTCCGGCTTGGAATAACCGGTCGTCGATAATCTTGGCGTCTTGGGAATCGTGGGTCGTGGCCTGCGTCAGCCACGCCCCGCCGCTTTGGGGAGCCGTTGGTGTTCTGCCCGAGGCCTGGCGCACGTCGCCTCGGCTTCGGCGGGCTGGATTCTCTATGGCAACTGCCTGCTCGTGGGATCGTCTGCGGAAAGCGCGGCACGCTCGCACTCCGCGCGGCGTGATGGGCGGAACGGTTCCGCCTGCCTCGCTTTTAAAGGGGAAAGAGGGGGAACGGCCGGGGTTACCGTTCCCCACTCTTGCTTCGTCTTCCTCGCTAGCTCTTGCGCTCCCCGGTTCTTGCCCATTCTCTCTCACGTTCTTGCCGTCCTTGCATTTGCCCCTCCCTCGACGGGAAACAGATCCTCCATGGCGAGTTCGGGTGCGTGGATGGGTTCCACCGTAGATGATGCGTTCCTCTGGAAGCTCCGCCGGAACCGGTTCTTGGGGATGACGGGCGACGTGGGAGCCCGCGCTCCCCCTGAAGGAGAGATTTCGCCGAAGCCCGAGAAGGGCGAGTTCGTCGTGTTCTCCGCGCACTTGGAGCGGGGATTGGGGCTTCCGGCGAGCTCCTTTTTCTCGGAATTCCTGCGCTTCTATGGGTTGCAGCCCCACCATTTGGGGGCAAATTGCATCGCGCAGTTGTCATGCTTCATCACGCTGTGCGAAGCGTATTTGGGCATCTGGCCCAGCATGGAGATATTTGGCATGTTCTTCTTTCTGCGGGCTCAAACGACCGCCGGGCAGCAGCGCGGTTGCGGCAGCGTCTCCATTTACACGAAGAGCACGCCGCTGCCCAGGATTCACCTGCCGGATTCCATCAAGAAGTGGCAGAGCACATACTTCTACGTCCGGAATCTCACCGATGTCGACCAAATCGGCCTTCCGGCCTTCTCCAATTCGCTGCCGGCGCACAAGTCCTGGAGTCGGAAACCGCCGGTGGATGGGGATCTTGAGGGTGTTTTGTTTGGCCGGCTGAAGGTGTTGGTGGAGGCCGGCCTAACGTCCAGGGACCTAACCCTGGCATGGCTGTCAAGGCGGATATACCCGCTACAGGCGCGCTCGCACAAGATGTGCTTCTACTCTGGTCTCCGGGATCCCACCCGGGTCAGCTTGGAGGTGCCGAAGCCGGAGAACCTATGCACGTGGGCTTCCCGCCTCATCACCGACAGGATCGAGGTGGACTGGGATTTTGGGCTCGATCCATTCACCCGCTCGGAACGTGCTCCAGAGGTTAGCCATTGCTTCCTAATTTGTTTTCAATTCCTTCGTCCGACTGCCGCTTGACCCAGTCGGCCTGTTGTACAGCTTTGCGAGCTCCAGAGGGTTGAAGACTTTGAAGTCGTCTTCGAGCCCGACGTCTGTGGTCCCTTTTCTAAGGCGCTGACGGCCATGCTGGAGGCGGATTCCTCCGACGAGCAGGCGGGAGAAGAAGTAGATGCCACCGCTGAGGATGAATCGGGCGGCGGTGCCCGTGTCGTCCCGAACAAGCGCGGTGACACCACCGAATCGTCCGGTGGGGGTGCAGATGTTGGTGAAGGTGGCGGAGGCGATGACGACGCTGCCTGTACCGCGACGAGCCCTGTCCCCTCTGCCGGCTCCGACTCCGATTCGGCAGCCTACAGGGACGAGGACCTCGAGCGCGATGCCCCACCTCCGGTTTCGTCATCCCGCGGTAAGTCTTCTGAGCCCGACGCCGCCGGGCAAACTGACGGTGTCGTGCACGCGGTAGTAGATCTCTCTAGTGGCTCCGAGCCGGACTCAGAGGGTTCCTCTTCCGTGCCAGCCTCCAAGCCGGCGCCGTCCTCCCGTAGGACCAAGGAGTTGGAGGCGGCAGCGCGGAAGAAGAAATCAGTTCTCCCCCGGCGGGTCTTGAAGGAGAGGCGGTCGAAGGCGGCCGCCGATGTCGATGCAGGCGCCGTGCCCCATAAGCGGAAGGGCACTTTCGAGAAGCGGGGCGTGCTGCCCGCCAAAAAGTTGACTTCTACGTCATCCCGGCCTACTACGACCGGCTTGATGCCCGCCGGGAAACTCACGGCGGAGGCCTAGGCGGATGCGATTGTGGCCGATATCAGGGCCGAGGTCGACGCCAGGATGGCGGAGAAGACGGATGTCCCAACTGGTGGGGCCAACGATGAGGTGATTGGTCATGCTCCCGGTGGTGATTTTATTTATGATTTGAATCCGGGTGATTTGGAGAGTGAGTTTTATGCTCAGATGACGCAGGCGGATTTGGCCTTGGAATCGTCTGATGCTGATCTGACTGTGGAGCAGTTGATGACCTTGAAGGAGGACGAGGAGAAGACGAAGGCGGTGGCGGTCGCCGCGGAAGCCGCGAAGGCTAAATCCGAACAAGCGGCGGTGCCGGCCACCCTGGCGCAGCCGTCCGGTACTGCTACTGTTTCCACTGGGGTAGCGAATACTCCCACTGGTGGCGTGAAGCGGTCATCAAGAGGCGCGTCTGCCCCCTCGTCGAAACGCCTGCGACGGAAACCAGTGATTCTGGGCACACGCGACGGGTGAGCGCTGGTAGTTGTGTTATTTTGTACTTGATGATCAATATTCATCGCGATTCCTTTGTTGTTGTTCAGGGTGCCAATCGCCATCGGCAGCGAGAGGCCGGCTGCCGGTGCTAGCTCCGGCCCGGAGCGGGAGCGGGAGACTTCCAAGGCGAAAGCGGCCGATCCGCCTTCGGAGCCCGCGACGGCGGCGGTCGAGGTGGAGAAGGACGCGGTGACGCCGTCCGTGGCTCCTCCCCTTGTCGTTGATCTGAAATCTCGGGATGCCGATGTCGGCGACGTCGCGATGGCGGATGCCTTCGAGGTGGTTCCCCGAACCAGGGACGGAGGCGGAGACGGCTCCTTTCCCCTTCCTTCTTCAGCCGCGGTGGAGACAGCAAAGGACAACGCCATGATGGTGGCGACAAGCTCGCTTCCTGGCCCTCGCCAGGCTACTCTGGTGGACACTCCCCCCTACTCTGGCCCTACACCGGACGGGTTGGACGCATCGGGGCACGTTCCCCTGGCGGTGCTGGTGGAGAAGAGGGCGAAGGAGCAACTGGCTGACGTTGCCCTGCTTCCCTCGTCGGTGGAGTACGCCCTCGGCAACGCCGCCAAAGAAATTGCCACGCTTAAGCGGGAGCTGGACGCTGCCAAAGGTACCGTATAGTTCCCCTGCCGACTTGGGCCTTGACGTTTGCATTTTCTTCTTCGTCTCGCTGATTTTCCACTGACTTTGTCTTGTTAGGTGACTCCACTTCCCTCGCCGGCTTGAAGAAACAACTATCTGTCTCCGTCCCTCTGACTATACTTGAGGAGAAACTGAAGGCGAAGGATGCAGCCCATGCACTCTTCGTGGCTGACCTCCAGTCGGCGGCAAACACCTCCGAGGAGCGCCGCCTTGAAAACGCTCGCTTGGCCGAGGAAAATAAGCGGCTGCGAGAGGCTGAGAAACAGAGGCAGAGCGAGGTCGAGACCCTTCGAATGAATGGGGAGGACCTGAAGCTCAAGTTGAAGGAGGCCACGGATGCGCACGATGAGACAGTCAAGGCGGCCAAGGCGCACGAGCTTGAACACGAGCAGCTTGTGAGCGGCCTCGTATCTGAGGCAGAGCGCGTCAATACAACCATCCAGGGTAAGAACGTTTCGTTTCTTTTCTTCATTTAATCTGCAGCCCTTCCTGTTCTGATCTTGCTAGCTTGGTTTGTAGGCTTCTACCCCGAGGCGGACGAGCAAATCCAGCGAGCCATGGCCTCTGCTCATACGCGGCCAGAATCCTCCAGTACCGCCGCCAGGGCGCTGCCGTCTGCCGTCTCCCGTCTTCAACACTTCTCTCGAGAGTTCGCCATGCTAAGGGATGCAGCCGGCGGCATCCTGGAGAACCTGTGGCCTGACACCCCTCTCCCGGCGACTCTGGGTGAACTGTCGAGCCGACTTGACGGTGCTCCCGCCGGAATCGATGAACAGGTGGAGATGGCGGCTCGAGGTGGTAGTGACATGGCGCTGGCCTTGGTGAAGTCCTGGTATCCTCAGGTGCAAGTAGACATGCTGGCTGACGGCTTCCGCACGGGTACGTCACTTGAAGGTCTTCGCCCAGAGATTTGCGTGGCCTCGGAGCGGATATCCAAGGCAGTGGACCTTACGCATCTGGTGCCTGCTGAGCCGTCTTTGGCGCCACGTCCAGCTGAAGATGCTGAAGCCGGCGACGCTGCTCTTTGACTAAATTTACCTGCCTGGAATGCCGGGCGTAACTGTAGAACTTGCTATCTCTGGATTGATGATTATCTTCCATTGTATTGCTTGCTGTCTTCAGATGCTGTTGTCCTTGTGATTGTTGGGCCTTTGTGTTAGAACTCGCGTTTGTTTAGGTGATGATAATAACCATGCCTAGCCCCCGAATTTTGGGCTGGATTGAGCATCGAGCCGGGTCGAAATTTTATGTCCCTTGCTTGTTTTGTGTTTTTCTTTCATCGTCGTGATATCGCGCAGCCCCCGAGTCCGTGACTCGGGGTGATATAGATATGCGTCCGGGTCTGCGGAGCCGGCTTGCCGGCTGCGCAGTCCCCGGGAATTTTCTGCCGGCTGACGGCGTGGCAGCCCCCGAGTCCGTGACTCGGGGTGATGTAGATATGCGTTCGGGTCTGCGGAGCCGGCTTGCCGGCTGCACAGCCCCCGGGAATTTTCTGCAGGCTGACGGCGTGGCAGCCCCCGAGTCCGAGACTCGGGGTGTTGTAGATATGTGTTCGGGTCTGCGGAGCCGGCTTGCCAGCTGCGCAGCCCCCGGGAATTCTCTGCCGGCTGACGGCGTGGCAGCCCCCGAGTCCGTGACTCAGGGTGTTGTAGATATGCATCCGGGTGTGCGGAGCCGGCTTGCCGGCTGCGCAGCCCCCGGGAATTCTCTGCCAGCTGACGGCGTGGCAGCCCCCGAGTCCGTGACTCGGGGTGTTGTAGATATGCGTCCGGGTCTGCGGAGCCGGCTTGCCGGCTGCGTAGCCCCCGGGAATTCTCTGCCGGCTGACGGCGTGGCAGACCCCGAGTCCGTGACTCGTGGTGTTGTAGATATGCGTCCGGGTCTGCGGAGCCGGCTTGCCGGCTGCGCAGCCCCCGGGAATTTTCTGCCGGCTGACGGCGTGGCAGCCCCCGAGTCCGTGACTCGGGGTGTTGTAGATATGCGTCCGGGTCTGCATAGCCGGCTTGCCGGCTGCGCAGCCCCCGGGAATCGCTTCGCCTCCTTGTTCCATTTACAGGCCACATGTCGCCTTTACATCGTCTTGACTCCTGCGCTTCGTCTTTTGCCCCCTCGGCTTCGCCATCTCCTGCGTTGGTGACACGAGTCGTTTGGAGACGGGCCGCTGACGGTTGCACTGCTTCCCCGTCTCCTTATAAGTATCAACACCGGCGTGTTTTTCTCCTTCATCTTCATCTTCTCACTGTCGCGTCTCCAGCTCTCCCTGCTTAGGTATGGCCCCAAAGAAGGAGATCGAGATGACTCCTCCCGTAGCGGCGAAGCGCGGCAGGGGTCGTCCCCGGAAGACCGACGTTGGAGAATCCTCCAATGCGGGTGCCAAGCGCGGCCAGGGCCGGCCGCCAAAGCCTAGCCGCGGCGGCGATGGAGGTGCCGCCGTTGCGGCGGCCAGAAGCAAGCGGAGCCCCTCTCCTGCCCGCTCGGAGTCCCCGATCTACGGTGGCTGGGACAACTTCTCGATCTCCGAGTTTATCCTGGTGTTGTACGAGCCCGTGCAGCGTGTCCAGTTGCTACCTTTCGCCATCGCCGATGCGCTTGAGGGGGATGGCCCCTTCAGGTTCCTCCTCCATCGGGTTGGTGCTCGTCAAGGGCCCTGGGAGGTGCTGGCTCGCGTCACCACCGGCCACGAAGGCGGGGAGGTCCGCCGCCGCGTTGAGTTCTTCTCCGGGTGGAAAGCCTTCGCCAAGTTCTTTCGCCTAGATTCTGCCTTCATCATCCACTTCCAGCTGAAGTGTCAGACGGGGGTCTTCTACGTCAAGGTCTTCGACGGCACCTTGTGCCTCAAGGAGTGGGAGGAAAGCGATGACGATATGACTCCGCCTCCTGCTTAGTTTTAGGTTGTCCGGTAGCCGTCTTGGCATGTAGGCGAGGTCGTCCGCCTGTGGACTTCCTTTTTTTGTTTCGTTGTTCAACTTCTGTTTGTAAGGCCTTGCTCTTGATGTTGAATGCTACTTGCTTTTGTTCCTGTATTTGTTTACTTGCGCGCAGTTTTAATTTTCTGCACGTCGCGTTTGTGTCCGGCTTGAGCTCTCGAAGCCGGTTGGCGGCGTTTTCGTGCGTGAAATGAAATGATGTAGTGGTTAGCCTGCTCTTTTGATCATGGAGAATACTTTTACTTTGCTTAACTCAATTTCACACTCGCCTGTAGCCTCTCCCGCCGCCATTCGTGTGCACTTCACCGTCCAGCGGGATCATGCACACTACTATAACGTTAGGATCCGGTTTGTTGGGCCAGAGTTTCTTACGTCTTTCGCATACAGTCGGCCTCCAGCTTATTCTCTTGCCGGCCTTAACCGGATCCGAAGAGTTTGCCGTTTAGCGTTGTGTAGTTAATCGTCCATAATAGGAGAAGTGGTTGCCGACTGCCGACTTGGCCGAGTTTACAGAATAGCATTTTTCCAGCCGGCAATACTTTCCTTTATGCGTTTTTCACGTTGTTGGCCCCCTCCAGCTTGTTCTCTTGCCGGCCTTAACCGGATTCGAAGAGTTAGCCGTTTAAGGGTTAGTCACGCTACACGGTTGCTAAAGGCAAGCTTGCCGGCTGCCGGAGGAACCGGAAAGGAAATGCAGAAAAGAGTTGCGAAAAACTGCTCAAGTGTTCATCATTCTCATCTCTTTATTGATAGCATGGGTGATACATACATGGTTCTTTCTCAGGTGTAGAATCGACGCAAGAGTGATGCATTCCATGGCCTTTCCATTTCATCACCTTCCTTGTCCATCGTGTCCTTCTTGTGCTCGCGGGCGTCGATCAAGTAGTATGCATCGTTGATGAGCGCTTTGCTTACGATGAATGGTCCTTCCCAGGGTGATGAAAGCTTGTGCATGTTCTTTGTGTCTTGGATTAGTCGTAGCATGAGGTCGCCTTCACGAAAGCGGACAGGCCTGACCTGCCGGCTGTGGTAATTACGTAGTTTTTGCTGATACATTGCCGACCTTGACTCGGCAAGCTGGCGCGCTTCG
Organism: Puccinellia tenuiflora; assembly: GCA_012064385.1. Taxonomy (NCBI): domain Eukaryota; kingdom Viridiplantae; phylum Streptophyta; class Magnoliopsida; order Poales; family Poaceae; genus Puccinellia; species Puccinellia tenuiflora. The sequence goes on along the minus strand of QRDG01002084.1, from coordinate 159,413 downwards.
TCGAGCAGGTCCATTCCGTCTTCATAGGCTTGTTTAGCTTCTGCTTCTGTGTACAGCACGACTCGGGGCGCATCATGCTCGATGTCAGTTGGCATGACGGCTTCAGCCCCGTGGACGAGGAAGAAGGGGGTGAAGCCGGTTGAGCGATTCGGGGTTGTCCTTAGGCTCCATAGGACGGAAGGTAGCTCTTCTTCCCATGCGCCGGCTGCCCGCTCGAGTGGTTCGAGCAACCGAGGCTTGATGCCGGATAGGATGAGGCCGTTTGCCCGCTCGACCTGCCCATTTGACTGCGGGTGTGCGACGGAGGCCACGTCGAGCCGGATGCCGGTCCTGTCGCAGAACTTGGCGAATTCTCCCTTGACGAAGTTCGACCCATTGTCCGTGATGATGCTGTTGGGGTAGCCGAAGCGGTGGATGATGCTTTTGAAGAACTTGATTGTTGTTGGTCCATCCAGCTTCTTGATCAGCTTGGCTTCAATCCATTTCGTGAACTTGTCGACGGCTACCAGCAGGTGTGTCATGCCTTCACTGGATCTCTTCAGCGGACCAACCATGTCGAGCCCCCAGACGGCAAACGGCCAGGTGATAGGAATTGTCTTGAGTGCTGAAGCCGGCGTGTGCTTCTGTGTTGCGAATCGTTGGCAGCCGTTGCAGAGCCGGACTAGCTGGTTCGCGTCCGCCAGCGCAGTCGGCCAGTAGAACCCGTGCCTGAACGCCTTAGCCACAATTGCTCTTGAGGACGCGTGATGACCGCATTCGCCTTGATGAATTTCTTTGAGGATCTTGATTCCTTCTTCCTGGCCTACACAGCGCTGGAATATTCCTGCCCCACGGTGGGCGCCAAATGTCGTGGTGGGTTGCACGGCATATCCATCAGAGATGGAAAGAAGTATGGGGCAGGCGACGATGGATGCTCGCGCGGGATTGGGCAACTAGCACACAAACACACACGAGTTACCCAGGTTCGGGGCCCTCTTGTGGAGGTAACACCCCTACGTCCTGCTCTTCTTGTTCTTATTGCTTGATCACAAAATCGGGCTACAAGTGGTGCTCCTGGAGCTGTTCTTCGGTGGTGCCGGCTTGAGCTGTCAAGCCGGCTTATGATGACTACTGGCAGACTACTCTCCTCCTCTCCACCTATCGCTCTATCACTGATGGCTCTCTCCCCACGCAGGGGGTTCTGGTTTGCCTTTTATAGGCAATAGCTAGGGTTTTTGGTTACAGGGAAGTTACAAGTTTGCCCCTATGACATCACTACGGTTTCAAGCCGGCTTGGGCCAACTCATCATTACACTGCTCCTGTAACGCCCGACAGGGCGTACTGTCCATCAGGTGGCAGTTGCCTGGTCCTGGCCCACCAGTACGGACTGGTCGGTGGGTGGAAGCCGGTGACTCCAAGCCGGACGGAGATGTTCAAGCCGGACAATTGCATTCGCCTTGAGATGACCGGCTTGAGTTCTTGAACGATTTTGACCTCCCTCTGGGTATCTGGGCTTCATATCCCCGACACCGATAGCCTTCTTTTCTACACCGTCACCAAAATACAGTCCCTTTTTTTGAAGACTTCCGACTCAGCGATGGAAAATTAGGATAACCATGTGACATACTTAAGTTAATAATATGTTAATAAGGAAGGAAGAATTATACCTAGATCTAAGATGAGAAAAAGGACCAATCGTTAGCTCGTTTGAAGACCGAGAGGTGATACGTGTTAAACGTATCTATAATTTTTTATGTTCCATGCTTGATTTATACCATTGTCATATGTTTCTCCATCTTTATTTATTATTTTGGGGCATTTTATTATACTAACTTATTAACAAAATTCATAGTGCCAGTCCCTGTTTTTCTGTTGTTTCTCATTTCGAAAAAAATCTCTTAAGGAAAAATACTCGGAATTGGACAAAAATTTACGAAGATTTTTTATCGAACAAATGAGGACCAGAGCCAAAAGGGCGACCCTGGGGCAGCCCATAGGCCAGGGGCGGCCTTTGGTCGCATCCCAGGTGCGACCCGCGGGTGCAACCCACCCCTGGCCCTGGAGCCTCCTCTCGGCTCCCTCTGGCGTCTATAAAGTCTGTCGTGACCTAAAAACGACGACGGACGACCCCCGAAGGACTTTCCAAAATACGATACAGAGCTCCACCGCCATCGAAAACAAGTTTTGGGGGCCAGAAAGTTCCTGTTTCGGCACCCTGCCGGGACGGGGATTGGCCCCCGGAGCCATCTTCATCGCCATTGCTGCCTCCGAGATGCTTCGTGAGTAGTTTCCCCATGGCCTACGGGTTCATAGCAGTAGCTAGTTGGTACACTCTCCCCCTTGTTGTTCGATACCATGTTCTCGTGAGCCGCCTTACATGATCGATATCAATCCAATGTAATATGTGTTGTGTTTGTTGGGATCCGAGGAATTGTTACATTATGATCAGTCACTTATGTTTATGAATTATTGTTGCTGAACCCTTGTTGTGTTCATTGCTTGCCACTAGTGCACGAGTGACATGATCTCAGATTTAAGCTCGTTATGTTTGCATGAATATAATTGTTGTCTTAGATCGTATCTACAAGTTGTATGCACCTGTTACTTGTCTGAACCGGTGACCCCAAAGGTGACATCTTGGGATATCAATGGGGATGGCTTGTAACATGAGGATTACATATGTTTACCGAGTGTTAATGCTTTGCTCCGGTGCTCTATTAAAAGGAGCACCTTAATTACCATTAGTTCCATGATTGGCCCCGTTGAAATGGGATAGTAGGACAAAAGATGTTATACGAATTCTTATTGTGAGTAGATACAACGATATATGTAACACATGACTACGTATGATTCATAGACTAGGTTGCTTTTTCATAGTTAACTACTTCAATTCTGTCAATTGCTTCACTGTAATTTTTTTACCGAACACATGTTCTTTTATTTGGAGAGTTACCTCTATTGCGTATGAACCCCGGTCCATATTTCACCATCACTGCTTCTGTTGTTACTATTACTACTGCTCTCAAATCACTGCTGCTTTCACCTCTCTCTGTTACTTGTGCTTCTCCAAGTATGGCTGAATTGACAACTCAGTTGTGAAGGCCTCTAAGTATTCTTTGGATCCCCTTGTGTTGAATAAATAAATTGGGTTTCACTTCCCTCGAAAGCTGTTGCGATCCCCTATACTTGTGGGTTATCAAGACTATTTTCTGGTGTCGTTGTCGGGGAGCCATAGCTCTACACATTGGTTCACTTGGGAAGTACACACTTTCTCTCTACTCTCTTTATTGTTATTGCTATCAATGTTTAACTTCTTTGATACTAGATCTTATTGGCAAGGCGGGTTCACTGAGGACCAACAAAAATATTATAAGGGATACCGCTTGTCTGAAAAAGGGATATACTTATGGATAATGATTGCTCAAATGAACAATTATGCTAGAGACTTGTGCTTTAAATATGATATATCTTATTGCTGTGATGAATCTTTGTGCTGCTTGAATTTTGAACACCTTCATTTCCAATGTGCTTGCAATGCTAATGAAACCTTATCATATTATGCTAAGGGAAACTATGATTTTTACGATGTGGAAAAAATTTAAGAATTTGTTGCTTGGAAGAGTGCCTTTGAAATTAGTAGCTTGCTTGCAAATAATGATGATGCTCCTTACAAATATGAAAGTTTTGCTATACTGAAATATTGCATGGATAATTACAGGGATGATAATGGTTATATTACTGATCATATGGAGGGACTCTTTGCTTCAAAATAAAAGACTAATGCCATGCAGGAGCCTATGAAAGAAGAAATTGCTGGAAGCTCATTGGATGAAAAGAGGAGGAGAGTAACAAACAAAAGGAGGAATAATAGATTAGCTACCCATGCCTACCTTCTAATGAGAGTAACTCTCTAACTCATACATTATTTGATTGTCCTCCTTGCTCACCAAAGGAGGATGAATACCATGATCCTATGGATTCGTTTAAAATATCCCTTTTTGATAAAAAAATGATCTTGCTACTGTTATATATGATAATCTATGCTATATTGATAAATCTTATGATAATCCTTTATTTATTCCAACCATTGAGATGCATGATAATGAGGAGTTGTGATTAGAAAGTTTATATGATAAAACTCTTGATGATGGTCCTATGTTACTTGATGATAAAAACTATAATGTTATTGAAGGTGGGCTTGATTCCACTATTTTGGAGATTGATAGAAATTATGTGTTAGAGATCATGAAAAACACGCTGTATGTGATAGTTATATTGTTGATTTTGTTCATTATGGTACTGAAATATTATTATGAGAGAGGCAAATATGGTTGTTGGAGTTCTCATGCTCTATGTTGAAAGTTCGGAAGTTGCTCTTGTTTTACCTTCCTATGCTTAATGCTTTGTGCTTCATTGATTTGTTTGCTTACAAGATGCCTATGCATAGGAAGTTGGTCAGACTTAAATGTGTTTGGTATTTGCTTTTTGATGCTCTCTTTTGTGTTTCAACTCTTATTATTATGTGAGCATCATTGAAATTACTACGCCTAGCTAAAAGGCGTTAAAGAAAAGCGTTTATGGGAGGCAACCCATTTTTATTTCAGTTTCTTCTTGCTTTCTTGAGGCAACGCCATTGTATCCTTTTTATTTGGTTTTTGTGTCAAGAAGTAGCTTCTAATGTTTGGAGAGCGCGAAGTTTTGATTTGTTGTCGAGAAACATATTCTGTACGCCTACTGCAGAAAATCTTTAAAATTACCAAAACGTGATCTTTTTATGAATTTTTTTGACAACAAGCATTATTCTTTTGTCTATTTTCGTTAGTTTTGAGTTTTCTAATTTGAGCTACGCAAGTGACTTTTAAAATTCGATCTTTACAGACTGTTTTGTTTTGACAAATTTCTGTGTTTATTTTTGTTATCTCTTATACGAGCTTTCTTTGTGGTTTCTTTTTATGGAAAGGTGTCACAAAGGCTTGGTATATAGTAGCTAATGTTAAATTGAGTATTTACAATGTGTACCTACAACACCCAAGTGAATTTTATTTAATGAGCATTAACCCCTCTAATCAGTTTTTATGAAGTTTTATGTGAAGGGAGTTTTTAAGTGCCACAAGAGAGGATGATGCAAGAAGTTGAAGGATGGACAAAAACACAAGCTTGGGGATGCCCCCATGGCATCCCCCTGTACATTCAAGAAGACTTAAGCGTCTAAGCTTGGGGATGCCCAAGGCATCCACTCTTCTTCATCATCAACCATCATGTCGTCTCTCTTGAAACTAAGTTTTTGTCACTTTACATATTATGTGCTATTCTTGGAGCGTAAGTTTTTTTTTGTTTGTTAAATGGTCATTTGCAATGTTGGATCCTAGATATCTTGTATGGGAGAGAGACACACTCCGCTTTTTCGTTAGAATACTCCTGTTTACTTGTTGAGTATTCTTAGCTGCTGTTTTGCTTATGTTCAGCTCTTGTGCTTCACATAGATCTTGTTAGAGCTGATGGTTTCTTTTGTAGAAGTACTCTCTTGCTTCACTTATATTTGTTTGGAGAGTTGATGTGGTGCTTGGTTAGTATGTTGGTGCTGAAAATTGCCGTGCATGTGGTAGCGGTTGATGAAAAGTTTGCATAGTCTTGTAGATCACCATGTTGGATAACTTGATACTTATCAATAGTTTTGAGATATTAAGTGAATTAATGTTTAAACTTGCTGTTTATTTAAGTAAAGTCTCAATAGTGAAAAACTATTGTTAAAGTTTGAAGTTATATAGTTTTTCATACTTGGCAGTTCAATAGTCTAGTATTTTCATCAAAAGATTGTTTGGTTAACAAGGGAGACAGTGTGGAGTCTTGTGGTTATTCCTATTGTATATTGTATAATGTTTCTTGTACCGGTTAGCATTACATGTTTGCTATAAATCTTTGTAGCCTAAACTTTGTACTGAGTGGGAATGCTACCCGTGCATCCAAACCCTTGAGCCAAATATCTTCCTGCAGTGTCCACCATACCTACCCATACATGGTATTTCATGTCATTCCAAGTAAATTTATTATGTGCTACCTTTAAACCTTCAAAATTCTCCTTTTTGTGCCTCTGTTTTTAGCTCATGAGGAAGTAGTGGAGTAGTTCGTCATACCCCATGTCAAGCAAGGTAAGCCTCCCTCTTTCACCTAATGAATATGAAATTTGTGCTCATATAAATTTTCCGAGAGCTGGCAAGGGACTCCGCGTCTCATAAAATATAATTATAACCCACTGCGTCTCCTCACACATATACCCGAGAAATCGGTAACCTATGTCTAGTGGAACCAAAGGAGCCCGGGGAGTGACATCATTCCTCTAATTACATAGCCGCTCTCAAAAGTCTAAAAGCTTTGTTTGACATGGGTGACCGATGAGTTACTTTATTACGGATTCGTTGACAAAAGCATACACCTCCCCAAATTGTATTACTTCTGTTTCTAAACTAAAAAGCTCTAGCACATGATTAATCCCTGCTTCCCTCTGCGAAGGGCATTTTTTTTTTACTTTTATGTTGAGTCAGTTTTCCTTTCTTCCTCTATCCACAAGCAAACATGTAGTGTTGACCCTGGGTACAGTTGATTATATTATATCTTTATGTCTAATCGTAATTCTTTGTGTTGACTTTATCCATGAGATAAGTATGTTGAAAGTTGAATTATTGCTGAAACTTACATCTTCCTTTGTGTTGGCTTCAAATACTTTTGTCTTTAAGATATTATCTTGAGAGCTAACAAGTTATGTCAATCTTTATGCTTTCATGTATCGAAAGTACTGTTCATGAAAGGTTTTTATTTAGATGATTCAACTTGGTTATTCATTGTTTGCTTCATACAACTATAGTCAATTATTTTGGATCACTTAATCTTACTATCTTGATCAAGATTATGTTGGTACCATGCTACTTCAAAAATTATTTGGTTATCATTTACCTACTCGAGGACGAGCAGGAATTAACCTTGGGGATGCTGATACGTGTCAAACGTATCTATAATTTTTGATGTTCCATGCTTGATTTATACCATTGTCATATGTTTCTACCATATTTATTTATGATTTTGGGGCATTTTATTATACTAGCTTATTAACAAGATGTCGAGTGCCAGTTTCTGTTTTTCTGTTGTTTCTCATTTCAGAAAATCTCTTAAGGAAAAATACTCGGAATTGGACGAAAATTTACGGAGATTTTTTTATAGAACAAATGAAGACCAGAGCCAAAAGGGCGACCCTGGGGGGCAGCCCACAGGCCAGTGGTGGCCTGTGGCCGTGGCCCAGGTGCCACCCACGGGTGCAACCCGCCCCTGGCCCTGGAGCCTCCTCTCGACTCCCTCCAACGCCTATAAAATCCATCGTGACCTAAAAACGACGACCCTTGAAGTATTTTCCAAAATACGATACAGAGCTCCGCCATCGGAAACAAGTTTCGGGGGCCAGAAAGTTCCTGTTTCGGCACCCTGCCGGGACGGGGATTGGCCGCCGGAGCCATCTTCATCGCCACCGCTGCCTCCAGGATGGTTCGTGAGTAGTTCCCCCATGGACTACGGGGTCATAGCAGTAGCTAGTTGGTACTCTCTCCCCCTTGTTGTTCGATACCATGTTCTTGTGAGCTGCCTTACATGATCGAGATCAATGCGATGTAATATGTGTTGTGTTTGTTGGGATCCAATGAATTGTTACATCATGATCAGTCACTTATGCTTATGAATTATTGTTTCTGCACCCTTGTTGTGTTCATTGCTTGTCACTAGTGCATGAGTGGCATGATCTCCGATTTAAGCATGTTATGCTTGCATGAATATAATTGTTGTCTTAGATCGTATCTACAAGTGTACGCACATGTTACTTGTATGAACCGGTGACCCCAAAGGTGACAACTTGGGATATCAATGGGAATGGATTGTAACATGAGGATTACATGTGTTCACCGAGTGTTAATGCTTTGCTCGGTGCTCTATTAAAAGGAGCACATTAATTACCATTATATCCATGATTGGCCCCGCTGAAACGGGATGGTAGGACAAAACATGTTGTACGAATTCTCATTGCGAGTAGATACAACTATATATGGAACACATGCCTACGTATGATTCATAGACTAAGTTGCTTTGTCATAATTAACTAGTTCAATTATGTCAATTGTCCTAATGTAATTTGTTTACCCAACACATGTTCTTTTATTTTGAGAGTTACCTCTAGTGAAACTATGAACCCCGGTCCATCTTTCACCATCACTGCTTCCGTCATTACTGTTACTACTGCTCTAAAATCACTACTGTTTTCACCCCTTTTTGTTACTTGTGCTTCTCCAGGTGTGGCTGAATTGACAACTCAGCTGCGAAGGTCTCTAAGTATTCTTTGGCTCCCCTTGTATCGAATCAATAAATTGGGTTTCACTTCTCTCGAAGACTGTTGCGATCCCCTACACTTGTGGGTTATCAAGAGGGGATGGCCCGAACCATGTTTGGTGCAGATGTGTGATAACACTTATTTGATATATGTGATTCTAAAAAATCTTATTTGATATATGTGTGATTTATTTGAATATCGATTGTGTGATTGTTTATCCGCGACTTAACCAATGACCGATGTCCAATTCAAGTGTCCAAATAACAAGATCTGGATAAGCATATATTGGTTAGCAAATCCCTTACCTTTATATGACAACATTTGGTATCAACGATGAATAATAGAAATATGAGTACCACAGAAAGACATGACACATGATTGGTTGGTTCGATCTATTAATCTTAATCACCAAGTCGACCGTGGAAGTTTGGTAATGTAAGGGAGTACAATAGAGTCAAACAAGCACAAAATGGAGAAGTTATGTTATTGAAGGTGACTCGTCTACCATATACCCATGCACAAAGAGTTATCACACTACTTTGTCCAAATAGCATATACTCATTATCGTGAACCAGTCTATCTCGCGACTAATCATCTAACTGGAGAAAATCCTGTATTTAGTTTTACTTAATTTATCAAATATAATCAATATTCAAATTTATCCATCATATTTGGATTATCAATGTCTTCCAGAAACCACCACGAACTCGACACATTGAATATTGTGATAACTCAAGTGTGATAAAAACGCCAATCAACAAAACACTTGCCTCTTTGTTGGGATGATATAAAGTTGAAAATATGGTTCAATTAATTCCATGCACTTGTAGGTCACATTAAACACCACTCCTACCTCAAAGTTAGTCAACACACTGCCTGAACACCCAAACCCATCGACCGCTCCAACTTGAATCGAACCCGTGATAAACAACACATATATGTTGTAGTGGATCACAAGGGCGGGATGGAACAATGATTTTTATCTCCCGTGAGACCAACTGTCGGCATACTGCACTCGAATCGTGTGTAGGAACTGCACATTAATAAATGGCCGGACAGAGCACTATTGACAATGCTAGTGAGAGGGGGCTGATTGAATGCAAATGTCGTCCACGCGAATCGTGTGCAAATGAGAAGCCACCACTCTGAGCCAAAAGATCGAAACCCGTCACACCCTCTCGACCGCCGGTTTTGAATACTACTGTTTTGGTTCTTCACTCAATTAACCTTACGTGTGTATTCGTGAGAATTGACAAATTTAACCCCGCTAAGAAAGTTCGGTCAAGTATAATCTGTCCATAAAATCTTAACTAAATCTAACTGTTTTGCTCAATATCATCTTTTAGGGCTTTGGACATTTTTTTTGGCGATTTTCTGATTATGTTTGAGATGGTCAAATTCAACGACGTGGATGGATGACGTTGAGCACAAGAGTTATGTTTGTATAAACTTTGAGATGTGGGTTCTTTTTGGACGAATTTTTTGAAATGGATCACTTGCCATTTCTCGCGTGTCTCCCGCAAGATCCAACACTCGTAGACTCGTAGTGCCTTGCTCGCACAAGAAGCTGAGCAAACGTTCACTCCCTAGTTAAGACGAGTAGATTAGGGTTTCGTGGGTGCAAAGCCCCCCACGGTGATCTCTATATATATGCACAGCAGGTACAATACAATTAGGAGTCGTACACAACACGTACGCTTTCCTATATACAACAACCGTATTTAACACTCCCCCTCAATCTGAACTTGCACAAAATAAGTTAAGATTGGTTTTAAAACGGCTTAACATCTGCTGAGTTGCTGGCTTGGTAAACACATCAGCCAACTGATCACCGGAGGAAATAAACCTGACTTGAAGAGCTCCAGCTGCTACTCGTTCACGGACAAAGTGAAAATCAACTTCGATATGCTTTGTGCGAGCATGAAATACTGGGTTCGCTGTCAGGTATGTGGCCCCAAGATTATCACACCACAGAATAGGAGAACGTTGCTGCTTTACACCAAGTTCCTTGAGCAAGGACTCCAACCACATGGCTTCAGCAGCTCCATTTGCCAATGCTTTGTATTCTGCCTCAGTACTAGATCTTGAGACAGTAGGCTGTTTCTTCGAACTCCAAGAAATCAAGTTCGGACCTACAAAGACGGAAAAACCTCCTGTGGACCGTCGATCATCAACACAACCAGCCCAATCCGCATCAGTAAACACACTAATGCCAGTAGAAGAAGATCTTCGAAACTGCAAGCCAGTGTTGATCGTACCCTTCACATATCTCAAGATGCGCTTCACAGCTTCCCAATGTACCTCCGTTGGTTGTGAGAGAAACTGACACACCTTGTTAACAGCAAAAGAGATATCCGGGCGAGTGAGGGTCAAATACTGAAGTCCCCCCACAACACTACGATATCGAGTCGCATCATTAGTGCCAAGAACAGGTCCACTGTCACGAGCAAGCTTCTCACCAGTGGCTAGCGGAGTAGAAGCGGAGTTGCAATTCTCCATGTTAACCCGATGTAAAAGATCTAACGCATACTTGCGTTGTGTGAGACTCATTCCCCCTGAATTGCAGGAGGCTTCTAATCCAAGGAAATAGTCCAACACACCAAGATCCTTGATGGGAAAACTGGCAGACAAGGCAGCCACCAGACGATCAATGGCAACAGAAGAAGATCCAGCAATGACTATGTCGTCAACATACACAAGCATATACAGCTGAACACCTCCTTGAGAGAACACGAACAAGGAAGTATCTGCCTTGGAAGCCTTGAAACCAAGCTGCAGAAGTCGCTCACTGAGACGAGAATACCAGGCCCGGGGAGACTGTTTCAAACCATAAATAGCACGCTGAAGCTTGCAAACATGTGAGGGAAACTGTGAGTCTTCAAAACCCGGGGGCTGCTGCATATAGACCTCCTCTGTAAGATAGCCATGAAGAAATGCATTGCTGACATCAATCTGGCGTAAACTCCATCCTCGGGAAACAGCCAAAGAGAGCACCAGCCGAACGGTTTGTGGTTTCACGACTGGACTGAAAGTGTCCCCATAATCAATGCCGTGTTGCTGCGTAAAACCTCGTGCGACAAGACGTGCTTTGTGCTTGTCAATAGAGCCATCAGGGCGATGTTTGGTCTTGAAGATCCATTTGCAGCCGACCAAGTTGACATGACGAGGCCGTGGCACAAGAGTCCATGTGCCAGTTTGACGAAGAGCGATGAACTCAGCAGACATGGCATCACGCCACGCTGGTTCACGAAGAGCCTCTCGGTGAGAAAGAGGAGCAGCAAAGAAGGCACGACGACGTGAGTCATAGCGAACCGTGCCATCGGTGTAGGTCTTCTCACGACGAGTAGCATCCCGAAGACGGGTGGTCATACCATGACCTGGAGGTGCAGCAGAACTAGCAGCGTCGGTAGAAGGAGCAGCTGCCGCGACAGGAGAAGGAGCCACGGCAGGCTGCCGCGCAGCCTCGGCGGGCTGCCGCACAGCCTCGGCAGGCGAAAGCTGTGTCGCGGCAGGATCCGCGGCAGAATGCGAGGGAGAGGGCACCTCAGCATCATCATTCTCTGGTTCGGCACCATGCATAGGAGCAGCATTGAATGATGACTCCTCTGTAGCTGATCCACGCTCCGGAACCTGTATCACTGGAGCAATAACTGGAGAGGTGACGTCAGTAGACAAAAGGGACAAGTCGTAATTTCGCACATGATCACTCGTAGCCGGTTCGGACAATGGAAAAGTGATGGCATGCTCAAGAGAGGAGATATCAACGGTAACACCAGGAGTCGCAAACGGAAATACAGATTCATCAAAGACAACATCCCTAGAAATATAGATGCGACCTGTGGACCGATCCAAACACTTGTACCCTTTATGCATTGGACTGTAACCCAGGAAAACACACATTTTGGAACGGAAAGCAAGCTTATGTGTGTTATATTTGCGAAGACTAGGCCAGTAGGCACACCCAAAAATGCGAAGAAAGGAGTAGTTGGGTGGAACATGAAACATACGAGTGATAGGTGCCTCTTGATTAAGGACAGGTGTAGGCATGCGATTTATGAGATAACACGCAGTCAGAAAAGCCTCATCCCAATAACGAAGTGGGAGAGAAGCATGAGCAAGAAGAGCTAGACCAGTTTCGACAAGATGCAGATGTTTACGTTCTGCAACACCATTTTGCTGAGACGTATGAGGGCAGGATACGTGATGAACAATACCCGTGCGCTGAAAATAACGATGGAGCTTGTGATATTCACCACCCCAATCGGATTGAACTGCCTTGATCTTAGAACTCAAAAGGCGCTCGACATATGTTTGGAAAGCATAAAACACATTCTCAACATCAGATTTATGCTTAAGAAGATAGATCCAACAAAAACGCGTATGATCATCGATAAAACTAACATAATATTTATAACCTCCAGAGGAGGAAATTGCAGGACCCCAAACATCTGAGTGAATTAAATCAAGAGGCATAGTGGACACACGAGTTGAAGCAGAATATGACAACTGACGACTTTTACCACGCTGACACGCATCACAAACTAAGACATTGTCTGACTCAAGGGAACTAGAAATATTGTTTTTGCTAACAATTGACTGAACTATTTTATTTGTAGGATGCCCAAGACGCTGATGCCAATGCGCCAAACTAGCTTTGCCAGCGGAGAGAGCTTGGCGAGAGGAGGATGTAGCCCGGCTAAACGGAATTGGGTATAGACCGCCATGGCTTCTACCGTGAAGAAGAATTCGCTTCGTGGCCTTGTCCTTGACACAGAAAAAATGACGGTGAAACTCAACAAACACGTCATTATCACAAACAAGACGGTAAACAGATAGAAGGTGTTGGCGAAGATGGGGAACATGAAGGATATTTTGTAAGCGAAGAGAAGAACCGGCTAAAAAAGAGTGACCAATGTTTGAAATTGACAAACCTGCGCCATTGGCCACCTGAACCTGGTCCTTTCCGTCGTAGCGATCATGCACTTGGAGGCGCTCAAGCTGGCTGGTGAGATGCTCGGTCGCCCCCGAGTCCATCAGCCATGGAGGTGGAACGTTGCTGGAGCTCGTTGATGCAGCGTTGGCGGAGCGCGGCTGGAACTCCGGGTTGAAGCGGTTCTTGCACTCCCGCGCCTCGTGTCCCCAGTAGTAGCAAATCTGGCAGCGAGGGCGGTTCTTCCCGCGACCATTGCCGTTGCGACCGTTGCCGCCATTGCGGTGATAGTCGTTGTTGCGGGAGTCGTTCCCACCATTGCGGTTGGAGCCGTCGTAGTGACGGTTATCTCCTCCTCCTCCTCCAGAGTTAGGGCGAGAAACGCTGCCCTGTCCCTGCTGAGTGTAAGGAGCGGGAGGACGCCCACCGGTGCCTTGATTGGATGGCGGGTAGTAGGGGCGCGGCTGGCTAGGGTTGTTGTAGGAGCCAGACCGCGAGGCAGCGTTTGCCGACGTGACCCACTCGTCGGGGGCCTGGGATTGCTGCGCACACAGGCCCTCGTAGCTAAGGACGTGGGAGTAGAACGAGGTGAGAGAAACCTCCTCCGTGTCGCGCAACATGGACGCAGCGATAGGATTGAACTCGGGACCAAGCCCGGTGAGCATCTGATCGATGATCTCCTCGTCGGAGAGTTTGGCCCCAGCAGCGGCCATCTGATCAGCGAGGACCTTCACCTGGTCCATGTAGACGCCGGCAGAATCGGTTCTCCGGAGGGCCTGGTACTGCCGCCGGATGTGCCTAACATTGGCACGAGTTTGAGCACCAAACATGGTGCGGATGGCAGCCCACACCGCGGCGGCCGTGGACTTGCCGATCATCTGCTGGGAGATGTCCGGCCCGATGGAGCCGAGAAGCAGTCCGAGCACACGCTGATCACGCGTCCACCACGCGGCATACTCGGGATTGGGGACGGAGGTGGCGGCATCACCCGTACCCTGGGTGATCATCTTCTCTGGCGGCGCTGCAGTGCCGTCGAGGTGGCCGTGGAGCCCAGCACCGGCGAAGTTCGGCACGGTGAGGGATCGCCAGAGCATGAAGTTGCTCCGGTCGAGGATCACTTGGGGCGGAGGAACAGCGATCGCGGTGGTCGTGGGGGTGGGTGCAGACACGATCGGCCCGAGGATCGTGGAGAGCTGGAGCGCCGAGGAGGAGGACATCTCGGCGACGGCGGCTGCGAGGAACGACAGCGGCCAATGGAGCTCGAGGCGGCGGCGCCGATTAGGGTTTTGCGGCGTCGGCCTGTTTGGCTCTGATACCAAGTTAAGACGAGTAGATTAGGGTTTCGTGGGTGCAAAGCCCCCACGGTGATCTCTATATATATGCACAGCAGGTACAATACAATTAGGAGTCGTACACAACACGTACGCTTTCCTATATACAAAAACCGTATTTAACATCCCTCTAAATTCCGATAATAATTTAGGAAAGAATCCAAAACATGAAGATTCCAAAAAAAAAAAAGACTTCTGTCTTCTGGCACCTCTCATATTTTGCTTAGCTTCTGTCGCCAAACCTGTGAGGCTGTGACAGCGTCAAGCCGTCAACCTACGATAAACAAGCGTGTAAGCTACACGACCAACGACTCGTCCCGCGGGACGGGCTGGTGATGGGTCAAGTCAATCCCCGGGAGGTCCGAGTTCACAGAGAACCTGAGCCACCCCTTCTTCTCGACAAACTTCAGCGCAGGCTGCAGCACGAGCCCGACGGCCACCGCGCCGAAGCTCACCAGCGCCACCTTCAGCGTCGACAGCGCGAGCACCGCCACGATCAACGCCGTCGCAGGCACCAGCATGGCCACGCATCCGGCTGTTCCCAGCGGCACCCTGTACGGCCGCGGGGCGTCGGGCCGCCTGATCCGCAGCAGGACGAACGAGATGAACTCGAGCAGCATGCCGAAACAGTAGAGGAAGTTCTCCGCGGCCACGATCTCCTGGAAGCTCATGGTCGAGAGCAGCAGCACGCCGGAGGCCGAGAAGAGGATGCCGATTAGCGGGGTCCCGTATCTCGACCGCCATGCGAAGAAGGCTGGCAGCATCCCACGCTCCGCCATGCCCAGGAGCTGGTACGAGTCGCTGCTCATTTCCGCGACGAACATGCCCATGTTCGACACCGCCGCCGCCGCCTGCACCCACCACATGAGCCACGCGCCTCCCAGCAGCTTCGCGATGTCCGCGAAGTAGCCATCCGTCCACTGCCCCCGGTCCAGCGGCACCGCGCCGAGCCCAGCGAGGAGAGGATACAGGTAGCCGACGACCACGAAGATTACCGCGTAGAACAGTGCCTTGGGCAGCGTCTTGCTGGGGTTCTTCACCTCTCCGGTAAGCGTGCTGACAGAGTCCCAGTAATTGAGGTTCCAAAACAGAGTGTTCAGGAACAGGTTCCAGTCGACGTCGTGGAGGTCGACCACGAGCCATCGCGCCGGGCGGAGCTTGGGGATAGAAATGAGTCCCATGACGAGGAAAGGCAGGAGGGAGAAGACCCCGATGCAGATGGCCACCCACCCCACGACAGTCAGCCCCCGGTAGTTCAGCAGCGTCAGCAGCGCCGTTAGGCCGACGACGGAGACCGCCCTCGGCGCGCCTCCGCCCAGCGCGGGGACGGCGGACTTGAGGTAGTCCAGGAAGAGGACAGGGTACAGGGCGTTGTCAATGACGCCACTCAGCCACTTCATCCACCCCTGCTGGAACCCCCAGTAGGGGCCGAGCGCCGACGCCACCCACACGACGAACCCGCTGTTCTCCGGGAACATGGTGCCCAGTTCGGCCGTGATCAGCGCCTCCGGTATGCTCCAGATGACGGGCAGGGCCAGGAAACCGACGATGGCGAGGAGCGGCCCTGCCGCGCCCACGCTGTCCTCGATCCCGAACGGCCCGCCGGAGACCTCGTAGAAGATGATGAAGATGAGCGGGACCATTGACAGTTTTCGGAGCGAGTGCGGCGATGCCGCTGCTTCGGAGCTGTCAGTGTCTGGGAGGCCCCGATACTCCGTGCCCTCTTCGCCCATTTCCGCAGCGCGGGCTGCCGGCTCGCTGTTCTGGGCGGACTTCTGCAGGAAAAGAAGACAGATATTTCTTCAGATCAAAGCATTACCAGCAGCATCGTAGATACTGTACAAGCAAAGAAGTTGTAGCAGCAAGGAAGCAATTGGCTGACACACGAGTTCTACAACGAATTGAAGGCGGATGCAAGATCAAATCTTGTGGTGAAACTTGGAGATTGAATCAATTTGCGTGCAAGTTCAAAGTTGAGCCAAATACTTCGTCGCTCACCGACGCTCAATGGAGAGAACGGCGGCAGCACAGTTGCATGCGATCCTGCAACCTGCGACCGTCGTCGCATCGACGTCGAATGCCTCCTTTGCTCCTACCGATCTATAGCATTCACGGCGCGCTAGCAGTCGTTCTCTCCTAGTTCGAGATCATCCTGCTTTCATGTCGCCCAAGCCCAATCTGATTATTGTGAAGCGACGTCGCTGCTCGCCTGCTCGGGTAAAGCCAAAGGGAGAAGAGAACAGCGGCAGATGGCGGCGCGCGCAGTCCAACCGGGCAACACCTGTCGCAGAGTAGGCCGCCACGCAGACTGCTCCGTCCACACGCGTAAAGTACGAGCATGAGGATGAAGCGTCAGCAATCAGCAACATCATCATGGGCCAATCCCCTAGATCTCACTCGTGGGAAGATGGGCATTTGTGGGCCGGGGCTACATGGGCCTGAGGCATGTGCTTCAATGTTTGTGGATCCAAACCACTCCGTACCAAACAATGTCTATTCTACCTTGCAATCAGAGGGCTCCACACGTCACCTCCTCCCCTCCGTGCACGCAGAATCCTAGTATCTCCCGTGCGGACCAGCTAGCGGCGGCGCGGCGGCTAACACAAAGCGCGAGTACGGCAGGAAGAAACTGCAGGATATAGCGTGGATGGAGAAACAAGTTCGCGCGAGCTCACCTCCTGTCCTATGTCGGCAGAGACAAAGCTCGATGGCGGCGGCGGGCCCCGTACCGCCGCTGCAAGCGCCACCTCCGACCGCCCGGTGCTGGCCATCGATGGGTGATTCCCCGTCTGGCTCTCCTCCAAGGCACCGAGCAGAGCTAGGCGCGGAGGTCGCTTTGTTTCTGACGGCTGAGTGGAGGACCCTCCCAATCGCCAAATTAGACGGAAGCTTGCACTAATTTAATGCAGCGTGTAGCAATAAAATAATTAACAGAATATCCAAAGGGGAGGGGGAATAGTTGAATATAACAACTATTTTATTCCTTTTCTAGGAACAACGGGCATGGGTTGTACTGTTCCCCAGGTCACTGTTTGGCGCCCACGAAATTTGTATTGTGACCAAATTAAAAGTTCATAGATCTGAAACAGCCCAATCCACGGTGGTCATCCATATGGGCCAAGCCCAACAATTTAGCCTATTTTGGTTTCTTACCTGTCAAATTTCAAATGGGCCAAGCATTTTTATATCATGTACTCGTAGCCTTGTAGAGTCGATTTTTTTGTTATTTGGGCCTTGTTACAGTCCATTTGAGGCTGGTCCCACTAATCAGGTCACCCAATTAGGTCCCACTCGTCAGTTATCTCTTTTTTTCATTTTAAAAGAAAAACCCACTGATGGGTCCAATTATCAGGTGTGCTGTTTTGGTCCCACACATCAGGTCCATTTGTGCAAATACATATAATTTTATTCAAACAGAGCCAATAATGCATAATATTTCATGCAACAGGCAAACAAAGTATTTTAAATCATGCACAGTACAAATCTGGCATTCAACTATAAAAACTACAACTAAATATACACATAACTAGTGCTGGTGAGCTAGAATGCCAGAATCTGCAAATACACATTTACGAGTAATGGTTTTCCTCGGGATTCTTCTTCCTGGAGCTCTTGTACACCCAACTTTGAAGACTGAATGCCAGAATCTGCAAATAATAAAATGAAAAGTTAGGAACATAATCAAGTGACTCCGTGCATTTTATCAGAGATATTCCAATAGTTTCGCAAGATTCAACCCTGACTAAGAACGGCCGTGTAGTCAATTTTGAGTGCATTTTGAAATCGGGGTAAATTATTCAAAATTTTGGAAATCCTTCGCAATGTGTCATTATATGTGACCTAGTTTTGAGGGAAAATAATAAACTTGGAACACGACAAATATTTTGAAAAAGTGTTCTTAGAAATGAGCTACAATGTCCGAAGATTCATGGCTTTCAGCCCAAATGACGAATTTTATGGCGACATTCATGGCATAGTTTGTTAAAATGTGCCCATATTGTGCACATACGTGGATCTTGTAATGGAGAACATTGTTTAAGAAGAAACTTTTCATTTTCGTTAAACAAAAAAAATACATTTTTCATTTTCCAGTGCAAAAAGGGTTGTTTGTGAAGCATCTACCAAACCTATGTTGCAAATTTTAACCACACCAATTTCTAAAAATATTAGACCATATTTTATGTACAAATAACCAAATGGTTGTGTGTCAAGAGTTTTCATCTACCTATTTTTGTCGATTAAGTTGGAACCGGGTAAAATTTGAACTACAGGTGTTTCTTAGTTTGCTCATGATTTTTTGAAAAAAATCATTTTTAGGTACATATGTATCTATTTTATCAGACATATGCCAACATTTTTGCAAGATTCAACCCGTGACTAAGAATGGTCGTGTCGTCAATTTTGAGCGCATTTTGAAATCCGGATAAAGAATTCAAAAACAAATATTTTTTTTGGAAATCCTTCGCAATGTGTCATTATATGTGACCTAGTTTTGAGGGAATATAATAAACTTGGAATACAACAAAAATCTTGCAAAAGTGTTCTCAGAAATGAGCTACCATGTTCGAAGATTCGTGGCTTTAGGCCAAATGATGAATGTTATGGCGATATTCATCGCATATTTTGTTAAAATGTGCCCATGTTGTGCACATGCATGCATCTTGGAATGGCGAATAATGTTGCCGAAGAAATGTTTCATTTTCATTACACAACAAAATCATTTTTCATTTTTCGAGTGCAAAAAATGGGTTGTTTTGTGAAGCACCTACCAAACCTATGTTGCAAATTTGAATCACACATATTTCTAAAAATATTAGACCATATTTAATGTAAAAATAAATAAATTATTGTGTGTCAAGAGGTTTTCATCTAGCTCTCGTAAAAAAGACAAATTTCTGTCGAATCAGTTGGAACCAGGTAAAATATGAACTACAGGTGCTTCTTTGTTTGCTCATGATTTTTTCAAAAAATCATTTTTAGGTACATAAGTATCTATTTTATCAGAGATATACCAATAGTTTCGGAAGATTCAACCCCTCACTAAGAATGGTCGTGTCGTCAATTTTGAGCGCATTTTAAAATCGGGATAAAGAATTAAAAAACAAAAAAATTGAAAATCATTGGCAATTTGTCAATATATGTGACCTAGTTTTGAGGGGAAATTATAAATTTGGAATACGGAAAATATCTTGAAAAAGTGTTCTCAGAAATGAGCTACCATGTTCGATGATTCATGGCTTTCAGGCCAAATGACAAATGTTATGGCGGCATTCATCGCATAGTTTGTTCAAATGTTCCCATATTATACACAAGAGTGCATCTTGGAATGGTGAATAATGTTGCCGTAGAAAGTTTTCATTTGCTTTACGAAAAAAAAATATTTTCATTTTCCGTGTGTCAAAAATGTATTTTTTTGTGAAGCACCAACCAAAAATATGTTCTAAATTTGAACCACACCAATTTATAAAAATATTAGACCATATTTAATGTAAAAAATAACTAAATGATTGTGTGTCAAAAGCTTTTTGTCCTCATCTCATAAAAAAGACAAATTTCTACCGATCTATTTTATTAGAGATACACCAAGAGTTTTGTAAGATTCAATCCCTGACTGACAACGGTCGTGTCGCCAATTTTGATCGCATTTTGAAATCGCAAGAATTCAAAAAAAGGAAATCCTTCACAATGTGTCATTATATGTGACCTATTTTTGAGGAAAATTATAAACTTGGAATACGAAAAATATTTTGAAAAAGGTTTATCTTAATTTTTTATTTGGTTGAAATTTAAATTCAAAAATCAAAAGTTATACAAAAAAGCTGTGACCTTTGTGAAAAAATTGGTCGTTATAGTTTTGGGTTTGTACCCTCCAAAACAGCTTACGACCAAGTGGTTCAAATTGGTCATAAATCTATGACCAATTTTTTCATGGTCATTATCAAAAAGTCATAAACTAGCATATTTCTTGTAGTGGCACATGATGACGAAGAGAATTAGAAGATCCATTTTGTTCTTCTATTGTGCAAGTGAAGCTGAATGTCCCTCACCAACACGGAGGATCAAGTCTGAACGGCAAACCAACAAAAACATTCGAAGGTTGTGGGTCATGTGTTGTTGTATAATAACTATTTTTCTGATAACCCCACATATGGTCCAATTCCATTTTGGCGGTGTTTTAGGATGAAGAAGGATGTGTTCGTGCGTATTGTGTATGGTGTTGAGGAGTATAATGACTACTTCTGACTCAATCAAGATTGCATCGGCCTTATTAGATTTTAATATATTCAGAAATGCACTACAGCTATACGGTGAATTGCATGTGGAGCTGCTGCAGATACTATGGACGGATACCTTAGTATGTCTGAGTCCAGATGCATTGAATCCACGTACAGGTTTTGTGCAACGGTGGTGAAGATTTTTGGACCGACCTATTTGAGAGCACCAAATGCAGCAGACATAACTCGCTCATTAAAAAAAGTTGCAGCGTGAGAATTTCTTGTGATGATTGGGAATGGAAGACATGTCCATTCTCTTAGCATGGGATTTATAGAGGTCATTCAAAGAGCATATCACTCCCTAAGTGTTTTTGGAGTTAATGACAGTGCATTTAGCAGACTAATTGTGTGCATAAGCTCATTAGGTACATTCGAAGACAATGCGAGATGGTTCAATGCCCCTCAAAAAAGGAAAAACATAAAGACGATGTTTTTAGAGGTTTTTGTTTTGTTAGTAGTATAAATCCTGTACTATTAGGAGGGGGTTCGCTAAGGAAAGTTATGACTAGATTCGATAACACATATGCAAACAAAATGCACTCCAAAAACTTCCCATGTGTCGAGCAGGAATTAAGTTCGAGAATGCTGATACGTCATAAACGTATATATAATTTTTGATTGTTTCATGGTATTATTATATGATTTTTACATATATTCGTTATGATTTGATACCAATTTATAGTATTTTATTAGACTAACTTATTAACGCAGTGCCAAGTGCCAGTTTCCGTTTTCTATTGTTTCTGCATCCAGAAAAGGCCAAACATAAAGTTGTGGGAAAATTCGTAAAAAAACATAAATCACTGTAACTATTCGAGACGGACACGCCAAAGTAAAAGAGCGCACTAGTGGGACCACTAGTTGGAGGCGCGGCCCCACGACACAGCTAGGAGTGACGTGTCTCACACCCGTCCCGTCGCCTCGGGCCTTCCATTGCGTCATCCTTTCGCCTATATATTTTCCTCAAAAACCTAAAATCAGAGAAAGAGATGCTTCAGAAAATTATGATACAGAGTGTCATGGAAACAGACCTGGAGCCCTATTTTGGTACTCTGAATGATCACGAAACCATCATCGGAGGCATCTACACAACCACTACCACCTCCATGATGTTGCGTGAGTAGTTCAACGTTGGACTACCGGTCCATAGCAGGAGCTGGATGGTTACCTTTCCTCCATATTTATCAATACAAAGATCTCGTGAGATGCCTAACATGATGAAGATCCATCTGATGTAATTATTTATGCTGTTGTGTTTGTTGGTATAATATAAATTGTGATGTTATGATCAAATCTTTCATGCTATATATATGATGCTATATTGCTTATTTATTGTTCCTACATACTCTCTGTTTTATGTGTATACTCTGGCCAAGTGTATGTGTAAATATCTAAGAGGGAGTATATGTTACATACGGGTTCAACCTTGCTTAACCTACGCTCGAGTGACAGAAACATGTAAGTGGGGCATTGTGTTGTTGCTACTAAGGATAAAATAATGGTACCTATATCTCATTTCTATTATTTGGTAGATTGTGTAACTGTTTATATCATGTACTAAGTTCAAGGCAATACTTTGTTGTTTAAAACTTAATTTCTATAGATGCAAGCATAGAAGAGGTCTCAAAGTGGAGTATTAGTTATATATGTTATATGCGTGGCGGTCTATAATTTTTGACGTGATCCTGATTGCGTGGTTCCCACCCGCGGGTGGGCCCAAACCCGCGGCCACAGGCCACCCCTGGCCTGTGGTGGCCCCCAAGGTTGCCCTTGGGACTCCATCTTCCTTTTGGCGTAATAATAATTTCTGTAAATTTTCGTCCAATTCCGAGAATATTTTCTTAAGTGGATTTTCTGAAATACAAAACAGCAAAAAATAGGGAACTGGCACTGGGCATCTTGTCAATAGGTTAGTCCAATAAAATGTCTCAAAATGATATAATAATATAGTATAAACATGTGACAATGATATAAAACAATCATGGAACAATAAAAAATTAAAGATACATTTGACCCGTATCAGCATCCCCAAGCTTAACTCCTACTCTTCCTCGAGTAGGTAAGTGGTAAAAGAATAATTTTTTATGAGACATGCTACCAACATAATCTTTATCAAGATAGTAATGTAAAGCACGTGATATGAAATAAGGTGATCCAAAACAATTGTCTATAGTTGACATCAAGCAAACAATGATTAACATAAACTAGCTATCAATGCTAGAAACTTTTCATGAATAAGTGCGTTGGAGACATGTAAGAATACATAAGGTTTAGAAAGAAGAATGGCAAATTATGTATCCATTGTAAAGCATCAATCATTCTACAAAGCATCAAGTAGTTATTCATGAAATAGTCAAGATCTAGTCAAGTGATCTAATTCACTTCCTTCCCGCATCAATTATTTCGAAGTCTACTCAACTATGCAAGTAAGAAGTGGTTTTTAGCACCATGAGGTTATGGCAAAGAGAATAATGATGGGGTTTGTAAGGTCAAAAACAAAGGCTCAAACAGTGGAAAGGGTAACCACAAGACAAGAGGAAGTCTCGTAGTTGATACTATAAGAGGAGTAGTGATTTCCATACAACGGATGCACATGGAGCTATTGAATGTGTGAAAGCTCTCCAATGGAACCAGTGGGGGTGCATCCAACTTGATCATGAAGACCTAGAGCTCACTTGAGGAGGCTCGTCCTTGGAATATGCAAGTCAAGTTCTATAATGAAAAGATCCCCACATAGTTATTCAAGTAAAAATATGAAAACTCTCTAAAAATAAAGTGTAGGTGATCACATAAGCACAAGTGTGGAATAAAGGATATTAGTGCCGCTCCCTCTATTTTTTTCGTGGCCTCCATGGCTCTTTTAAATGTTCTCTCGTTTGGCCTCTTAGGGGCTCTTTTTCTTTTTCTTTTTATTATTTATTTATTTTTTATCCTCACCGGTAGGAGCAAAACTCTATATGCAAATGAATCATCACACTTTTGATATTCATAACTCATAAATAATAAAACATGATGTATAAAAAAAGCGTTATGTCAGTGTAGCAGAAAAATGCATGATCTAGCGTAGCATGGAAAAAATGTAGAACATATGGCAAGCCACTCATCACACTAACTCAAATGATCATACAAGGCAATATAACAAAGGAGCGACGCCAATACGCCGCCATCGCTCATTCGGCACGACGAATCTTGGTTTTCACCAGGAGACAACACCACGAGGATGGAGGGATGTCGGCGCTTCACGGCGACGCCTCCAAGGAGGAAAACGACGCCCGAAGGAGCCATTGTCATCGGCACAAACACAAGTTGGGCAGGACTTTCGTCCGAATTGCCGCACCCCAAATGCCCACCTCATGGACTACACGTAGCCCACGCGATGGTCGCCCGGATTACCGGAGAGCAGGCAAGACGTCCCCTACCATAGCCCCTCAACCACTACAGTGTCGAACCGCCGCCGCAGTAGCACCACGTCATCGTCGTTGTAGCTTCGTGTTCCACTCCACCTCCATCGGAGCCAAAATTAGCCCGAGCCGAGCAGCGGCTAGCCACACCTGGTTGCCAGCAACGCCGCCGAGTAGCCGTTGTGCAAGAGGAGGCGTGGCCCGTGCAGCCCAGATCGTGCCCGTGCTGCCCAAATCGAGCCCGCACGGGCGCCGAGCTCGCCGCAGGCACCTGCCACTCCGCACCGGCACGCCGCCCACACACCACGCCTCCGCCGATGACCCGTCGGGCAAACCGCACCACCACCTCACCTCGAGAGTGCTGGATCTGGGTGTGGTGGACAGAGCCAGTGGGGATGCGTGACCCCCATTCACCTGTCACCGCCAGCCCGCTCCTACCGCCCTCCTGCCCAGCGCCGTCAGCAACCCGCGCCGCCGCACGAGCTCTCGTCTCCGCCCGAGAAGGCACCCACGCTGCTCGGCTCCGAGGCTGGAGACCGAAGGAAATGGCCCCGCTGCCTCCGACGCCGTCGGGCTTTGCCTAGCGACGCTAACCGGCGGCGGCGAGAGGGGGAAGGTGGTGGTGGTGGTGTCCGACGGCGGCGGCTAGGGTTTGCTCCCGGGCCGCCGCGGGAGCTCAAGGGGAGGGCGGGGGGGGGGGGGGGGGGGGTGGCCCCATGCTACTACTCAATGCAATGAAATTTGGATAGACAAACATACACTCACTTCAATGCCCTACAAAAGTTCGCTCTAGTCACCATCAGAACTGAGATACGGTAACTTTCTCTTTTACTTCCATTATTATCTGCAATTAGATGATACCCACATTTTTTTTAGATTAAACTTTAGGCCTTTAGCCATTATTTCGGTCAACAAAACATGGGTTATGTGACACAAAAATTGTACCATTAAATTGCTTTGCGAATAAAGTTACAATGATATAATAATTTTCTCATGTATTATACAATTAAAAAATACCATCAAAGTTATATCATGTAAAACTATGATACGGAGTATATTTATTGTGGACGGAGGTACAATAGTTTTTCATTCCTGCGCCCTACGCTAGAAACGGCTCGTCCGGTGCGGTGGGTTTATGTGTGTAGTGACCAAAGAAAAATATAGCGTGCTATCACTTTTAGCACGATCCTTCTTAAAATGATATAAAAATTAAAAATAGCGTTTTGTAAAAAAATACAATATATAGCTAAAATACTAAGGATTTCAACACTAAATATTTGTCCAAAAGCAATACATGCATAACTTGTGAACCAGATACAAAAGTCAAGGGCCAAATCCATGACATAGACACAAATATGAAGCATAAATCCATAAAAAAATCAAACTCTAAAAAACAAATTGTTTTAAATTTTTCATTAGAATCACTGGTGTTGTCTTCAAATTTACTAGAATATCCACGAGCTTGCACCCCATTATAATCACGTAAACCAGGAAACATCCTCTTCCTAAGATGAGAAACAACTGAGAAGGATTGGGTTAGATATTGGAGATTGACGTAGTGAGGAAGAGTGCAAGTTAGACTTTTGTTTGGGCCGATGGACTCTCGATTATTTCCAAAAAAAAGAATAACATGTTATAACACTAACGAGTTTAGCGTGATTTAGTGCGTATAAAACGTCATTAGCGTCGTAGCGGTCATTTTCGGCTTAATATAGCGTAGCCTATTCAAATATGCTATAGGGTGCTATTATACAGGATATAGGGCGCTATTTTTTTCGTTGGCAGTGACTGTCATCAATGCCTGGGAGGTTCGAGTTGACCGAGAATGTGAGCCACCGCTTCTTCTCGACGAACCTCAGCACAGGCTGCAGCACGAGCCCGATGAGTACGACGCCGAGGCTCACCAGCGCCACCTTCAGCGTCGACAGCGCGAGTACAGTCAGGATCAGCGCCGTCGCGGGCACCAGCATGGCCACGCATCCGGCTGTACCCAGCGGCACCCTGTAACCCGAACGAGATGAACTCGAGGAGCATGCCGAAGCAGTAGAGGATGTTCTCGGCCGCCACGATCTCCTGGAAGGTCATCGTCGAGAGCAGCAGCACGCCAGAGGCCGAGAAGAGGATGCCGATCAGCGGGGTCCCGTACCGCGACCGCCTCGCGAAACAGGCCGGGAGCATGCCTCGCTCCGCCATGCCAAGGAGCTGGTACGAGTCGCTGCTCATCTCCGCCACAAGCATGCCCATGTTCGACATTGCCGACGCCGCCTGCATCTACCACATCAGCCACGCGCCGCCGAGCAGCTTCGCGATGTCCGCGAAGTAACAGACAACCACCAAGATGATCGCGTAGAACAGCGCCTTGGGCAGCGTCTTTCCGGGGTTCTTGACCTCGCTGGAGAGCGTGCTGATGGAGTCCCAGTAATTGAGGTTCCAGAACAGAGTGTTCAGGTACAGGTTCCAGTTGACGTTGTGGATGTCGACCACGAGCCACCTTGCCGGTTGGAGTTCGGGGAGTGCAATGAGCCCCATGACAAAGAAAAGGAGAAGCGAGAGTACCCCTAGGACGATGGCGACCCACCCGACGACGGTGAGCCCCTGGTAGTTCAGAAGCGTCAGCATCGCCGTCAGGCCGACGACAGCCAACGCCCTCGGCACGCCTTCGCCCAGCGCCGGGACGCCGGCCTTGAGGTAGTCCACGAAGAGAACCGGATACAGGGCGTTGTCGATGACGCCGCTCAACCACTTCACCCACCCCAGCTGGAACCCCCAGTACTAGGGGCCGAGCGCGGAGGCCACCCAGATGACGAACCCGCTGCTCTCCGGGAACATTGTGCCCAGCTCCGCCGTGATCAGCGCCTCCGGGACGCTCCAGACGACGGGGAGGACAAGGAAGCCGACGATGGCGAGGAGGGGCCCGGCCGCGCGTACATTGTCCTCGATCCCGAACGGCCCGCCGGAGACCTGGTAGAAGAAGATCCAGTCTAGATCGGACAATAGCGGCCGTGACATCGGCGTCGCTATCTTTTTGGAGGCCTTGTTCAGGTCAAACTCCAGGTTGGTGTGAGCGGCACATGTTGGCTATAGCGTGCAAATCGTAGCCTCGTCGGCACTGTTCCAATGTGGCTACCTTTGGTGGCATGGATAGAGTATCGCAGCGGAGGATTCCATGTTGTTTTGGTCGCACAGGCAAACTTAGTGCGGATCGACTAATTGTAAACCGAATCAGTATAGAATTGCTGCACTAGCCGTCTAGACCAAAAGTCCGAACTGATGCAAAGGGTTATGCAATATATTTATATTCAACACTCATCCTCACGTCTGGGCTATTTTAGTCATTCGTGTGGGATCGGTGCAGGCCACAAGATTTTTCTCTTTTTTTTTTCATACTGCGTGAGCAGGGTCTCGAACTCGAGACCTCTTGGTTCTGATACCATATAGAATTGTTGCACTAGCCATCTATAACAAAAGTCCGAACCGATGGATAGAGCTATGCAATATATTTATATTCAACACTCAACACCATGTAATCTTAATTCCCACAATATACATAAGGGTGAATGGGGGTCTACCAAGCTGTACGGGTTGACCTCATAAATCATTCATCACATCCACCGTAGGTGAGACCGAGCATCCCTTGTTATTGCCAAGAACACCAAAAGTAGTACATGTCACCACAAGCTGGAAGTCGGGATTTTATCCCTTGATGTTTGCCGAGGCCGAAAACCTGTCCGTAGAATGCAAACTGTGTTGTTCACGTCTACACCGAACACGTTCTCGTTTACCCACGGGAGTAGGGGTGATGCATCGGGTGCATCCGCGGGAAGCCAACTGGAAGCATGACACCGAGGACGGTCCAGCCGACGCTTTTTCAAACCAATCCCTCGCTCGCACGGGAGAGACCTATCAGATATCTCGGTGAGATGGGCTGAGGTAGGCTGATTCGCTCGCCTCTAATTCGGTTGTCGATCACAAGCGAATACGGGGTAAAAAAGTCATCGATGAACAGAGGCGGTGACAAAGTTTGAGTAGATAAAAAATAAATTTCGTAAAGGTAAGATTGATTGATTTTGTGCGTTGACTTTATGACCGGCCATCATCCCTACATTTTATAGGGTAGCTACACTTACCGTGCAAGTCACGATTCACGCATATACATATTGAAATCAGATACAACTCTTGCCACAAACAAGGCAGGTCTCCCCCCTCTATTGCCCTCGACCCAACTGTCCTCATCGCTTCCATACTTATGTATTCATGTCATATCCAAACCTAAGCATGCTGAACAAAACTTCATAGGTGGGTAAATCTTTCAGGTGTGTTGAATAAGAATGCATCGCTTGAGTCGATGGAGACTCTGCTATACTCTATACGTGTGTTTTCTTCCTCCTCTTGCCTTCACTCGATCGTGCCTATTGGTAATTGGCAACATGGATCCTAGGATCCTCGTACCTCTTACAGGCTCCGCCATATCCAAGCGCTTATCCTCACCTAGATTCACCTGAACCCGGCCTCAACTCGATTGCGTCCATTTGTAATTTCTTGCTTCTCTAGGCTTTCACTATCAACTAGCAATCAGTCAAAAATGACTATCAAACGATTCCCCTATTTTCTGATAGAGCTTGCATGCCATAAAATAGTGTACGTTAAACTCGGTAAGGACAATGCTAAGCTCATCATCCATGTGCGCTAAGGGAGAAATGTGTATATAGGTCGTATAATTGTCTAGGCAGATTGCCATACCCTTGGATGGTACTTCTTGATATCTTCCGTTGATAGCACGGGCCGGTAACAAATTCCCCTCCACTGATTCCACCGTATATGAGTTGTCATGCACTATCCGTGCGATCTAGAGAGCTACCTCCGAGCTCTCGACGACCATTTGCCAAATTTCCGACTCTTCGAGCTGACCGGTAGTATCACCTTTCAGACCAAGTCGTCGACTTGAAGGCTGTTCAGTCGAAACTTCTTGTTGTACTCTTTTTTTTTGTGAGGGTATCTTGTTGTACTCTTTAGCCACATGTAACTCATTCTCAATGTCCTTCAAGGCCACCAAGCGTTTATCGGAAACTTTTTCATGTTGTACATACCATGTAATCGTTGACGATAAATTGTTCTATTTTACAAACCTCAAAGCGGCAAGACTTCTTCCATGGATAAAATGGCCTCTATTTTGAAGATTGTCTCATATGGAGTAATCTAGTTAACACCAGGCCTTGATATTTTATCAGCCCACATCACCTCATACAATCGTCTCGGATGATCCGCTATTTCTTCTTGATGAGACGAGTCAATTTTTGTGTTCGTCGACTCGGTTTGTCTATTGGTTTGTGCACAATAGGGACATGAATTGAGCATCTTAATACCATATGTGGTTAAAGCTTGCAGCATGCCGAATCGATGAATAATATGCTCAGTGATGAACTGGATCACCTCCTTGTGTGTCATATTACTAAGAGGTACTGTTTCACACCAGTTGGCGAAATAATCAATAGCTACTAGCACAAACTCGATGCCCTTTTGATGAAGTGAGGTTGATCATGCCGACAAAGTCGAGTCGCAAATAAAATTCCACAGTTTTGTGATAGCATATCTCTAAACTTTTGACAGGTTTCGCCTATCATAACACGTTTGTATCACGCAAATTATTAACCTTCAAATAACGGGAGTAACCGAAAAGAAAATCAGCTAGAATCAATCACGAGCATCACACAATCCTTCAGAGACACTGATATGGTGGACCGACCAACCAGACCTGCATCACGCAGCCTTCACGTAGCGGGGCAACCGAAAAAAGTCAGCTAGAAGCGGTAACAAGCTTCACATAATCCTTTGATATACAGACATGGTGGACCTGACGATCTTGACCTGCATCGTGCATCCTTCATGTAACCGAGCAACAAAAAAAAGGCAGCTAGAAGCAGTTACGAGTATTACAAGACACTGACATGGTGGACCGAGCAGCTTTAGATGACCGTGGGCATGTGTCGATCAGAGTCAAGTCACACGCGCAACTGAAAACAGGAGATGCTACCATGAATAACTTGTGTAGACCATGGTAGGTGGCGCCAACCATAGCAGCCCGTCGCTCATATACCACAAACTGGGCCATTCGTGGTGGATGGTGCGCATCGACCACAAAAACATAAGAATCACCCAAAATACGTCATAGATGTTCACCATCTACCACGGGCACCATGGGCGACATGGTAATTCGTGGCAGATTTCGGGTTTTCTTCTAGTGTTTTATTCTTGGATTCATTGGAACCCTGGACAAAAGTGGAAATCCTGGAGTTTCATCTTGGCGCAAGGAGCTTTGTGGTGTTTTTGAGAGCTTCTAGTTGAGTTGTGGAGTAGTGCCCCAATCTTGTTGTAATGGTTTGGTTGTCGTTCAATTGCTCCACTTAGTGGATTGAGTCTCTCCATTTGTGGCATTTGTATGTGAGTTCAAGGACATTAAGGTGGGCATGTGTGGCATTGGTGGCCTTTGTGGCATCACAGCTCTCCAACAAAGACACACTTTCATTCTATAAGGAACTTCAGGAATGACACCCTTCTGTCTACCGTTGCGGTGATGTCTTACCTTCACTCTTGTTACTTTTGTAAATTGTGTAACTTCTTTTATCTTGTGCTTATCACATATCTTGTTCACCTAGTTGCACATTTCGGGAAACTTCTGATTCCATTGTATCCCTTAATTAGAAGAAAAACTAAAAATTGTTAGTCACCTATTCATCCCCCCTTCCCCTCTAGTTGACCATGATGATCCATTCGGTCATGTTGGAGCATGCATTGTCATACTTGAAGCTATGCCAGAATACGGCCTCTTGATTTGGCAATCTTTATCCAGTTCTCACAATGACATCAACGTGATGTAAACACTCTCTGGTGTTTGCAAGACTTGATGAAGGACAAACTCCAGAGTGCAACTATGAGATTATTGGTCATTATTACAACAAGGGTACTACCTAGCTGATGGCATATATCATTGTTGGTCGAGATTTGTGAAGACAGTCTGCAATCATGTATGTCAGAAGAAATCTCACTTTGCTGGGAAGCAAGAGTGTTAGGAAGGATGCGGAGCTGGCATTTCATGTGCACCAAACACTTTTTTGCAATTGTCGGGTATCCTGCTTGAACATGGTACCTAGATCAAATTTGGGAGGTCATGAATGTTTGTGTTATCATGCACAACATCATCATGGAGAGTGAGCGTAATGTGGGTCTATGTTTGATCAACATTGGGAATACCAAGGCCCTCTAGCATAGACACAATAGTGTGTCCCTAACGAGTTTGCTCAATTTCTCGCTATGCATCAGGAAATTCTTCATGAAGGATTTCATCACCAACTCCAATATGATCTAGTCTAGCACTTGTTGGTGCTCAAAGGAAAAATAGTTCTAGTGTCATGTTGTTTTTTAGAAGTTGACTGAAAAGATGATGTCAAACAACACAAATTACAACATGGAAGTTGTAGGAAATTTTCCGCTGATGATCATACATATCTCGAACGCCCTAAACCTAGTTTGGACGCGACATGTGGGTCCATTTTACTGAAGGTCGAAATCTAATTACGAGATTCTGAAAGTGGATGACGGGATTGATTCCAACTCTTTCCATACTTGAGGGATTCGACCATGACTTGATCCTATGGACTCATGGGGACAGAGAGAAGACCATGTAAATATTCTAGAGATGCCCAAGATCACTTAGAACAAAGGAGCAATGATCGAAAGGCCAAGAACATTGCCTCGGACTATATAAAGAGAGAAAAATGTAGTTTTGAAGGAAACCATCTATTGTCAAGAATTTGCCTCTACCTTGGCAGCTTCCAAGAGAAGTAGAGGCTGAAAGAACATGTGCCATCCCCTCGTGTTTTGATGTTGACAACAATACAATTAAGTGCTCTAATGTTGAATCTCAGCTGTGCAGGAAATCCAAAAGAGTCGTCGCGAAAAGATGATCAAGGATGTGTTTTCTGGGTATACCGGAAGTACCGGTAATGTCACCGGTACTACCGCTGGGAACTTCCGGTGGCACTTCCGCTTATGAAAATTCGCTTCTGGATTGCCCCGGAAGTCGCACCGGAAGTAGCACCGGAACTTCCGGTAAACCGGAAGTACCGGCGTGCTCAGCGGTACTACCGCTGGATACTTTCGGAGCCACTTCCGGAACCAGTGCCGCTTACGATAATGGGCTTCTGTATCTTTTCCGGAAGTTGCACCGGAAGTGACACCGGTACTACAGATAAACCGGAAGTACCGGCGCGACCAGCGGAACTTCCGCTCCTGCGGGAAAGAGGGCTCCTTCGAAGACCGTTGACTGAAGAAGAGAGGACCGGAAGTACCGGCACTCCTGGCAGTACTTCCGGTGTTGCGGGAATGAGGCAGCCCTCCAACGGCCAGAATTTGTGAAAGAGTATAAATGCTCCTTCACCTACCTTGGGAGAGCTAGCTTGTTCATTCTCTCTCCTCCATTAATGCTCTAAAAGGCTCAAGCTCAAATTCCATAGATCTCTCAATCCCTCCACCCAAATTCGTCGATTCCGATCTACATCTTCACCTAGCTGTTCTTCATTTCCCCCTCATTCACTTGAGGGATTTCATTTCTAGGGTTAGCATTGTGTTACCCTAGTATTCTTATGCTTACTACTTGTTGTAATTGTGACATATGTGTTGATTTGTGAGCCCCCAATTAAGTTGTGGGTGTGTGCCCTAAAAACATTGTAAGATCTGGATTCCGCCTCGAACGATTCCGATAGTGGAAGGTGAACCAAACCCTCGGGTGCGGTTCATCGGAGAATAGGGTGAGGCCTTTGTGGCATCTTGAGTAGGCCTCTTGTGGCGAGCTCACACCCCTCCAACGAGACGTACTCGCTTAACAAGGAGGAACTCGGGAATACATCCTTGTCTCCGCGTGCTTCCGCTTTCGGTTATCTCTTTCCCTTAGTTGTCTTTACTTGTATCGTTAGTTGCCTAGTTGTTTTAGTTTGCTTCTCATATAGGTAAATTCACCGTAGTTGCATATCTAGATAATTTACCTTTGTGTTAAGCCTAAAATTGAAAAAGAATAAAAAATTGGTGTAGCACCTATTCACCCCCCTCTAGGTGCCCATACGATCCTTTCAATTGGTATCAGAGCCTTGGCTCTTAAGTTAGGCTTCACCGCCTAAGAGAGTATGGGTGACGGTGATGGTGTTACGGGTGGTAGCACTCCCCCGATGTCCATAGATGATCTCAAGAATTTGGAAACAAGCTTGACATCATCCATGAACACTCAAATGGAGGAGCTGCGTGCTATGATGAGGCAACTCTTGAAGGCTAACACGCCACCCGCCACACCATCCCTAGAGGCTAATGCTTCCGCCGCGCATAGTGGGGAGGGCGAACAACTCACTAATGAATCCCCTCCTAAAATTGATAATGGGAAGGAGGAGTACCATGGTGTTCCATTTAAGTACTCCGTCGACCCACCTATCCCACATCCTCATATAAACAATAGGGGTGATCCACCTAAGTTTAATCCATCTTGTTTTTCTAACTGGCAATTTCTTATGAGATCTCATATCAAGAGCGCTTCGAGCGAGCTATGGAGAATCATCAAAGTTGGCTTCAAGGCCGTCGACCCAAGCAACATGACAAGAAGAGAAGTTGTGGATGGTCAACTCAATGACTTGGCTCTCAACATAATTCATACCGCAGTGGGAGAAAAGCACATGTCTCACATCGAGCTTGCCACCACCGCCAAAGAAGCTTGGGATATTCTCACTCAAGAGTTTGTCGGTAATGAGAGCATGCAAAGGAATAGATTTGAAGCCTTGAGCAACCAAGCCGAAGGTTTTTTCATGATAAATGGTGAAGATCATGAAGAAATGTATCGAAGACTCAAGACCCTTGCCACTCAATTTCGAGCCCTTGGTGCAACCTATGTGGATGATGCTTGGATCAAGAGGAAGTATGTGAGTGCTCTTTGGCCGTTCGAATCCACCGACTTGAAGAGTCTCCAAGGAAGACACAATTACCACCTCATGTCATCTAATGAGGTCATGCAAGAGATGGCGGCATACAAGGTGGCTGCCAAGAACGCCGAAGATGCTCGAGCCCGAGCCATTGGAATGCATAGAGGATCTTCACTTGTTTTGAAGGACAAGGTTGTGGAGCAAGACGATGACGATGAGGCTCAAGAAGATGTGTCACATTGGGATCCCAAAGAGCTTCAAGATACTCTCAAGGACTATGCGGCTCTCACATCTAAAGTCTTTTGGAAGAGTCCGTCCAAGGTAAGGGATTTTGTCAACAAGGCTATTGGAAGGAAGGAGGGTGGCCAAAGAGTTCGTTCTTGCTACAATTTCCAAGACAAATATCACTTTGTGGCCGAGTGCCCGTTTGAGAATCGTGAACTTCATGGAGGAAAGCTTGTTAGGAAGGACAAGTCAAAGGACACTCATAGGAAACCTTTCTTCAAGAAGAATGCCATCAACAAGAAGCCTCCGAGAATTGTATTTCTTGCTCAAGAAGAGTATTCATCCGGGGAAGAAGAAGAGCGCACAAATGAAGTTGCCACCATTGCTATTGCTTCTTCATCATCTCCTTCCCTATTTGAATCCCCCAATGAGAATGTCTCCAACTCCACC
This sequence comes from Puccinellia tenuiflora, assembly GCA_012064385.1. Taxonomy (NCBI): domain Eukaryota; kingdom Viridiplantae; phylum Streptophyta; class Magnoliopsida; order Poales; family Poaceae; genus Puccinellia; species Puccinellia tenuiflora. Next base: position 124,500 of record QRDG01002084.1, on the reverse strand, counting down.
GCAAGATGCTTCATGGCTAAGACCACCGAGGTAACATCTCCCTCATCTCCTAAGGCAATGAGTAATATGGATGATGCTACTAGTCTTAAAATCAAAGAGGAAATAGTTGCTTTCGATCATTTTGTCACTAACATGCAAGGTGAAACAAAGAAGCATGTTGAGACTCTTATGAGTCAATATGGTGAAGCTCAAGAAATGCTTGAGATCAAGGGTAAGATCGAAAGAGAGGATGCTATGGAAATTGCATCCTTGAAAGACAATCTTGAAGAAGAGCATGAGCTGAGAGTTTCTCTAGAGCAACAACTAGAATCTATAGAAGAATCAAATGATGTAATTGTTGCTAAACTCATTAAAGAACGTGATCATGCAATTGCTAAATACAAAGCATGTAAGAAAGAAAAGGTCGAGCTTGGTGTTGGTCATTCTAGAATAACCGAGGAGCTAGCGAAACTCTCCAAGGCCTACAAAGCATTGGAGAGTGAACACTCTACCCTCACTAAGTCGTATGAAGAACTTCAAGCTCAACCACCTAAAAATGATGAGCCTAGTTCCTCCACTCTGACGGAGATTGTCCCCAGGAACTAGGGGTGTCTCCAAGGTATCGTGTAAGGGGCTGAACACGGAGTCAAACAGTCCACAACGGGCTCCGGCGACGGTGCTCGTCAGGCTCGCTGCGGACGACACTGCAGAGATTGACACAAGATCTTACCCAGGTTCAGGGCCCTCTTGTGGAGGTAAAACCCCTACGTCCTGCTTCTATGTATTGCACTGCTTGGAGAGTTTTTACAGTACAAGGAGAGCTTGTCGAGCTCTGGGTGGCTAACAATGGCTACTGGCTGATCTCCAGATCTAGGGTTAGGGTTTGCTAGAGCTGCAGCAACCGAAGGTCGAAAAACGGGAATCGAACCCTTAGCTAGGGCGTGATCCTCCTCCTTTTATAGGCGCCCTGGGCCTCTTCTGCCCAAACATTTGGGCGGGAAGGGCTACCACATGGCGACGAAGGAAGAGGCGCGGTGCACCGTAAAGGTGGGGTCTACCATAAAGGTAAAGATCGTGGACGCGGTCCACGGCAGGGGAACGGCGTCACCAAAGCTGAAAAGGGGCACCGACCAGTTGGACGGCGGGCTGGCGCTTGCCGAGGTGGGAGGTGACCCACAGTGACGTCGTCCTTGGAGCGTAGCTGCAGACTGTTCCCTTGTCACCAAAGAGGCAATACTCGTTGTCCGCTTTGCTTGGCTCCGCTTTGTTGACTGCTTTATACATGGAAACGGCAACTGCGGCGTTGTCGTCATCGCGCGTAGGCACGCGCGTCACTCTGCACCCGGCGCTGAGCCCATGTGCGCTCTGCCGCGGGAGCAGAGATGGCTTCATGAAGAAAGCGCTTCGCGAGGCGAAAAGCCTCGCCAAGCCCTTCAGCTTGGTCCTTGGCAGAATTGCGGGCGGCGTCGGAGACGCCTTGTCGAAGAGCGATCCCTCGCCAAGGAAAAGAACCCTTGGCGAGGAGAAGAACCCTTCGCGAGGAGAGAAATCCTCGCGAAGCTCGCCAGGCTTGGAGAGCCTGGTCCTTAGCGAAAATCATCCAAAGACTCTTGCGGGCCCTGGCAGGCCGGCCCGTGGTACCCTGGTTTCCACTGTGCCGACAGTAGCCCCCGGGCCCGCGATGGGCACGCCGAGGCCCATGGACGAAGGCGAAGCGTCGAGGGGCCAAAGATGCCTGGCAGGGCCGCGACACGTGTCACGCAGCGGTTGCGCCCGCGGCCACGACCTCCTCGGCTCCAACGGGCGATGTGGTGGGGCCCGCCACGACTCGAGTGCTGGTCAATAAAGCCTGGGCGCGCAGGCGGCGCCCATTACTTCTCCCGTAACTCCTCCGCACACTTCTCCTCACGCCTCCAAACTCTCCAGAGAACTCCAATCTCCAGAGCACTCTTCTTCCTCTCCAGTGACCAATGGCGCCCAAGAAAGCAGCCACCGACTTGAAGGGCAAGGCCACCGTGCAGGCGAGCTCGTCGGCAGCGATGGCGCGGGCGGGCACGTCCGCGGCGATGGCGCGTGCCGCTGCTCTCGAGGGAGCACTGCCGAAGACGCGTGTCACCGCTGCGACGATAGCGACGGTGCGCCACCTGGCGGCGGCGAAAACCAACGAGCACGGCGCCACCGAACTGAGGCCGGCCGGTAGCAGGCTCACCGACACCTTCTACCCCATCTTTCTTCATACTCTCTACGCCGGCCTGGTACCACCATTTTCTGATTTCCTCCTGGCGATCTTGGAGACGTACCAGATCCAACTCCTTCATCTTCATCCCAACTCCATCCTCATCCTTGCCATCTTCGCCCACTTCTGCGAGGCCTACGTCGGCATCCGCCCCTCGGTGGCGCTCTTCCGCAGTTTCTATTCTCTTCGGAACTCCGCCAAGGGCGAGCGGCTTGGGTGCGTCTCCTTCCGCATCGTCGACGCCAGGAGCGACAACTACATCCCCATCGCCTGGAGTGGCGAGGACGCCGTCACCAAGGTGACGAAAAAGGTCGACAAGTTCCGCGAGAAGTGGCTCTTCGTCGACGCCAAGGCCACACACCCTCTCCTGGAGGTGCCCGAGGCGCCGCCGAGGAAGTGGGCGCGCTGGGCGAGCGCGGACTTCAGGGGCTCGAAGCTTGACGCGGTGTACGTGTACATCCGTCACATCCGCGAGGCAGGGGTCACCGGCCAAATGGTGGCGAAGGACTTCACCAGGCGCCGCATCGCTCCCCTCCAACAGCACGCCGAGCCGGTGTGGCGATACGACGGCAAGGACGGCGCCATGCGGCTAAGCAGGGACGGCTTCGAGCCTGATGTGCTCCGCCAGATTATGAGCGTTCTCTTCACATCGCCGGAGATCCCGTCCGCCAAGAAAGAGGCGGCCAAGCCGCTCATTGTCTTCGCCGAGGAGACCATAGAGGAGCAGCGCTCGCATATACCCACGTTCGACGAGTGGGGAATCGTGCCCGCGGGGCACAGCGGGCCTCGCCCTAACCCGTGGGCGGCGGAGCCGGAGTACGTGGATGAGGCTCCTGAGGCTGAGGAGGCCGAGTCCGCCGAGGAGGAGGCCTCGAGAAGCGAGGACCCCCTTGGCGAGGACGAGGCTTCAAGGGGCGCTGACCCCGTCGGCGAGGGCGCCGGATCCTCGAGGAGCGCCCACGCCGAGGTGGACCTCCAGGTGCTTTCCTCCGGCGACGAGGAGGACGCCTTCCGCATCGTCCGCTCCCAGCTTGCCGAGGAGGGGGAGGAGACGAGCGGTGGTGGGAGAGGGCGTTGCGAGCCCCGCTCCAAGGCCATCCACGACAGGAGGGCCGCAACCGCGGGAGGCATCCCTCGCGTGGAGACAGGGGCGGCCCGGGAGGAGGCCGGAGCAAGCCTCACCCAACCTCCCAAGGCGAAGAAAAGGGTGTGGGTGATGGCCGGCGAGTAAGCCCTCGACTTCTCTTTCTCCTTCAATATTTCACTTTGAGAATTCCCCCCTTTGAAGGATTTTCGACTTGTTTTCCTTTCAGGCAGCCCGCGGAGCCAAAGAGACGGCGGCTCGGCGGGGCTGGAGGGACCGCCAGCGTCGCCATGGAGACGCCTGCAGCCGGCGAGCCACAGCAGGCAGTTGCTTCTCCCGCGGTCGAGCACCGCGCGGAGACGGTGATGGCCGAGGAGAGCGTAGCGTCGCCGATTCGGGCGGCGACTCCTCCAGCGGCGGAGCACCGCGTGGAGGAGGAGACCGTAGAGGCGGCGGCGTCGCCAACCAGGGCGGCGACTCCTCCAGTCCAGCAGGAGGCGGAGGAGGAAACCGTGGACGAGGACATCGTCGCGGAGCCGCCTCCAGAGGAGGGGGCCTCGAGAAGGGCTGACGCGCCTGGGGCCGCGGTGGACGCGGCCGTTGCAGAGGGGGCCGGAGGCGCCCCTGTGGAGCAGGAGGCAGAGACACCTCTGGAGCCCCCGAGCGGCGGGGCCAGGGGCGAGGAGATGCCCAGCCCCCTGAGGGCTCTCGACGCGGGCGGCGAGGGAGACGCCCCCACGAGCCCCCATGCCGTGGCGGGGGCCGCTACAAGTTCGGGGCAGGATGCCCTAGGCGCCTCGTCAAGCGTCGAGGGAACTGCACCCAGCAGCAGCGTGGGAGTCTCCTTGGCACTGCAAGCGCCGCATCGTCAAGCGGCCTATCGCCGGATCGTCCTCAACCGGGCGCGGCGAGCGCTCGACGGGCTGGAGGAGCAGCTCGCCATGGAAGAAGACACCCTGGCGGAGGAAAGGGCAAGGCTTGGCGACGCCTGGATTCTTCTCCACGAGAGGGTGGAGATGTGTCGCCGGCAAGACGCGTCGGCAAAGGCGGCTCGCGAGGAAGCGATCCGCTTCGCCAAAGAGACCCGCGACAGCGTCAAGCGGGAGGCGCAGGAGGTGATGGAGGAGCTCGACGCCGCCAGGGAAGCACTTGAGGCGGAAACCACCTCCAAGCATGACGAGCTGGCGGCCGCGAAGCAGAAACTCGCCGCCGACTCTGAGGCCGCCAAGGCCAGCCTGAACGAGCTCCGCGAGCAACTGGACGCCCACGAGGGGCAGCTGGCGCCTCGCGAGGTCGAGCTGAAACGGCGCGAGGAAGAGCTCGCCCTCCAGGAGAAGGAACTGCAGCGGCGCGAGGAGCAGATCCAGCTGCTCGCGAAGGACCAGGCCACCCGCGAGGGGCAGCTGGAGGAGCGTGAAGGTCGGGTGGCCACCGACAAGGCCAACCTTGCGGCGGAGCATAAGAGGCTCCAAGAAGAGGCTGACCTCAAAGTCAAACTCGTCCGCGAAAACCTCTCAAAGGAGTATGACGAGAAGGTCGCGAAGCACGAGGACCGCCTCAAGACCAAGCGCAAGGAGCTCGAGAAGCGCGTCAAGGAGCTTGAGCAGGAGGAGAAAAGGTTGACCTCCTGCCTCGAGGTCTCTCGGGAGGCCCAGGCGCGCGCCGAGGGGAACGCCTTTGCCTTGGAGAGGGACCTGGACGAGCTCCGGCAGCAGGTGGGGCCGGTCGCGGCCCTGGTGGAGCAGGCACGAGACCAGCGCCAGGTTGACCGGTTCATGACGCGCCAACGTCAAAGCATTCTCCAGAGCTTGGTGAGCCGTGTGCGCGCCGTCGGGAGAGATCTGAGGATCGATGTCCCCTCGTTCTCCGCAGCGACCGACGACGAGGCCTCGTACTCGCACTTCTTCGAGCAGTTCCTTGGAAAGCTTGAAGGGGTCGCGAAGGGCTTCGACAAGCGTGTCGTGGAGGAGAGTCGCGACCTCCTCGTCGTCGCCGTTACCAACGTCTTCAGCAACCTCGTGAGGCTCCAGTCCTCACTTGATCTTGAGGACGTGATGGCGCCACCGCGCGCCATCAGCGACAAAGCGCGGGAGACCGCCAAGCAGGCCGCCATCGCGTATGCCAAGAAATTCGACCAAGTCTTGGTCGATGAAGACGAAGGCGACGGCGAGGGAGGTGCCCTAGGAGCAGGAGCTGGCGCGGATGGAGCGGGGACCTCGGGAGGCGCGATGGCCTGAACTCCTTCCTGTAGCTGAACGTGCCAAGGGCACATTTATCTTAGGCATTTTGATTGTAAACTTTGTAAAAACTTGTCAAGTTATATTTGAGTTTGCTTGTGAATGTCCCTCGGGAAACCTTTGTCCTTCCCCCTCATGTCTTTTTCGCTCTACGTCTTAGGACCCTCTCTCAGCGCTACACCACCACCGCTTCGGTATGTGCGAGTCAGTGCTCCACAAGTCCGGGGGGTGAGTGAGGCCTCAAGAAGTAAGAGCTCCGCGAAGCGCGATGCTTGGGGCTCCCCTTTGACGTGCAAGCAGCCCATGAGGCGTGGGAGAGAGAAAAGAGACTCGAGGAGCAAAGACCAGCAAGAGGAAATTCTACCAAGTTCTTGTACTTAGCTTGACGAGGCGTTTCCGCCCTGAAGAGGGTGTTGGTTCCCTGGCGAGGCGTTGTTGCCTTGGAGAGGGTGCCTGAGGCTTGGAGAGCCTGTTTTCCTGCACTTGGAGAAATAGGCATACCCACAAGCAATAGGTAGCTAAGGAATCTTATGGTGCTCGTAGGTTCCTTCATGTGTGTCTCGCGAGGAGAAGACAGGCACCAAGGTTTTGGTGATCCTTGGTGAGTTGACGTGCGCGGGAGCTGACCCATGAGTTCAGAGCTCCTTGGGAGTTGACATGCATGAGAGCTGACCCGCAAGTTCAGAGCTCGGATCCCTTGGGTTTTAGGCACTGCCGGGATGCTCCCGTGGCATGGCACCCTGCTAGCCCCCGCTCGTGAGATACACAGGAGGGATCATACGAGCGAGAAAGAAAAGCGAATAACACCGAAGCAAAGAACACCAAAGCGACAAAATATGCTGGCGCGATGCGCAAAGGTTCAGAATGACCTGAAATAGGTGTTCATTACACTGGCGTGGCCAGGAGTTTTTCTTCTTTGATGATGAAGTGTTGCTCCTCCGGGAGCGCGCTCCCCTATTTAGGAGGCAGGTTGGCGCCGATGGCGACGCAAGCCCCCGAGCCGCTCGGCTCCAGAGGCACTTGTTTTGTCGCGGCCTTCTCCTGGGAGAACATCTGCTTCTTCTTCGCGGGGGGCCTCGGAGGGGTTCCTCGTCCTCGTCGGCGGGTGACGCCACCGCGGCAGCCTTGTAGGCCGCCTGCGCAGCGTACAGGGCGTCCGAGACCACGCCGCGGATGACAATGGTGCCACCCGAGCCAGGGAGCTTGACGAGGTTGTAGGCATGGTGGGTCACCGCCATGAATTTGGCGAGGGCGGGGTAGCCGAGTATGGCGTTGTAGGGTAGGCCGATGTGCGCGACGTCGAAGTCGATCAGCTCGGTGCGGTAGTTGGCCTGGGTGCCGAAAGTGACGGCGAGCCTCACCTGCCCCAAGGGGGTGGTAAGACCCTCTGTCACTCCCGAGAAGGGCCTGGTAGGCATGAGCCGCTCGTAGGGCACCTGTAGCTTCTCGAATGTCTCGACGGAGATGACGTTGAGGCCAGCACCCCCATCAATGAGCGTCTTAGTGACGGCGATGTTGTTGATGGTGGGGGTGCAGACCAACGGGATGGTGCCAACGGTTGAAGTGGACTTGGGGTGGTCGCCGGAGTCGAAAGTAATGGGGCACTGGGACCACTTGAGGGGCCTGGAGGCCTCGACTCCAGGGAGGGCTGCCGCGACCTCGCGAGCGAGTTGCTTGAAGTGGTGGTTGGAGCGAGGGGCCTGAGCCCCGCCAAGGATGCAAGCGGCTCCACGAGGTACCTGGTAGCCCTCGTCAGCCTCGGCAGGCAGGTTTTCGTTTGCGGGCTGGGCAGCGTTGGCCTGGGGGTTCTGCTGGTAGTTGTCGTTGTAGTTGTTGTTCCAGCGTCGCCCCCCGCGGCCGCTGCGGCCTCCGCCGCGGCCGCCGCGGCCTCCGTTTGCCTCGCGAGCCTCGCGAGCCTCGCGAAGCCTCTTGATGTCGAAGCAGTCCTCGGTGGCGTGAGAGTGCCTGTTGTGGTAGATGCAGAAAGGACGATCATCCTTCTTCTCAGGTCCTGCGGCTGGAGTAGCAGCTTGGCGAGACTGCTTGGCGTCAGGCTCTGCCGCGAGGACCGCAGTAGTCTTGCGCTTCTCAGAGGATTTCTTCTTCTTGGACCCCTCGGTGGGGTCCCCTGGCTCGTTCTTGACGAACAAGCGGCCCTCTTCAGCCTTGGCGCACTTGTCCGCCAAGTCGAAAAGCTTGACGACGGTGGTGATGTTGTCGTGGATGCCGAGCTTCTCGAGCATCCGCACGTCTGTGACCCCAGCCTGGAAGGCCGAAATGACCTGCGCATCGGTGGCGTTGGGGATCTTGTTGCGCACTTGGCTGAAGCGCTGGATGTACTTGCGGAGGGTCTCGCCGGGCTTCTGACGCACGGCGCGGAGGTCGTTGTAGGTGAGGCCGCGCTCATACGTGCCCTTGAAGTTGGCGACGAAGCACCGGCAGAGCTCCTCCCAGGAGTTGATGGACTCGGCGGGGAGGTTGGTGAGCCATGAGGACGCAGAGTCCTTGAGGGCCATAGGGAACCAGTTCGCCATGACCTTGTCGTCGCCCCCAGTCGGCCTGGATGGCCAAAGAGTAGAGCTGCAGGAACTCCAGGGGGTTGTTCTTGCCGTCGTAGCGCGGAGGGAGGTCCGGCCTGAACTTGACCGGCCAAACGACGCGACGAAGGCTGCGAGTGAACGCGGCCGTCATGCCGTAGGTGACCGTGCCGTTGGCAAGGGTGGCGCGGAGGTGGCGCCCGGCGGTGGACGATGTCCTGGACGGCGCGGTTGCGGCGTTCTTGCCCGCGCTCGATGATCACGCGTGCGTCCTCAGGGGCTCGCTGCACGATTTGGCAGTCATGCGGCGACGACGCGTGCGATGCAGCGCGGCCGTCGCGAGAAGGAGCCCCCGCTGGAGCAGGTTGCGGTGCAACCGGTGGAGCCGGAGCGGGTGTGGGTTGGAGAGGAGGCGCGGGAGGTGCGCCGTGCGCCACGTCCCCCACGAGCGCAGAAGGAACCAGGGAACGAGACGGCGCAGGTGCCGCGGCGCGAGCGGCGCCGATGAGCTCGGCAACGCGGTTGAGCCAGGCCTCCTGAGCCGCCGGCGTGGGGCGGTACTGCAGCAGCTCCTGCGCCATGAGGAGCGCAGTCGCCGGGCTGGGCGCAGGGCGGCCCAGCGAGGAGGCAGCACGGTCCCGCGACGGGGGCAGGGAGGAGGCCTCATCTTCGCCGAGGAACTAGGGGTGTCTCCAAGGTATCGTGTAAGGGGCTGAACACGGAGTCAAACAGTCCACAACGGGCTCCGGCGACGGTGCTCGTCAGGCTCGCTGCGGACGACACTGCAGAGATTGACACAAGATCTTACCCAGGTTCAGGGCCCTCTTGTGGAGGTAAAACCCCTACGTCCTGCTTCTATGTATTGCACTGCTTGGAGAGTTTTTACAGTACAAGGAGAGCTTGTCGAGCTCTGGGTGGCTAACAATGGCTACTGGCTGATCTCCAGATCTAGGGTTAGGGTTTGCTAGAGCTGCAGCAACCGAAGGTCGAAAAACGGGAATCGAACCCTTAGCTAGGGCGTGATCCTCCTCCTTTTATAGGCGCCCTGGGCCTCTTCTGCCCAAACATTTGGGCGGGAAGGGCTACCACATGGCGACGAAGGAAGAGGCGCGGTGCACCGTAAAGGTGGGGTCTACCATAAAGGTAAAGATCGTGGACGCGGTCCACAGGCAGGGGAACGGCGTCACCAAAGCTGAAAAGGGGCACCGACCAGCTGGACGGCGGGCTGGCGCTTGCCGAGGTGGGAGGTGACCCACAGTGACATCGTCCTTGGAGCGTAGCTGCAGACTGTTCCCTTGTCACCAAAGAGGCAATACTCGTTGTCCGCTTTGCTTGGCTCCGCTTTGTTGACTGCTTTATACATGGAAACGGCAACTGCGGCGTTGTCGTCATCGCGCGTAGGCACGCGCGTCACTCTGCACCCGGCGCTGAGCCCATGTGCGCTCTGCCGCGGGAGCAGAGATGGCTTCATGAAGAAAGCGCTTCGCGAGGCGAAAAGCCTCGCCAAGCCCTTCAGCTTGGTCCTTGGCAGAATTGCGGGCGGCGTCGGAGACGCCTTGTCGAAGAGTGATCCCTCGCCAAGGGAAAGAACCCTTGGCGAGGAGAAGAACCCTTCGCGAGGAGAGCCTGGTCCTTAGCGAAAATCATCCAAAGACTCTTGCGGGCCCTGGCAGGCCGGCCCGTGGTACCCTGGTTTCTACTGTGCCGACACACTCCAATTACTTGTGATCATGCACATAACATTGAGGAAAATGCTAGGTTGAAGATCAATCTTGCTAAGGCCATCTCCCTAGGTAAGAAACCATTTGTAACTTCACAAAAAGGGAGAGTTGGTCTTGGGTTCGTTGAGGAGGAAAAGGAGAAAGAGAGCTTCATGAAGGATGCTAGAGCTCCTCAAGTTAAGAAGGCCAACGTTACTAGTGCTCCTCAAGCAAAGAGGATCCCTCAAGCAAAGAAGAAGGTCAACATTGCTAGTGGTGGTGCCACAAGGGGCAAAACCATTAGTGATGACTTTGCAGGAAAGACTAACCCCCACTATATTATATATGTTGATTATTATGAGAATGTCTATGCTAAGTTTATTGGTCCTAGAAATGTTCTCATTGCTCGTTCTATTTGGGTTCCTAAGACCCTTGTTGCTAACAAAAGAGGACCCATTAAAAATGGGGACCTAAATCAAAGCAATGATTTCTTGTAGGACTATGCTTCCGGTGGGTCAAAATGGGTGCTTGATAGTGAATGCACAAAACATATGACCGGAAGCAAGGAATTAATGATGGAGTTGAGACCTAGTCTAAATGAAGCAACTGTCACTTATGGAGATCGATCAAAATCCGAGGTATTGGGCTTTGGCAAGGTGGTATTCGCTAAGGATATCACCCTAGCGAATGTCATGCTTGCCAAAGACCTTGGTTTTAATTTACTTTCCGTTTGTGCACTTAATAAGATGGGTTTCGCCGTCTTCTTTGATATTGATGTTGTGGTACTCTTGTGGAGCAAGACTCTAAAGGTTGCTTTCGTTGGGTACGTCGAGGATGATTTGTTCGTGGTTGAATTTTCGGGGGAAACCACTTCAAATTCGATGTGCCTATTCGGAAAGGCCGACAAGGGTTGGTTGTGGCATCGCCGCCTAGCCCATGTCAAAATGAGAACTTTGCAAAGTCTTCACAAGGGTGGCCACATTCTCGGACTAAAAGAAGATGTCTCTTTTGCCAAAGATCGTGTTTGTAGGGCTTGTGTTGCAGGAAAGATGCATGATTCTCCCCATCCTTCCAAGACTATTATTTCATCCAAGAGGATCTTGGAGCTCCTCCATGTGGATCTTTTTGGTGCCGTTCCCGAAGCAAGTCTTGGTGGGAAGAAGTATTGATTGGTGATTGTTGATGACTATTCAAGATTCACTTGGGTTTATTTTATTCAAGTCGAAGAGTGAGACCCAACAAACCTTCATCAACTTCTCCACTGAAATGCAACGTCAACACAACGTCCCCATATTGGCAATTAGAAGTGATAATGGCTCCGAGTTCAAGAACTACACCCTCAATGAGTTTTTTAGTGAAGAGGGCATTCGTCATCAATATTCCGCAACTTATACCCCTCAACAAAATGGTGTAGCCGAGAGGAAGAACCGGACTCTTATGGATATAGCAAGGTCCATGTTAGCGGAGTTTAAGACTCCGTTGAGTTTTTGGGCAGAGGCTATTTCCACGGCTTGTCACTCCTCTAACCGGCTCTACTTCCGCAAAGGGTTGAAAAAGACCCCCTATGAGATCCTCACCGGCAACAAACCTAACATCTCCTACTTCCGTGTCTTCGGTTGTAAGTGTTTCTATTTGATTAAAGGTTGTTGCTTAACTAAATTCGAGTCTAAATCCCTAGAGGGTATATTTGTTGGTTACGGTGCCGAATCCCACACTTATAGAATCTATGATAGAGCCTCCCGGCGTATCATAGAATCTTGTAGTGTGGTGTTCGAGGAAAATTATGGCTCCCAAGTGGTGCAAATTCATGTTTCCGATGTAGATGATGTAATTCCTCAAGAAGCCATAAGAAGAATGGGTGTGGGATTTTTCCGCCCTGTTGAGGAACCCCTTGTGGAGGATCGAGAAGGACAATGCTCTACTCAAGTGGAGCCTTCATCTACACAAGAAAATCTATCCAATGAAGAGCCTATTGCACCAACCGAAGAACAAGTTGAAGACCCTCAACCCTTTGATCAAGTTGCTTTGCAAGAGCCCAACTCACCTATTCGTGATGCTAGCAATGATCAAGACCTTGCTCAACCATCTTCTTCTTCAAGTGTTGAAGCCATGCCTAGTGATGATCAAGGTCAACCTTCCGGTCAAGACGGGGACCCAAATGATCAAGATGATCAAGTGATACCTCCAAGATGCAATGAGGATATCGAAGCCCGTCGTCGAGCTAGAGTTGCAAGAACCATGGAACTTCGTGAACATACTCTTGAGAAGGTTATTGGTGATGTGAGAGGCAAAGTGTCCACCCGAAGGCAATTGGCAAACTTTAGTGATCATCAAGCTCATATTGCCATGATAGAACCAAAGAAAGTGTCCGAAGCTCTTGAAGATCCGGATTGGTTGCAAGCCATGCATGAAGAGCTCAACAATTTCGAGCGCAATAAAGTTTGGAAGCTAGTTGAGAAGCCAAAGGAGTGCCACAATGTTATTGGCACAAAGTGGATCTTCAAGAATAAGCAAGATGAACATGGCATGATTGTAAGGAACAAGGCTAGATTGGTGGCTCAAGGGTACTCTCAAGTTGAAGGAATTGATTTTGGAGAGAACTACGCTCCCGTGGCTCGCCTTGAGTCCATCCGTATCCTTCTTGCTTATGCATCCCGTTATAACTTTAAATTGCAACAAATGGATGTTAAAAGTGCCTTTCTTAATGGTCCCTTAAAAGAGTTGGTGTTCGTTAAGCAACCCCCGGGGTTCGAGAACCCCAACTTCCCTAACCACGTCTACAAGCTTGATAAGGCGCTCTATGGACTTAAGCAAGCACCACGTGCGTGGTATGAGAACCTTAGAGAGTTATTGTTAGACCGTGGATTTGAAGTTGGGCAAATTGATCCCACTCTTTTTACTAAGAGGGTTAAAGGGGAGCTTTTCGTATGCCAACTATATGTTGATGATATTATATTTGGCTCGTCTAACAAAACTTTTAATGATGAATTTTCAAAGCTTATGACCGATTGGTTTGAGATGTCTATGATGGGCGAGTTGAAGTTCTTCCTTGGATTTGAGATCAAGAAATTGAGAGGAGGGACTTTCATTAGCCAAGCAAAGTATATTCAAGACATGCTCAAGAGGTTTAATATGGCCGATGCTAAGGAGAAGAAGACACCTATGGATACCAAATGCCATCTACAACTTAACCCAAAGGGTATAGATGTGGATCGAAAGCTCTACCGCTCCATGATAGGTTCGTTGCTTTACCTTTGTGCATCTAGACCCGATATTGTGTTGAGTGTAGGTGTGTGTGCAAGGTATCAAGTGGCTCCTAAGGAAAGCCACATGTTGGCGGTCAAAAGAATCCTACGATATTTGGTTCATAACCCAAGGTTTGGTTTGTGGTACCCAAGGGATTCTTCTTTCACTCTTCGTGGGTTCACGGATTCGGATTGGGCCGGTGATCAAGATGATAGGAAATCAACTTCTGGGGCTTGCCAATTCCTTGGTAGGTCCTTGGTGAGTTGGTCTTCTAAGAAGAAAAATTGTATTTCACTCTCCACTGCCGAAGCCGAGTATGTGGCCGCCGCAAGTGCATGCACTCAATTGTTATGGATGAGGCAAACTTTAAAGGAATACGGTGTCAATTGTGACAAAGTGCCTCTTTTGTGTGACAATTAAAGTGCTATCAAGATCGCCTACAACCCGGTGCAACACTCAAGAACCAAGCACATTGAGATTCGTCATCATTTCATTTGGGATCATGTTGCCCGTGGAGACATTGAGCTAGCATATGTGCCAACCAAAGACCAACTTGCCGATATTTTCATGAAGCCACTTGATGAAGCAAGATTCACTTATTTGAGGAATGAGCTAAATATCGTGGATTCAAGGAGCTTGGCTTGACCATCTTGCATACACACCTATAGTTTCAACTTCTATCTTGGTTTAGGTGTAGGCATGGATTTAGGGGGAGTGTTGTCCTAACTATTGGGCTCTCCCTCCCCCCATGATGCCTATATTAATGAATTCATTTGTCTACTCTATATTCAATTTCATGAATTGTGAGCTTAAATGATGAGTTTCGAGTGAGGACCCAAGATACATCTTCGTGGTGTCTCATTCTTTTACACCCATATATGGTGGCTTCGGCCACCGACCTCCTCATGTGAGGAGTTGCTTCTTATTTGGTGTTTATTTGGTTTTTCTAGACCTATATATGTCACTATGTGCGTGCGATGAAAAAACACTCATGTTTGGCCTTTTATTTTTGCATCTTGCAAACGTGAGTGTAGTACCATATTATGATAGTTTGATCTCTCATCCTAAGCCCCATCTCTTTCCTAAAAGCCATTCCATATCTAAAACTCTAAATTCCCTCTAAAACAAAACATCTAGTTCATTCTGTCTGGAGCGGTACTACCGGTCGAGTTACCGGTACTTCCGGCCTCTCGGAAATTTCAGCGGTTTCCCCGTCTGAAAGTCCCGCGCGGGCGGAAGTACCGGCCCGATCGCCGGTACTACCGGTGCGGCGGGATGGAGCGACTTAAGGGATCAGGCCGGGGGGAAGGAACCCTAACTCCTTCTTATTTCCCCCTGTGCCCCAACTCCCTTCTCTCTCTCCCTCCAGTCGCCGGCCACCCTTGAGCTCCCGTGTAGCTCTTTCGGTGCCCCTCCGTCAGATCTGGTCCGAGGGAATCGTTCCCCTCGACACCCTCCTCCATGGCATCCGGTATTTGTCCTCTCTCACGCTCATTCTAGGCTTCATTAATTTGAATCTAGATGTGATGTAGGGCAAGCCCTAGATGCACGATTGCTTATGTTCAATCTCGTTTGGAGTATGTTTTGGACCGGTACTAGATGTTGTTAGTTGTCTAGAGTAGGTTTTCCATGTAGATCTTGGAGGAATCTCTAGTACCTAGTGAAACCCTAGTTCCTCATCACTCTTAGGCTCATGTGCTTGGGTGTGCCGTGGGGTGTCACCGGGGTTTCCCTTAGTACTATCGGTGTTCTCAAGGTTCACACGGCGTAACTACTCTTGATAACTACGTTGTTTTATTGTGAATTTATTGTCTCTCCTAGTTCCCTCCCTACCTTTGTGCTTACTTATCAGGTTTTACCTCCTCAGCTTCCGCTCGCAAGAAACAGTGCACGGTTGAAGAAGACATTGAAGAAGAGTCTGAAGTGATGCCGCAAACAAAGTCAGCCCGGCAAATCAACCTTGAGAAGAAGAAAGCTGCAGCCGACACTAGTGGGACAAACAAGAAGACAGTTGCAAGGAAGCCAAAAGCTGTGTCTTTTGCCAAGATGTCTGACAAACAGTATCGTGAGTACCGGGATAAGAACCCCTATCTTATTCCTCGCCAAGACAATGTTTTGGATCCCCGGTTTTACACTAATGATCAAGAGACCATTTACAATCAGATTTACTCGGGGCAAAGGAATGCGGTGGTACTCCAACATCGCCTCAATATCCCTCACATGACCTCCCCCAAGCATCAAGCGTACTTTGCCGAAGCATATAGCATGTGTGAGGAGTTCGGGCTGATCAAGATCATGACAGAGCACCAAGACTATAATGAGGAGCTTATTGCGCAGTTTTATGCCACTGTTCATTTGGGGAATGAGAGCAATGCCAAGCTGCACTGGATGATCAAGGATGAGCATGTGGAGTGTCGGTGGTCAGATTTATGTGCTCTGTTGGGATACCCTCGTGTCCAAGGTTCCAATGGGTGGACGGTGCATCATGAAGGCCGTGCTAGTTGCAAGGATGTACTCCTTCCCATCACTATGGAAGGTGGTACCCCCGGTCAGACTGAGGACCTCCTTCCTACCTATGAGATTATGTTCCGTGTATTCAGGGAGACCCTTTCACCACGTGTGGGTAACTGGGATCAAGTGCATGGTTACTTGATTGATTTGCTTCTTCAGTGTCACTTGAGGAAGGGGTACAGTGAGAAGCTGGATGTGATGAACGTTATCTTTGAGGAGCTATGGCTTTCTATTGATGACAAGAGGGTTCCCATCTATGCTCCTTACATCATGAAGCTCATTATTAGTAAGTGGGCTTATACTCACAATCATGAGCGCCTTGACCGTTCGGTGCCCTTGATTGTCCATCTTGAGAAGAAACTCCGCAAGAAGAATCATATCCTCCCTAAGGACCGTACTGTTGGCAAGGGCAAGAAGGTGGCTGCTGCTCCAGTTGAGGAACCGGGATGGTTCCAGAAGATCAAGCTCAAGATCCGTGAGTCGTTTTGTTTGGTGGATGACCGCATGTATGCGGCCCATGTGGAAGAGAAGAAGAACCGCTACCGCCAAAAGCAGATTATGCGCAAGCTTGAGATCCCAGTTTCTGAAGGCTCTGAGGAAGACATCACCCCCAAGGAGACGTGGCTCGCTCAAGGCCGTGTTGCTTGGTCCGATGAGGAAGATGATGATGATGAGGAGGAGGAGGAGCTTGAGGAGTGATCCTTCTTGGGGCGCTTAGTGTCGCTCCTCCCTTTTTGGTGTCTTGACGCCAAAGGGGGAGAAGTGTTAGCATAGTATTAGCATATAGGATTTGCATGGGTGGGACACGAGTTTGCCATTTTCCATTGTCTTTCTTATATCGTGTCCCAAGTTGAACCTTTTTAGTTGCATTGCACTTTAAACTCTATGCATGATGTGAGCATGTAATCGTTTGTGGAACTTATTATCGTTGGCTAGCTATCTATCTTGTCATATCTATTGCTAGCTATCTATCTTGTCTCTCATATGGTATCTACTTGTTGATATGTGCAAGGTTTCCAAAAGATAGGGGAAGCTCCTTTAGGGGAGCCTGTTTATCGTTTGGAAATCAACTTTGCTAATTAGTTGTATTGTCGTCAACACCAAAAAGGGGGAGATTGAAAGAACATGTGCCATCCCCTCGTGTTTTGATGTTGACAACAATACAATTAAGTGCTCTAATGTGGAATCTCAGCTGTGCAGGAAATCCAAAAGAGTCGCCGCGAAAAGATGATCAAGGAGGTGTTTTCTGGGTATACCGGAAGTACCGGTAATGTCACCGGTACTACCGCTGGGAACTTCCGGTGGCACTTCCGCTTATGAAAATTCGCTTCTGGATTGCCCCGGAAGTCGCACCAGAAGTAACACTGGAACTTCCGGTAAACCGTAAGTACCGGCGTGCTCAGCGGTACTACCGCTGGATACTTCCGGAGCCACTTCCGGAACCAGTGCCGCTTACGATAATGGGCTTCTGTATCTTTTTCGGAAGTTGCACCGGAAGTGACACCGGTACTACAGCTAAACTGGAAGTACCGGCGCGACCAGCGGAACTTCCGCTCCTACGGGAAAGAGGGCTCCTTCGAAGACCGTTGACTGAAGAAGAAGAGAGGACCGGAAGTACCGGCACTCCTGGCAGTACTTCCAGTGTTGCGGTAATGAGGCAGCCCTCCAACGGCCAGAATTTGTGAAGGAGTATAAATGCTCCTTCACCTACCTTGGGAGAGCTAGCTTGTTTATTCTCTCTCCTCCATTAATGCTCTAAAAGGCTCAAGCTCAAATTCCTTAGATCTCTCAATCCCTCCACCCAAATTCGTCGATTCCGATCTACATCTTTACCAAGTCGTTCTTCATTTCCCCCTCATTCACTTGAGGGATTTCATTTCTAGGGTTAGCATTGTGTTACCCTAGTATTCTTGTGCTTACTACTTGTTGTAATTGTGACAGATGTGTTGATTTGGGAGCCCCCAATTAAGTTGTGGGTATGTGCCCCAAAAACATTGTAAAGGCTCCAGATTCCGCCTCGAAGGATTCCGATAGTGGAAGGTGAACCAAACCCTCGGGTGCAGTTTATCGGAGAATAGGGTGAGGCCTTTGTGGCATCTTGAGTAGGCCTCTTGTGGCGAGCTCACACCCCTCCAACGAGACGTACTCCCTTAACAAGGAGGAACTCGGGAATACATCCTTGTCTCCACGTGCTTCCGCTTTCGGTTATCTCTTTCCCTTAGTTGTCTTTACTTGTATCGTTAGTTGCCTAGTTGTTTTAGTTTGCTTCTCATATAGGTAAATTCACCGTAGTTGCATATCTAGATAATTTACCTTTGTGTTAAGCCTAAAATCGAAAAAGAATTAAAAATTGGTGTAGCACCTATTCACCCCCCCCCCCTCTAGGTGCCCATACGATCCTTTCAGAGGCTTCTCTACACGAGCACCATCTCCAACGAAGAAAGTGGGCCAAGGTGATGCCACCCACCACCGGCACCGCCCTGCCCCCGCCATGGTAGTCACTGTCACCACCTCCTCCTCGGGGTTGCACCTTTCCAGCAACAACTCTCTCATCCTCCTCATGGATGATGTGTGAGTAGTCCACCATCGGGGCTGAGCGTATGTGCTAGTAGCTATGTGTTCTATATGTCTCTATCATGATTATGTAAGTTACTGATCTTGACTATGATCATGGGCTTTGTCAATGGAGTTGAGTTGTGTGATGTATTGATGATAATGTTGGGAACCACCAAGTTGAAGGGATGATGCAACATTGCAGGAAGTATTTATCTTTGATTGAGAACCAAGTTTATCAAACCAATAGGAGACAAGAATGCGAACCAAGTTAACAGTACAACCAATCTTGATCCCCAACTTTCAGAAAAGTTGTCAANAACTTGGGAGGATGAAGCGGCGCTGCGTTCTTGTTTTCCTACTGCACTGGCTTGGGGGCAAGCCAGCTCTCAAGGAGGGGGGCATGTCACGGCCCAGTATAAGCCCAGCAACGAGCAGACCACCAAGACTCCAGAGAAAGGAGTTGGCCCAAGCCCAACTCCAAGGGCGACGACGGCAACAGGACGTGAGACAGTATAAGTAGGGGGTTTCGTCGTGGGGAAGGGGTTGAACAATGAAGAGAGAAACTCTGTTCCATCTTGTATCCCAAATTTGTACTTGAACAGCTACAGATCCGGTGATTAAACTCTCGATCGTAAGCGTGTTCGTGACAAGAGGGCACCCAACTTCTTGAGAACACAACGACGACGGCTTGCTACCCCACTGCTCTCACGGCGCGGCGTGCTGCTCCTGCTCCCGGTCATGGAGTCGCCTTCCTTCCCAGCTGGGTAGAAGGAAACGACGGGCGCCGACGCGTATCTGCGAGCCCAGCCTCTGGCCGTCTCCTCGAACAGAGCCCGCTGGTGCATGTACTGACGCGCGACGCCGCGGCGGACGGGGAGGTCGAGCAAGGGGTCGTAGAGGACGGAGACGACGGAGAGGAGGACCTTGCTTATCGTCAGCGCCGGGCTCCAGTGTTCCTCCTTGAAGATGTCCAGGAAGATCTCCCCCTCCGTGTCGATGTTCGGGTGGTACACCTGCAGCCAGCCAGGCACGAACGACAAGAAGAAGAAGAAATCACGATGAGAAGTAATCAAACGCCGATCATCAGTCTATCGATCGATCTCTTTTTGGAAGACAAAGCTCGAATGCTGGATCGACTCGTTGGTACGTAATACGTACCTTGGTTTTGAAGGTGAGCTTGGGGGGCTTGAAGGGGTAGGCCTTGGGGAGCACGACGTCGAGGGGGAACGTGCCGCCGGCGTAGGGGGTGCCGGCGGGGCCGTCTATGACCACCTCGAAGTGGTACGGGTCGGTCACCGTCGACGCGCCGGGATGGCAGAATGCCGGCGGCTCGATCCACAGCTCGGAGAGCTCGTGCTGGATCCGCTTCGTCGAAAAGACGCTTCTCCCAGCAGCTGGCTCCATTTGCCGCCTCTTCGCGCTTCGGTCACTCACTGCTCGCTGCTCGGCCAGGCCTGGAGGCCTCACGCCGGTGCTTTTATATATACAGAAGATGGCTGCCTCGAGGAATCTACTTGGAGAGTGAACGCCTCAGGTGGTGGTGGTGAGTGACTGAGTGCTGATGGTGACACTCACATTAATGGTGCTAGCTAGAAGACGGTGGACGACTCATCGATTCAGAAACCACCTTCAAGTTTTGTTGCTTCGGCCGGCGTAATACTACTAGTTTGCAGGTGAAAGTTGTGTTAATTGGAGCGTGCAAGGACTCCCGTCTCCATGAATGCTTCACAAAACAGGCTTTCGCCCCGCTTTATAAATAAAGCCCAACCGGTCAAACGGATACAAAGTGGTGGGGAATCCCCAAACAAGCAAGTCAAAAAGAGAAAAAGACAAACAAGATAGAGGCAAGCCACCAACTTGAAGCCGAACATGAAAATAGGAGAAGCCACACAAAACGAGTAACGACCTAGACTATCAGACAAGAGCGAGACCGCGCCGCCTTGGAAGACCACCAAGTCCCGGTGCACCAATCTCATCAAGCTATTGTCGGAGAGGGCCGCCTGCCCTCTCGCTCCGGGCCGTGGAGCGCCGATCCTGCCAACAGACAGCGAGAACCGAGGATGGTGAGACCAAGGGCACGTGTAAAAGATAGGAGGCCAACGAAATCACTCTATGCCGAAGTCGAAGAAGCTTCACGCCATGATGATGACTCCACCGTGCTGCACCCGGATGAGACTTGAGCTCCGCGACAACGCCCCCAAGAGGGTAACGACGCGATGCGCCGCCGCTGCCGAGCTCATAGAACGAGCTAGGGTTTTCACCCGGAACCCAATCACAGGCAGGATACCCACAACGACGCCCTCACGCCCCCAAGAAGGTAGTGACACCCGAAGGCACCACCGTCGTCGGCGCCAAAGCACGAAGCTTTCGCTCGGATCCTCACCCATGTCATCCAAGATACCAGGCATCGAAAAGGGACGCCTTGCCAGCACGGGGCCTCCAGATCTTGACTCGGGAGTCGCCGTCGCCAGAGCCACACCGACACCAGGACCACCCGCTGCCAAACCCCTCGCCATCCACATAGCCAAAGGGAAGGCCACCACCGCTGCCACGTTGCCTGCCGGAAAGCACCCGCGCAGCCTCACCTTCCGAGGCCGCCGCCCCGGCGTCCGCGATCTCGAGCCCGTGGGGTGGCAGGAATCCCCACTGCGCTGCTAACGGTTCGAACGGGAGGAGATCCACGACAGATCCGAGCCCGCCTGGCTCGAATCCATGGCGCAAGGAGGCAGCAGAGGTGCATGCAAGGCAAACACGGCGCCTCCGTGCTGCCCGCCGGGCGCACCCTGCCGCCAACGGCTGGTCGAGCCAGGCCCAAAAGGGCCTAGGGCCCGCCGCCGGACCAGATCTGGCCCATGGCCGGATGCCGTGGCGTGACCCCATCCTGGACATCGCCGCCGACCTGCGCCGCCTCCATCGCCGCTCACGCCGCCAGGACAGTCTCCATGAATGCTCGATCGCTTCTTTACCAAGGTGATCTCTGGTTACGCAGTTTGGAAAGATCACGGGGTTTTAGCAGTTGCTTCCTTTGTTCCGAAGCAAGGTTACAAACTTACCTTTGAGAGGTCGTGTGTAGCTAGCACTCACAGACTATATTCAAATGTGGAGAGTGGAGGTTAGTCGTGACTCGTGAGTCTTGTACTTTGCAGCCCTAACTTTATTTTAGTGTGTACCCCCAATTTAAGAAAAGGTACGTTACACAAAGTGAACTCAAGAAAAGTTGGCGAGCACGTAAGTCACACACAAGTAAAGAAGTTGTGACTAGACTAGACATAGTCACTGGCTGACAGTGACTACTTGTAACATTTCAGCCATGAGAAGCTACTAAAAGATGAATACGCACATATATACAAAAGGTTAATGGAGTAGTTGTATATACTCCCTTTGTCTCTCTGTGTTTTCTTACAAGCTCTCCCTTCGGGCAGACTAAGAAAATATTTTAACAATTTCTAAAGCTCTAAAACATGGCAATGCATATCTTCCTACAATGTCATGCTACAAACCACTTGCCAAAATGAACTTTATAGCCTGGGTTCTATTAATGAATATTCGAGTAGACCCACTAGTACAAACTTCACGTTCGTAGACGGAACCTAGAGCCGGTCACATGGAAATTAAAATGAGCCGTCTCAGAAAGACGTCCTCAGACGTACGGTCGAAATTACGGAACCGTATCTACTATCATTTGAGACGGTTGGTATTTTTGCGTGTCTCCAATTGTTTGTTCATCGACGACGACTAAGAAAACTAGCCGGCTACAAATACGTTAGAGACGACTGATATTCGTGACCGTCTCACTTGCAAATATTGGCTTGTAAATTTGACCGCCACTACGCTCGTCTATATAAATAGATCGATCGATCAATCAGACGCAAAATACATATGCATATCATATATGGGCAAATAATAGAAAAAGAGATCGATCACGATCGATCGTGCAACCATATAAATTGTTGCATCCAGTACTAATTGTAGCTATACTACCTCTGTACATTAATATAAGACAACAACAGATAGAGTACTAATTGTAGGGCACTTGCCGTGGACGATCGACGACGACGAACCTGCTCCATCGCCCACCGTCCTTCTTGTCAGCGCTGACTCCCCGGACGTCGCCATCCTCCCAGCCAGTACCAACACCGTCGACGACATCCCAGCCAGTAGCAGCACCGTCCCAGCCAGCAGCACCGTCGACGACGTCCCAGCCAGAGCCGTCTCCCACCTTACGGATGCCGTCGTCGTCCCCCCGTCGAGTACGACCTGCACCCGCCTGCTGCTTCCGCCGGCCGCCGTCGCCATGGTCGTCCCAGCTGCCAGAGCCGTCGCTGCCGTCGTCGTCCCACCGGCGACTACAACGACCTGCACCCGCGCCATCGCCCACCACCTCCTTCCGCTTCATCGTCAATCTTTCTTTCGCTAGGCAACCGGGGCAGTAGGTTGGTCGGCGTTGGAGGTTCGTCTCGATGCTCTTAATCTTACGGTAAAGCTCGTACGAGACGTACCCATCGATGGCTGCATACTCCAGGTTCACCTTGTCAAGTGGGGACTCCTCCCAGAAACCGTGTCACTTGCTTGGGAAGTTTTTCTTCA
Organism: Puccinellia tenuiflora; assembly: GCA_012064385.1. Classification (NCBI taxonomy): domain Eukaryota; kingdom Viridiplantae; phylum Streptophyta; class Magnoliopsida; order Poales; family Poaceae; genus Puccinellia; species Puccinellia tenuiflora. The sequence goes on along the minus strand of QRDG01002084.1, from coordinate 101,827 downwards.
TCTTGGCGTAGTGATCGGAGATCAGATCGACTGCCAGGGTAGCCATGCCAATTCTCTCCTCTCCGTTCACCTGGTAAAGCATCTGAATATCCACGTGGAACGCTTCTGGAAATTGGAAGTAGTCCCAACTTCTGGCCATGGCCCTCCTGTCACCCCTAATGTCCACGCCAGCAAATATAATTTCCTTGCCACTAAGGAAATCGAACAGCGCCTGACACTTCTTGTTACTACTACAGTAGTTGATGAAGTAAACGTAAATACATTGCATTTTTGTACGAAAGGGGGAAACTGAAAAAAACATGGGAATACTGTACTAGATCGATCCATACCTGCACCACTGGAATACCAATACTTCCTCGCGGACGCCGATCTGAACGACGGTGACCTCTTCGGTGTTCTTCTTGTACTCCAAGTCCAGACCCGCAAACTTCTCGTCCTCGAACCCAAAACTACTCCAATATGTCTCCCATTTTCCGAGGATTCTCCGAACCACCTCTGATTCATCCGTGTAGGTCACGAATATCTTTTTATTGGAATGGATCGGGACCTTGCGAGTCTTGGTGAAGTACTTGCCCTCGGTCGCCATGGCGGTGCCGCGCAAGAGAGGAAGAAGATGAACAGGACGGTCGGAGAGACAAAGAAAACAAAGGAATGCTGCCGCGTGTGGTTGCTATGAGCTGGAAACCGCTAGGCAAATAGCGTGGAAGTTAAGGAGAAACAGAGGGGCGCCGAGCGGTCAAAAGGAACTGTCCGATCGCATGCCTCGCCGCCGCCCTGCATTCCCTCCACGTTGCCTCATGCATTTACTCCAACTGTATTTACCGAGTGGCACACAGTTGCCGAATGACGGATGGGCCCGCGGGAACGTTGCAGTAAAAAATCCGGTGTCGTAGTGGGAACGCAGACGGGTAGCGTCGTAGCCTATGTTGTAATTCCTTTTGTGACTCGCTTGATGTTGGGGATATGACGAACAGGTACCATCATGGAAGTGACTTAAGCCAGCGTACCAGGGTGGCCCAAAGTGGTGGTAAGCCGAAATCCGGCTTACCGGGCGGCCCAGTACGATGAAGCGCCGGAGGCCCATCCGGCTAAGGGAAGGTTCCAGAAGGCGGCCTGCATTGTGGTTGACTTAGTTATCAAGGCAAGGCCCAAGCCGGATTAGAGTAGAACTATGTAACTTAGTCGGTTAGGTTGCTTCCTGTAATCCCTAGGTCCGGCCACCTTTATAAGCCGGCCTAAGGGACGCCTCAAAGGTAGAGATGCTCTAACTTTCGCTGTAATCGGCTCATATTGCCTTATAGTGAATTATAGCAGCACGTAGGGTTTCACCACCGTTGCGAGATCTGAAGCTGGGTAAAATCGTGCTCATCCCGTCACCGGAATCGCCTACATCTGCTATACCCACCTCTCTACCTAGCTCGATGGCACCCCTATCGCGGCTAGATTTGACAATACCACGACAGTTGGCGCCCACTTTGGGGCAAGAGATGTCCGGGGTTACGTTCCGGGCGGGATCTACTGGCGGAATCGGCGACACCATCACGGTCGACTGAGTCAGCTACTTCGACGAGACAGGAGCTGGCCACGTCCTCAACGACGGCTTTTGGACGCCGGCAAAGGAGGATCCCGCCGGCTGGTCCACGGTCTCCATCGGCGGCATAGACATCTTCATCGGCTTCACCGCCAAGGCTTTGGACGATCTCGGCTTCACCTCGAGCATGCCTGCCACCCACCCTAGCAACTTCGACGACGTATCGGATCTGGACTCTGAGGAGATTGTCGAACTGGATCTAGCTTTCGACACTGATGATAAAGATTCTGAAGACGACGCAAGTTCCACTATGACAGCGCCGGACTTCCACTTCGTTGGCATCCTAGGAGAATCTGGCTCTAACGAGTCGATGACAGAACCTGAGTCTATCCTTCCTGCTTTGTAGGCCGGGGCTGATTCAGAAGCCGGATCAGGGGACACTGCCCATATGGAGCAGGAGCTCGAATCTGAAGGAGAATCCGACGATTTTAGTTGGAAAGTTGCATCTTGCTTGGGATGCCCAGTCGAGGTCTTAGTGGGCAGCGTTGTCTCTTGTTGGGAATATGCCCAAGAAGCAATAATAAAGATTATTAATTATCATATTTCCCGTTCATGATAAAGGTTTATATCCATGCTAGAATTGTATTAAGCGGAAACAAATACATGTGTGGAATATAAATGGTAATGTGTCCCTAGTCTTTCCTCTTATGACTAGTTCGTTTGATCAAGTGATGGTTAGACGTTTCCTAACCATGGATTTATGAATCACTTGATAAACGAAATTTGTATCATGGGAGATGATATGATGGACATGACTCAAATTAAATAGATGTCAAATATAGTTTACTTAGACCATGAGATTATGTTACTCCCGCTTATCGGAGGAGTGCTTTGTGGACATCAAACGTCACTTCGTAACTGGGTGATTATAAAGGTGGCTTTCAGGTATTCCGATGTTAGGTTGTTGGGTTGCATGTTTCAAGACTGGGATTTGTTCGTCCAACAGTTGGATAGATATCCCTAGGCCCTCTCGGTAGTATAGCATCCAAACGCTTGCAAGCATATGACTAGGTAGCTAGTCATAAGGGATCCTACTCTATGGGAACGAGTAAAGAGAACTTGTCGGGAACGAGATTAATCAGATATGGAGATATCGGTGGATTGAATCTCGGACAAGTAATATATCGTGAAACAAAAGGAATCGTATATGGATTAATTGAATCCCAGACATTGTGGTTCGACTAGTAAAGTACTTCGTCGAATATGTAGGAATTAATTGGGCATCCCGGTCCCGCTATTAATATGACATATTCGCAAACCCGCAGAGTCACACACTTAACGTTCGATGTAGTTAGGGTTCGAGATAAATGATGGTGAGAAAGAATATTGATTCGGAGTCCCGGATAGGATCCCGGACATCACGAGGAGTTCCGGAGTGGTCCGGAGAATAAGATTCATATAAGGAAAGTGGTTTCCGGAGGTTTCGAAAAGGTTCGGGAATTTATCGGTAAAATACCGGAATATTCTAGAAGGTTCTAGAGGGGTCTAGAAGTGGGGCCCATAGGAGTATGGGGCCCACATGGGATAAAGGGGTGGTGGACTGGCCTAAAGGGCCAGCCGCACCACCAGGGCATTATGGCCCATGCGGGCCAAAGGAGCCCATGAGGGGGCCGGCCGAAACCCTAACCCTAGGGGGGCAGGCTTGGGGGCCAAGGCACCCCAGCCGCCGGCCCTAGGAGGGGCTTGGGGCGCACCCCCCTTCTGCCTATATAAGGAGGGGCAAGGGAAGGGGTACCGCACCCTTTGGCTCCACCCCAAAGTGCCCTAGCCGCCGCCCCCCTCCTCCCTAGCCGCCGCCTCCTTCCTCTCTCTCTCTCTCTCTCTCTCTCCGACAGACGCTTGGCGAAGCCCTGTCAGATCTCCACCATATCCACCACACCACCGTTGTTGTGCTGCTGATCTTGCGAGCCTCTCCAGCACCTCTTGCGGGATCAAGAACGTGGAGTCTTCATCGAGCTGTACGTGTGGATCTCTCGGAGGCGTTGCCCGTTGCAACGCTTGGATAATACATCTCCTCGCGACTAGACGAGTCTAGTTGCGGGGATCGACTAGCCAACCCCTGCCTCGACAAAACGCTCACGGTTTTCTTCGAGGGTGAGATTCGATCTCCTTCTTGCTACCAACCTCTCGTAGATCAGATCTTGTGTTGGGTTTATTCCGCCATCTTTGCGTAGGAATTTTTTTTTGTTTTCTATGCTGTGACCCTTCAGTGGTATCAAAGCCTAGATCTATTCGTAGATGTTGGTGCGTTTAGACACAAGTGTTGTGGGTGTTGATATTTTATGTTGCTACCTTCTCGCGTGCACTTTGCATCTTTGCGGTATTGTGAGATTGAAGCGGCCCGGACCAACCTTACTCGTCCACACACGAGAGACCGGTTCCACGACTGACATGCAACTTGTATTGCATAAGTGGCTGGCGGGTGTCTGTTTCTCTTGCTCTAGTGAAGTTGCAATTTTCAATGGAAGGCCTTTCAAAAGGATGAGTAAATAAGCAACTATTTTATCACTGTTGTGGCTTTGCGTAGATTAGAACGGTTCTATCTCATGACCCATAGAAGCCACGTAAAAATTGCTTAAACAAAGTAGAGGCGTCTAACTTGTTTTTGCAGGGTTTGTGATGTGGTATGGCCCAAGATGTGATTATGTGATGTTTGCAATGATCATGTTTTGTAATTTTCACGACTTGCATGTCGATGAGTACGGCAACCGGCAAGAGCCTTATGGTTGTCTCATATTTATTGTATGACCTGCGTGTCACTTTAAACGCCATGTAATTGCTTTACTTTATTGCTAAGGGTAGCCATAGTAGTAGTTGCAATAGTTGGTGGAGACAATCATGGTGATGGCACCACGAGCTGGTGATGATGGAGATCATGCCGGTGCTTTGGACATGGAGATCAAAGGCACAAGAAAAGGCTATACCATGTCACAAAATTATTGAATTGCATGTGATGTTAATCCTTTTATGCACCTTATGGTTTTGCTTAGATTCGATCTCGACGGTAGTGTAGCGACCCCGAATCCAAGGTTATACATAACTGTTATGTCCTATCAGCCATGATAGCCGAGAGTTACTGGGGTACCAATCCCAGGCAGCATTTCACTGCAGGCGTGCCGGGAACACCGGTCACACAAAACCCCTCGGAAGACTACCACACGCTGATCATAACCAGGGATGCATAACGAAGAATCCTAGGATCAAGCTGAGCTGTCGGACTCGGCCTCAGAGTTATACAGAAATGCTATGTGTCACTGGTCATGCTACGTAGCCGAGGGTTACTGGGGTTACCACTCCCAGGCCGAGTAAACATCGGCAGGCGTGCTCGGAATGGATCATCGGCACCACAACCCCTCGGCTAAGCCATAACACGGGCATAGCCAAAACTGCATAACAAAGAGCCCAAGAACCTTTCCTCTCATCCGTGCACTTTATATCCATACACGCATCATGCACGGGAGAGGTTGTAACAACCGGTACAGGGCAGTGACTCTACGACAAGAAGCAAATGTACAACTCTTATAAGAGTAAGATAGCAAAATACACGCAGAGGTCACACGACCCAACATTACATCATACAACGGAAGGCAAATTATGTTGCTATTCAACAAGATTAACAAAAGGCCTAAGAGGCCAGAGATAAGCAACGGTGACGTCCCACACTACAGATTCCAGGCTGCTACCTGGGAACCCCAAACTACTCGTCGATGTCCACGCATAATCTCCATCGATGGTATCTTCATCTCTGTCAAAAAAATAAGGTAGCGGCAGGCCTGAGTACGGAACTCAGCAAGACTATAACCCGTTACGGTAATGCATAAGTTAGAAGCTGTTTGTGGGCTAATTTTGCGTAAAGCCAACTTTTGAATAGAGGAAGACGAAGTAGAAATCCGTATACTCAGATGTTTTGTAAAAGGGATAAGAGAACACTTTTTATCTCCATAGATCATTTGAAACCACCAGAATCATCCACAGCTGAACCTGCTCTACTAGGATTACTCCCTCGACTCTCCCTCGAGGAAGCAACCCGCACACGTTGTCATCAAGTTTTATGGATATGTTCAAGTTGTATATCTATGATCAAACAGCAAGACCCAAGATGTCCTTAACCGTGGACACAACGGCTATTCGAATAGATTTATCCCTGCAGGGGTGTACAATTTGGTCCACACGTGCCAACCGACTCTTTAATGCCAGTACATTAGCACACTTCCTTGGTGTGCCGGCAGACGGGGGTTGACCACGACTCTTAGCTTGCGTAGATATGCCCATGAGCAACCCAAATAGGGCCATTCCGCCATTAACAAGAGATGGTCACCTCCTGACGGTCCCTATTTCTGTGCGTGGGGACCAAGATCAGTTCGTCCTTCACTTGTCCCCAGACACGACCTATCTTTTCTTCAAAACATTTTCACACACTCGCAAATGGAACACGGCAAACTACGTGTCCCACGGGCATACCTAAACAAGAAACAGCCGAGCGGGATCCCATTAGCCCGCGTGTGTCGTACTCTCAGTCTTGGTTCAAGCGATAAGCACAAGAGGTCCTAGGGCGGCAAGAACAAGACAACCCACCACATTCCACGTGGCCTCATTGTCCAAGCCTTTTAGTCAAATTAACATGCTCACACCACTTTCCTCGTTAACCTATCATGCTAGATTCGTTCGCAGCTCTGATTCATCAAGACAGATCAGACCATAAGCTAGGCATGGCTAAGCATATAACATGTATAGGGCTCTGGCGACACACAAGCAACCCTAATCATATGCTAGGATGGATAAGCAAGTAATAGGCGACAAGGGGAGCATGCAAGATAGGTTGACTCTACCTATCGACCAAAAGCTTTGGAACCGATATGATGCTTATCAGAAAAACAATACTTCAAGATATAGGATCAGACAGAAGAAGGGGTTGTGCTTGCCTTATTAAGCGATAAACACGAAATATAAAGCTTCGGGAAAACAGGGTGATTGACTTGTCGATCCTTAATCATTTGTCGTCCATCGGCGTTGTTGTCCTTCACTTCGGATTCGTCTTCGATATCGACACTCGTTCTACCGAGGAAAATAGAACACCGGAAAACAGAAACGACAAACAATCAACATGGCATCGATGCAATGCGCATACAAGAATGATGACATGACAAATTAATAGATTTAATTTAACCCCTAAAGCATGTATAGTATTTTAAATGAGGTCCAAACATAATATTTGGGGAAAACCCCATGGTTAAGGAAAGTGGCATTTTTGTGACTCTAGACAACATTTAATTGAAGTTGTTCAATCATGCATGATCTTTGCATAAATAGATAGATCTCATTTTTCTGCAAATTTTGGTATATTATTCATATTTTTCTGAATTACAGAATAAGAGATATTAATTTTACAATTTTATTACATTTTCTGGAATTTCTAAAATTATTAAATATCTGACAGAGGGGACCCACCTGTCATAGATTTATTAATTACTGAAATCATTTTCTGAAAATAATAAAAATCTGACAGGCCGGCCCCACGGTGACGTCAGCATGACGTCAGCCACGGAGGCAACGGCTCTGCCGGCGACGTGCCGGTCGACTCCGGCCACTCCAGGACGCGCGACTACGTGCATCGCACGCGCGCGAGTGAGGGGAACCTAGGGGTGGCGGCGCCTGGACCATATGGCCACCGGAGCATCGTCGGCGACCATGCCTGACGGCGGCCCGAGGTGAAGCACGACGGGGACGGCGACCTAGGGCGGCAGGGAGAGAGAGGAGGGGTGCGCGAACACCCTTGGCTCACCAGGAGCTCGATGACGAGGACGGCGAGACGTGGGAAGGCCGGACGGCGGCGAGCTCGTGCTCGAACACGGTGGCGGGAGGCGGCGGTCGGCGGTGCGATTCGTCGGGCTGGGACCTTTCCAGCAGGCGCGAGTGGAGGGGGAGGAAGAGGATCTCGAGGCGGTCCTCGAGGTGGCCGTCAATTTGTCGAGGACGGGCTGGAACGGCGGCGAACGGCGGCGGTGGCGGAGCTAGGGTTTCGGCCGGGAGAGGAGCAGGGAGAAGAAGAGGACGAGGGAGCAGGCCAGGGAGAAGGAATAGGGGATAAGAAAAAGAGGAGCACGGCGTCCTGGTCTTATCCTTGCGCGGGGAGGGAGGCAGGCAAGCAGGGAGGAGGTGGCTCGACGCAGCGGTGGTGCTTGTCCACTGCCAGAAGGAGAGGAAGAAGGAAAAGGAAAGGGAAGAGAACGCACATTTTGCAGAAAACCCCCCTGGGTTCTGAGGAAATTAGTTAAGGTACTTAGACAACTCCAAAAATTATGAAACTTTTTATGTAGGCCCAAAATAATATAAAGAGACCCCACAAATTATTGCAAGATTTTTGGGGACATTTTACCACATATAAAAATAGGGAGGGGAATTAACCATTTTAGGGTTTCCCTTTTGTTTTAAAGTACCATAAATTTCTTAATGCAAGAATTAATGCATGCTATGCTCATGATTAACTATTTTACACAATAATAAAAACATGGGTTGTTACAGTCTACCCTCCTTACAAGAATCTCGTCCCGAGATTCAAAGCGAGAAAGAGAAGGAAGGGGTTACACCGGTCTTCAACAATATTCTCGAAGAAATTTGTTGGTAGCATCATGACTTCGAGATCTTCATCCATCGGCTATAAAGGAAAGAGGTAACACTCTGGAAAGATGGATCTTCAGAAAGATCGAGTATCCCACGGTCAACTCATGAAAGGAGATTTCATAACAATCCTTGAGTTGAAGAGAGGAGACACGTAAAGATAAGAGAAGAAAAGAGAAGTTCAATCTTGGTAGGCAATTGTTCCACGCTTGAGTAGAAAAGAAACATCAAAGGTAGCGAGGAGTTTAATTGCCTTAAACCATAAGGAGGCACTTTTTGGAAAAAGGGGTGACCCGTAGAAGGAAGTTGAATCGTGCAACCAAAGAAACTTTTGAACTTCAAAATCATAGTCTCTCTTTAACATGATTATAGAAGGCGGAAGAATCCTGTGGCTCACTTCACACCGCCAGGATGAATAGACAACAGGTAACAAGACACCGTAAGAAGGAAGGACACGTTCTGAGGCTTCAGCCCTTTTGGCATAACAACACGTTTGCCACATGTTTAAAAGTCTGAGGCCTTAAGGTGACTGACAAATTCACACAATGTGTGAGTTGATTAGAATTTCAAGTTCAAACAATAGGGAAGAGAAGAGTATTGGTCAGCGACCAGCTGAAATCACTTTTAATGTGGAAAACCTCCTGAAGGAGTCATTGCCACAAGAGAAAGGTAGAAAGGATCGACCGAGAGACATTTAGTAAACCCGCTCAGATGTTCTCCTTGATGTTCTAGATACCAATATTAGGATTTCGATCATCCTTTAATCAGTCATCAAGTGAGGGTTGGACTTCAAGATTGCAAAATACCACAAGGAACAACTTCTAGAATAAGTCGCACAAGATCCTCATGGGAAGTGGTTGTTTTTACGGAATCAAGAGATTATGGTAATAGGCCTTCCAGCTAAGTGTGTCAACCACAACATCAAGCTTGCCAGAGATACAAATAGGCCTAGGTCATACTCTTGAAAGACACCAACCATCGTTTCTGCTTGAGTTTCAGATCAGGCTAGTTGAACTGATACTGCAGACGCGGCATGTCCGAACAGGGAGTTTGCAATAGTTAAAGGAGAAGTAAGATCAGTAGATTCTCAAGACATGGACTTCAGTGTCAAGCTCCAAAACACGAGCTAGATTGTGGAATCCATGTGATCATGATTGTGAGAAGACAATTGAACCACATCATGAACATCTTGCGATGAAACACAACTGAGTCCTGGTTAGGGAACATCGAACGAGATATCAAAGTCTGAGAACTTCTTCTCGAGAAAGAAAAGGGAACTTCACTCGAATTCACGGCGACATCTTTCACCAAATGCACGTGAACCAGGGGAGTCACTTCGAACATCCAGAACTTATACCTTGTGATGGCACAAGGTTGGTTCTTACAAGTATCCAACACTAGTGCCAAATGTTCAATATGAATCTCTTCAAACATGGAGGATATAAGATTGTCATAGATGGGCTCAATAACAACCTTATCAAGATACTCCAAGAAGATGGACTCGTATGTTATATGAACAAGGCGAAAGTATTGGTCAGACCAAAGGACATGAGGTATACTCAAGTGAAACACTGAGTAAAACACCATCAGGATAGTCCTTGGTTCTGAGAGTGATTTGACGATAGCCCAAACTCAAATCAAAGGTTAGGGAGATAGGACATCCATGAAGGAGGCACTATCTTACTTCAACACGAGAAAGACTAGACATCCCTTTTGAGAATGAACCAAGTCGGACAGAACTTTTGTCTTTCAACTCTCCAAGTTGTTGATTAAGCTCAACCAACTAGTCCAAGGGTATCCAGCACGGTTTGCTTGGATAAAGAAGTGGTTCAGGGAACCAGCTTACTCACAAACTTGACATCACGGTTAGGTGACAACCTGGCGATAGTTCTAGAAAGACAACTAGAATATCACGAACCACCGTATGTCACTTAGTTTGAAAGCAAGACGATGTGATCTTGAGGGTTTCGGCATGAACCTAACTCTTTGATCGAAGATGTGCGCCTGAACAATTGGACTTGGCAGCACAGTCAAACTCAGCTTAGTGATCGGATTACCAATCATGCTAAGAATGACATCAATGTCCTTGGATTTCAAAGCAATAAGAATTGCTAAAAATATCCGATAGCCACATCAATATGTGAACACCCAACATTCTCGAGCACAAGTAGCTCAAAAGAAGGGTGGATAAGGATGTGTAAAAGAATCACTTCATCAAGTACGTCATGAGACTCAGCACGACCTCTTGATATATAAGAGTGTGACACTCTAAGGTAGAACAGAACAGAAGCTAACAAGACCTCTTAGTTCTGTGGATTACAACACTTTGACCTAGTCCTCGAAATGGACAAGGTACTGGAGTTTGTTTCTCCATACATCCCCAAAATGGAATGCTTGATAGAGACCACAAGAAGCATCCTGCATTGGAAGACTCCAATAGACAGTCGCAACTTGGCTACCAATTGGCAGACGGAGGTCGAAAAGCAACTAAAGAAGAGGAACAGGCTCAAGATACACCTGAGATCATGATGGATGCACAAGTAATACTCTTCTGTAGAACCCATGCTGAAAAGGAAGGTGTGGCAGAGTCATGAGCATAAAGGAGAGACTCACAAAGAGCACTCTTGTCGTGATCCATTTGGTTCCAAGACAGAACCTCTGCCAATAGCTAGTGGTGGGGAAGACCATAGTTGTCGCAACTCAATCACAACAACTACCACAAGCTCGAGGCTAGAACCGAAGTTACCAGCCATCCTGAGGTGGGGTAAATTATTAACCTTAACTCATGGATCAAAGGAATGGATCTTGGGTTAAAGGTCAGCATCATGTACTGAGATTCACACAAATAGCATGATCACCACATGGTTGAGAAACCACATGATCGAACACACTAGAATCTAGCACAATCCGGGACCTTCGGTTCAAGTCCAAGGGTCAAAACCCAAAGAAAAGAGTAACTACTATTTGAGTGACACAAAGAACACCACAAAATAGCAATCACGAGGTAACCTCTAGAAACCATACACAATTTCCGAAGTACCCAAACAAAGGAAAGGAGGCATCCGAGGGGAAAGGAAACCTCGAAACCTAGAACAGAAGATTATGGAACCCACAAACCTGAAAGATTATGATGGAATGAAATCTCTTAGTTGAAACAACAGAAGATGGAACTCGGAACACACCAGACTCTTGAGAACTCCACACTAGGTCAACTGGTTAACAAACGACCTGTGCATGAAACACCTAGGATTTGAAAGACCAGAAGAGATAGCAAAACCTTTTCAACCAAAACAAGGTAAGGAGACTCAGAGTTAGAGCGATACCAGGTAAGGAGTAAAAAGAATCCTAATGAGATTTTCAGAACTCATTTTAGGTTCAAAGTAGTTTTCACAAATACTGGACTCAACATCGACCAGCAGTAAGGGTTTCCTATAGGCAGTCCTGCTCTGATACCAAAAAACTTGTAGCGACCCCGAATCCAAGGTTATACATAACTGTTGTGTCCTTTCAGCCATGATAGCCGAGAGTTACTGGGGTACCAATCCCAGGCAGCATTTCACTGCAGGCGTGCCGGGAACACCGGTCACACAAACCCCTCGGAAGACTACCACACGCTGATCATAACCAGGGATGCATAACGAAGAATCCTAGGATCAAGCTGAGCTGTCGGACTCGGCCTCAGAGTTATACAGAAATGCTATGTGTCACTGGTCATGCTACGTAGCCGAGGGTTACTGGGGTTACCACTCCCAGGCCGAGTAAACATCGGCAGGCGTGCTCGGAATGGATCATCGGCACCACAACCCCTCGGCTAAGCCATAACACGGGCATAGCCAAAACTGCATAACAAAGAGCCCAAGAACCTTTCCTCTCATCCGTGCACTTTATATCCATACACGCATCATGCACGGGAGAGGTTGTAACAACCGGTACAGGGCAGTGACTCTACGACAAGAAGCAAATGTACAACTCTTATAAGAGTAAGATAGCAAAATACACGCAGAGGTCACACGACCCAACATTACATCATACAACGGAAGGCAAATTATGTTGCTATTCAACAAGATTAACAAAAGGCCTAAGAGGCCAGAGATAAGCAACGGTGACGTCCCACACTACAGATTCCAGGCTGCTACCTGGGAACCCCAAACTACTCGTCGATGTCCACGCATAATCTCCATCGATGGTATCTTCATCTCTGTCAAAAAAATAAGGTAGCGGCAGGCCTGAGTACGGAACTCAGCAAGACTATAACCCGTTACGGTAATGCATAAGTTAGAAGCTGTTTGTGGGCTAATTTTGCGTAAAGCCAACTTTTGAATAGAGGAAGACGAAGTAGAAATCCGTATACTCAGATGTTTTGTAAAAGGGATAAGAGAACACTTTTTATCTCCATAGATCATTTGAAACCACCAGAATCATCCACAGCTGAACCTGCTCTACTAGGATTACTCCCTCGACTCTCCCTCGAGGAAGCAACCCGCACACGTTATCATCAAGTTTTATGGATATATTCAAGTTGTATATCTATGATCAAACAGCAAGACCCAAGATGTCCTTAACCGTGGACACAACGGCTATTCGAATAGATTTATCCCTGCAGGGGTGTACAATTTGGTCCACACGTGCCAACCGACTCTTTAATGCCAGTACATTAGCACACTTCCTTGGTGTGCCGGCAGACGGGGGTTGACCACGACTCTTAGCTTGCGTAGATATGCCCATGAGCAACCCAAATAGGGCCATTCCGCCATTAACAAGAGATGGCCACCTCCTGACGGTCCCTATTTCTGTGCGTGGGGACCAAGATCAGTTCGTCCTTCACTTGTCCCCAGACACGACCTATCTTTTCTTCAAAACATTTTCACACACTCGCAAATGGAACACGGCAAACTACGTGTCCCACGGGCATACCTAAACAAGAAACAGCCGAGCGGGATCCCATTAGCCCGCGTGTGTCGTACTCTCAGTCTTGGTTCAAGCGATAAGCACAAGAGGTCCTAGGGCGGCAAGAACAAGACAACCCACCACATCCCACGTGGCCTCATTGTCCAAGCCTTTTAGTCAAATTAACATGTTCACACAACTTTCCTCGTCAACCTAACATACTAGATTCGTTCGCAGCTCTGATTCATCAAGACAGATCAGACCATAAGCTAGGCATGGCTAAGCATATAACATGTATAGGGCTCTGGCGACACACAAGCAACCCTAATCATATGCTAGGATGGATAAGCAAGTAATAGGCGACAAGGGGAGCATGCAAGATAGGTTGACTCTACCTATCGACCAAAAGCTTTGGAACCGATATGATGCTTATCAGAAAAACAATACTTCAAGATATAGGATCAGACAGAAGAAGGGGTTGTGCTTGCCTTATTAAGCGATAAACACGAAATATAAAGCTTCGGGAAAACAGGGTGATTGACTTGTCGATCCTTAATCATTTGTCATCCATCGGCGTTGTTGACCTTCACATCGAATTCGTCTTCGATATCGACACTCGTTCTACCGAGGAAAATAGAACACCAGAAAACAGAAACGACAAACAATCAACATGGCATCGATGCAATGCGCATACAAGAATGATGACATGACAAATTAATAGATTTAATTTAACCCCTAAAGCATGTATAGTATTTTAAATGAGGTCCAAACATAATATTTGGGGAAAACCCCATGGTTAAGGAAAGTGGCATTTTTGTGACTCTAGACAACATTTAATTGAAGTTGTTCAATCATGCATGATCTTTGCATAAATAGATAGATCTCATTTTTCTGCAAATTTTGGTATATTATTCATATTTTTCTGAATTACAGAATAAGAGATATTAATTTTACAATTTTATTACATTTTCTGGAATTTCTAAAATTATTAAATATCTGACAGAGGGGACCCACCTGTCATAGATTTATTAATTACTGAAATCATTTTCTGAAAATAATAAAAATTTGACAGGCCGGCCCCACGGTGACGTCAGCATGACGTCAGCCACGGAGGCAACGGCTCTGCCGGCGACGTGCCGGTCGACTCCGGCCACTCCAGGACGCGCGACTACGTGCATCGCACGCGCGCGAGTGAGGGGAACCTAGGGGTGGCGGCGCCTGGACCATATGGTCACCGGAGCATCGCCGGCGACCATGCCTGACGGCGGCCCGAGGTGAAGCACGACGGGGACGGCGACCTAGGGCGGCAGGGAGAGAGAGGAGGGGTGCGCGAACACCCTTGGCTCACCAGGAGCTCGATGACGAGGACGGCGAGACGTGGGAAGGCCGGACAGCGGCGAGCTCGTGCTCGAACACGGTGGCGGGAGGCGGCGGTCGGCGGTGCGATTCGTCGGGCTGGGACCTTTCCAGCAGGCGCGAGTGGAGGGGGAGGAAGAGGATCTCGAGGCGGTCCTCGAGGTGGCCGTCAATTTGTCGAGGACGGGCTGGAACGGCGGCGAACGGCGGCGGTGGCAGAGCTAGGGTTTCGGCCGGGAGAGGAGCAGGGAGAAGAAGAGGACGAGGGAGCAGGCCAGGGAGAAGGAATAGGGGATAAGAAAAAGAGGAGCACGGCGTCCTGGTCTTATCCTTGCGCGGGGAGGGAGGCAGGCAAGCAGGGAGGAGGTGGCTCGACGCAGCGGTGGTGCTTGTCCACTGCCAGAAGGAGAGGAAGAAGGAAAAGGAAAGGGAAGAGAATGCACATTTTGCAGAAAACCCCCTGGGTTCTGAGGAAATTAGTTAAGGTACTTAGACAACTCCAAAAATTATGAAACTTTTTATGTAGGCCCAAAATAATATAAAGAGACCCCACAAATTATTGCAAGATTTTTGGGGACATTTTACCACATATAAAAATAGGGAGGGGAATTAACCATTTTAGGGTTTCCCTTTTGTTTTAAAGTACCATAAATTTCTTAATGCAAGAATTAATGCATGCTATGCTCATGATTAACTATTTTACACAATAATAAAAACATGGGTTGTTACACATGATAAGGTGATCTCTCCCGTTAATATCAAGAAGTTTTCTCCCCTAGTATGCACCGTTGCCAAAGTTCTTCGTTTCGAAGCACCACGTGATGATTGGGTGTGATAGATTCTATGTTCACATACAACGGGTGTAAGCCAGTCTACACATGCGGAAATACTACGGTTTACATGGCCTCGGAACACAAGAGCCAAAAGGCTAAACACGAGTCATATGAATGATATGATCAACATGGCGATGTTCACCTTTGAAGCTTCACCACCTCACGTGATGATCGGTCGTGGTGTAGTGGATTTGGATCGTGTGTCACTAAACAACCAGAGAGATGTTGAGTTTAGTAGGAGTTCGTTTTGTAATTAGATTAATTCGAACAAACTATCATGAACATAGTCTAAACACCTTGCAAATATGTTGTAGATCAATGGCCCGTCCCAACACCACCATGAATTTTAACGCGTTCCTAGAGAAAGACAAGATGAAAGACGATGGAAGCAATTTCTCAGATTGGTTTATGAATCTGAAGATTATCCTCACTGCTGACAAGAAACTGTATGTCCTAGATGCGCCGCTAGGTGTTGCTCCAGCAGAGGGAGCGGCTGAAGATGTTAGGAACGTCTGGGCAGCCTGCTCTGAGGACCACGAGATAGTTAAGTGCGGTCTGTTGTATGGCTTAGGACCAAAGCTCCAAAAGCGTTTTGAGCACCACGGCGTTCATCAGATGATTAATGATCTGATGGCAATGTTTCAGACTCAAGCCAAGGTGGAGAGGTATCAGGCCTCCTCCAAGTTCTTTAGCTGTATGATGGAGGAGAACAGCTCCGTCAGTGAACACGTGCTCAAAATGTCTGGGTACGGTGATCGTCTGGCGCAACTGGGTGTTGTGATTCCCAATGAGTTGGGGATTGACCGCGTTCTCCAGTCACTTCCACCTAGCTACAAAAGCTTCGTGATGAACTATAACATGCAAGAGATGGAGAAAACTCTTCCTGAGCTCTTCGCGATGTTGAAAACCGCGGAAGTGGAAATCAAGAAGGAGCATCAAGTGTTGATGGTCAACAAGACCACCAGTTTCAAGAAAAAGGGCAAGGGAGACAACTTCAAGAAGGGCGGCAAGCGAGCTGTCGCGCCTGCGAAGAAGTCAAGGAAGGGCCCTAAGTCTGATACTGAGTGCTTCTACTGCAAGGGAACTGGACACTGGAAGCGGAACTGCCCCAAGTATCTGGCAGACAAGAAGGCTGGCACCATCAAACAAGGTATATGTGATATACATGTTATTGATGTGTATTTAACAAGTGCTCGTAGTAGCACCTAGGTATTTGATACTGGTTCGGTTGCTAATATATGTAACTCGAAACAGGAGCTGCGGAATAGACGACGCTTGGCAAGGGACGAGGTGACGATGCGCGTCGGAAATGGATCAAGAGTTGAAGTCATTGCTGTCGGCACACTCCCTCTACGTCTACCTTCGGGATTAGTTTTAAACCTTAATAATTGTTATTTGGTGCCTGAGTTAAGCATGAACATTGTATATGGATCTTGTTTGATGCGAGGCGGTTATTCATTTAAGTCTGAAAACTTTGGTGTTTCGATTTATATGGATAATATCTTTTATGGTCATGCACCTGAGAGGAATGATTTATTTCTGTTGAATCTCGATAGTAGTGATACACATGTTCATAACATTGATGCCAAAAGATGTAAACTGAATGATGATAATACCACATATTTGTGGCACTGCCGTTTGGGTCACATTGGTGTAAAGCGCATGAAGAAACTCCACTCTGATGGACTTTTGGATTCACTTGATTTTGAATCATTTGAAACTTGCGAACCATGCCTTATGGGCAAGATGACTCGAACACCCTTCTCCGGCACGATAGAGAGAGCAACAGACTTGTTAGAAATCATACATACCGATGTGTGCGGTCAAATGAGTGTTGTAGCATGTGGTGGATATCGTTACTTCTTAACCTTCACCGATGATTTAAGTAGATATGGGTATATTTACTTAATGAAGCACAAGTCTGAAACGTTCGAAAAGTTCAAAGAATTTCAGAGTGAAGTTGTGAACCATCGTAACAAGAAAATAAAGTTTCTTCGATCTGATCGTGGAGGCGAATATTTGAGTTACGAGTTTGGCATGCATTTAAAGGAATGTGGAATTGTTTCACAACTCACGCCACCTGGAACACCACAGCGCAATGGTGTGTCTGAGCATCGTAATCGTACTTTATTAGATATGGTGCGATCTATGATGTCTCATAATGATCTGTCACTATCTTTTTGGAGCTATGCATTAGAGACATCCGCATTCACTTTAAATAGGGCACCATCAAAATCCGTTGAGATGACTCCATATGAGTTATGGTTTGGCAAGAAACCAAAGTTATCGTTTCTTAAAGTTTGGGGTTGCGATGCTTATGTGAAAAAGCTTCAACCTGATAAGCTCAAACCCAAGTCGGGAAAATGCGTCTTCATAGGATACCCCAAGGAAACTATTGGGTATACCTTCTACCACAGAACCGAAGGCAAGATTTTCGTTGCCAAGAATGGTTCATTTCTAGAGAAGGAGTTTCTCTCGAAAGAAGTGAGTGGGAAGAAAATAGAGCTTGACAAGGTTATTGAACCTGTTCTTGAGATGCCGAGTAGCGCAGAACTGGAAGATGTTCCAGAACAGCCATCGCCACCTGAAGAAGGAGCAAATGATGGTGATCATACTACTCCAGTCAAAGCTGTTATTGAACCTCGCAGATCAACAAGGGAACATACCGCTCCTGATTGGTACAACCCCGTCATGAGTGTCATGTTGTTAGACAATGATGAACCTGCGAACTATGATGAAGCGATGATGAGCCCAGACTCCGATAAATGGCTAGGAGCCATGAAATCCGAAATTGAATCCATGTATGAAAACCAAGTATGGACTTTGGTGGACTTACCTAACGACCTGTATAAAGAAAGACACCATCACCGTGTATAAAGCTCAACTTGTCACAAAGGGTTTCCGACAAATTCAAGGAGTTGACTACGATGAGACATTCTCACCTGTAGCGATGTTGAAATCTGTTCGGATTATGTTAGCAATTGCTGCATTTTATGATTATGAAATTTGGCAAATGGATGTTAAGACCGCGTTCCTTAATGGTCATATTAAGGAAGAGTTGTACATGGTACAGCCCAAAGGTTTTGTTGATCCAAAGGATGCTGACAAACTTCAGAGATCCATCTATGGACTGAAGCAAGCATCGCGGAGTTGGAATCTCCGGTTTGATGAAGTGATCAAAGGGTTTGGATTTGTCCAAACTTATGGAGAAGCCTGCATTTACAAGAAAGTGAGTGGGAGTTCAGTTGCATTTCTGATATTATATGTGGATGACGTATTATTGATTGGAAATGATGTTACACTACTGGAAAGTGTAAAGGCTTATTTGAATAAGAGTTTTTCAATGAAGGACCTTGGCGAAGCAACGTATATTTTAGGCATAAAGATCTATAGGGATAGGTCAAGGCGCCCAATAGGGCTTTCACAGAGTACATACCTTTACAAGGTTCTGAAGAAGTTCAGAATGGAAAATTCGAAGAAGGGGTTCTTACCAATATTGCAAGGAAAGGTTTTGAGTAAGACTCAAAGTCCAGTCATGTCAGAAGATAGAGAGATAATGAACAATGTTCCTTATGCCTCTGCGATAGGCTCTATCATGTATGCCATGCTATGTACTAGACCGGATGTGTGCCATGCTGTAAGTTTGACTAGCAGGTACCAAAGTAATCCAGGAGTGGAACACTGGCCAGCAGTCAAAAATATCCTTAAGTATCTGAACAGAACTAAGGAAATGTTTCTCGTATATGGAGGTGACCAAGAGCTTGTCGTAAGGAGTTACGTCGATGCGAGTTGGGACACAGATCCGGATGATTCTAAGTGTCAGTCTGGATACATGTTTATTCTAAATGGTGGCGCTGTGAGTTGGAGGAGATCCAAGCAGAGTGTGGTGGCGAAATCTTCAATAGAAGCGGAATATGTGGCAGCCTCATCGGCAGCAAGTGAAGCAGTCTGGATGAAGGAGTTCCTCTCAGAGCTAAGTGTGGTTCCAAGTGCGTCAAGACCTCTGGCCCTGTACTGTGACAATACAGGTGCAATAGCTCTTGCCAAGGACCCAACTTCACACAAGAATACCAAGCATATTAAGCGCCGCTATCACAATTTCTGTGAGAATTTCAAGGATGGTGATATAGAGATTTGCAAGGTGCATACGGATCTGAATGTGGCAGACCCGTTGACTAAACCTCTACCACGAGCAAAACATGATTAGCACCGAGAGGCCATGGGTGTTAGATTGCTATAAATGTAAACTAGATTATTGACTCTAGTGCAAGTGGGAGACTGTTGGGAATATGCCCAAGAGGCAATAATAGAGATTATTAATTATCATATTTCCCGTTCATGATAAAGGTTTATATCCATGCTAGAATTGTATTAAGCGGAAACAGATACATGTGTGGAATATAAACGGTAATGTGTCCCTAGTCTTTCCTCTTATGACTAGTTCGTTTGATCAAGTGATGGTTAGACGTTTCCTAACCATGGATTTATGAATCACTTGATAAACAAAGTTTGTATCATGGGAGATGATATAATGGACATGACTCAAATTAAATAGATGTCAAATATAGTTTACTTAGACCATGAGATTATGTTACTCCCGCTTATCGGAGGAGTGCTTTGTGGACATCAAACGTCACTTCATAACTGGGTGATTATAAAGGTGGATTTCAGGTATTCCGATGTTAGGTTGTTGGGTTGCATGTTTCAAGACTGAGATTTGTTCGTCCAACAGTTGGATAGATATCTCTGGGCCCTCTCGGTAGTATAGAATCCAAATGCTTGCAAGCATATGACTAAGTAGCTAGTCATAAGGGATCCTATTCTATGAGAACGAGTAAAGAGAACTTGTCGGGAACGAGATTAATCAGATATGGAGATATCGGTGGATTGAATCTCGGACAAGTAATATATCGTGAAACAAAAGGAATCATATATGGATTAATTGAATCCCAGACATTGTGGTTCGACTAGTAAAGTACTTCGTCGAATATGTAGGAATTAATATGGGCATCCCAGTCCTGCTATTAATATGACATATTCGCAAACCCGCAGAGTCACACACTTAACGTTCGATGTAGTTAGGGTTCGAGATAAATGATGGTGAGAAAGAATATTGATTCGGAGTCCCGGATAGGATCCCGAACATCACGAGGAGTTCCGGAGTGGTCCAGAGAATAAGATTCATATAAGGACAGTGGTTTCTGGAGGTTTCGAAAAGGTTCGGGAATTTATCGGTAAAGTACCGGAATATTCCAGAAGGTTCTAGAGGGGTCTAGAAGTGGGGCCCATAGGAGTATGGGGCCCACATGGGATAAAGGGGTGGTAGACTGGCCTAAAGGGCCAGCCGCACCACCAGAGCATTACGTCCCATGCGGGCCAAAGGAGCCCATGAGGGGGCCGGCCGAAACCCTAACCCTAGGGGGGCAGGCTTGGGGGCCAAGGCACCCCAGCCGCCGGCCCTAGGAGGGGCTTGGGGCGCACCCCCCCTTCCGCCTATATAAGGAGGGGCAAGGGGAGGGGTGCCGCACCCTTTGGCTCCACCCCAAGGTGCCCTAGCCGCCGCCCCCCTCCTCCCTAGCCGTCGCCTCCTTCCTCTCTCTCTCTCTCTCTCTCTATCTCTCTCTCTCTCTCTCCGATAGACGCTTGGCGAAGCCCTGTCGGATCTCCACCATATCCACCACACCACCGTCGTTGTGCTGCTGATCTCGCGTGCCTCTCCACCACCTCTTGCGGGATCAATAACATGTTGTCTTCATCGAGCTGTACGTGTGGATCTCTCGGAGGCGTTGCCCATTGCAACGCTTGGATAATACATCTCCTCGTGACTAGACGAGTCTAGTTGCGGGGATCGACTAGCCAACCCCTGCCTCGACAAAACGCTCACGGTTTTCTTCGAGGGTGAGATTCGATCTCTTTCTTGCTACCAACCTCTCGTAGATCAGATCTTGTGTTGGGTTTATTCCGCCATCTTTGCGTAGGAATTTTTTTTGTTTTCTATGCTGCGACCCTTCATCTCTGATCCAAAAGATGACCCCAATGCCTCGAAAACCGCCAATGGCGAAGAAAAAAATCCAGAAGCCGGAAATCAAAAGGTGGAGTTTATGCCACCGCTGGCTCCAATGAAGGGAACTAGTAAATTGCCGGCTGCTGGAGACGACATTAATGCTACAGCCGAGGCAGCGATAGAGAAGGAGTACGAAGAAAGGTTAACAAAGTACCAGGAACTGCTAACTCCACTTCCTCCTAACGCATCGCTGGCCGACATGGAGAAGCGTCGCGCCCAACTGGAAGAACAGACAGCCCAGATAGCAGAGCGTGAAGTCGATCTCACAAACAAGGAAACGGAATTAATCCGGAGGCAGAGAGACAAGGGGGCCAACGATGTTTTCCGTCCGGCTCGCGACAAGAATCTGCACAAGTGGCTGGATTTCCGCAGCAAGTGGGAAGCCGACCATGTTAACTCAGTCTGGAGAAAGTACCACCACCGGCGTGACCCGGTGACCAATTTGTGTTACTTCAACACCCCAGCCAAAAACATGGACGCGGCCCAGGAGGTCATGTTCGACAAATCATTGGACCGCGACGCTCGCCTCAAATATTCGGCTTATCTACTGAAGGTTGCACAGCAGCAGCAAAATGACTCGCAAGTCAAGTCGGGTAGGCTATTTGACGACTCTCGTCTTTGCAACTCGACGGCCAAGAAGCCGATGGCTACTACGCCAGCAGACCCAGACGATGGTCCAGCCGGCTCAAGCAGCCACAACAAGGACGGCGATAAGGACCCGAAGGACAAGCAACCACCTAAGGGGGTGGAATCCCGGACAGGTTCATCGTGCCATCATGAAGCTGGCAACAGCCGGGGAAGACAGCGAAGTCGGGACCGAAAGGAGGACCCTCGGAAGGAAAAGGCGGCACCACCTCGTCAGGAGCGACGACGTGAGGGGGAGAATCCACCTTGAAGGGAGGATAACAAAGATAATATGCCACCCCACCGCCGCCTCCATGATACGTCTCAAACGTATCTATAATTTTTGAGTGATCCATGCTAGTTTTGTGATGTTGTCACATGTTTTTAATATCATATTACATCATTTTTATGCATATTGTCGGATTAACCTATTGACAAGATGCCCAGTGCCAGTTCCTTGTTTTTGTGCTGAAATTGTTGCAGAAAGTTACTTCTGGAAATATTCTCGGAATTGGACGAAAATATACGGAGATTTTTTATTGAAGAAATGAGGAAGGGAGCCAGAAGGGCGACTCCAGGGGACCCACACAGGCCAGGGGCGGCCCCCTGCCGTGGCCTAGGGCCCACCCGCGGGTGGGACCCGCCCCTGCCCTGTGGGGCACCCCTCGGCCGCCTCTGACGCCTATAAAATCACATCCGACGCAAAAACCCTAACCCCCGAAGGATTTTCCCAAATACGCAACAGAGCTCCGCCACCATCGCCGACAAGTTTCGGGGGTTCAGAAGGTCCTATTCCGGCACCCTGCCGGGACGGGGATCGACCGCCGGGGCCATCTCCATCAACACCGCTGCTTCCCGCGATGAGGAGGGAGTAGTCCCTCACCGGGGCTGAGGCTTATACAAGTAGCTATGTGGTTATCTCTCTCTCCCATGATGTGATCTTCGTTGTGATCATGAGCTTTGTTAGTGTAGTTGAATACATGATGTTTCCCTATGTGTAATGGATATGATGTTGCTCAAGTGGTTTTATTTAGTACAATTTCCGGAGCCACCGTTGTGATCATGGTACCACGGTGACAGGATAGGTGCCGTGTGTGACTCTATGGATAATAGATTGTAAGGATCTTCATCATGAGTTTGTTCTTTATTTTTTAGATTGAATAGATCATGAGGTTTCTTGATGCTTGTGTTATTGAAGAAAGAGACTATTCAAGAAATAGGTTGTGGTGTTTGTTAGTACTATCTTTGGATGCGGATAGTGACAGCATGAAGTGTCCATAGATGTGGAATACGAACTTTAAGGTGTGCTTTTCGTAGCCCTACGCAATTCTCATCCTATTTGATCCACGAAAGAATGATCTCCGAGTAACGTCTACCATGCATGTATTTTTGTGGGAACTATCATGTGTTTAATTATGTTAATGATGTTGAGAGTAGTCACTAGTGAAAGTATGAAGCCTAGGACTTGTTTCCAAGCATTGATACACCGTTTTTAGTCACTTTTGTCACTTGTTTGCTTGCTGCCATTTTTATTACAGAATTACAAAATCACCTTTTACCATCCATATCACTTGCATTTAACCATCTCTTCACCGAACTAGTGCACCTATACAACTGACAATTGTATTAGGTGTGTTGGGGACACAAGAGACTTCTTGTATCTTAATTGCAGGGTTGCTTGAGAGGGATATCTTTGACCTCTACCTCCCGTGGATTCGATAAACCTTGGGCTACTCACCTAAGGGAAATTTGCCGCTGTCCTACAAACCTCTGCGCTTGGAGGCCCAACAAGTCTACAAGAATAGAAGTGTGTAGTAGACATCACTCCACCGCGCAAAGAGGGAGATAACCCCTCCAAGTACGTACCCCCTCCACGACGGCAAAGGACTCCAAGCCCTCCGCCCAACGCGAGTCGGGTGAGCCAAAGCCGTCATAGGGAAGAATCAAGGCGAGGAAAATCAGTTGATAAGCCGCCTTCAACTAATGATGTTCGAAGCCTAATCGAGGAGAGGAAGTCGGCCAGAGATGCCCAGTACCTCGGCCCCAAGTGTTTTGGCAGAACAATCAGAGAGCAAGTCCTACCTCCAACTCTGTCGAATGTAACAAAGATGGTGGAGAAGTACAGCGGTACGGCTAATCCTGAGACCTGGCTCTCAGATTACGTCAGTTCCTGCGACATATACCAAGGCAGTGCCGACTCCGCAGTGCGCTTCTTGCCCCTGATGTTGACCGGGACGGCACGCATGTGGACTGAAGGCTTGCCGAAGAAGACAGTTCATACCTGGAGTGACATGAAGCGCGTTTTTATTCAGCACTTCCAGGGCACGTATAAACGCCCCAAGTCGATTTTCGACTTACAGCGGTGTGTGCAGCAAAAGAACGAGTCTAGCCGTGAATTCGTTTCACGATGGAGCGAGATCAAAAACGCTTGCGAGGGCGTCTTAGAAACTCAGGCGATCCAGGCCTTCAAGCAATCTCTGAGGAAGGGGACGACTTTCTGCTTCATGATCTATAGCGATGAGTCGCAAACCTTGGGCGGCTTACTGGCTTGTGCAAACAAATACGCCGCTGCTGACGATGACAACAGGGAAGAAGGTGAAACCCGCCGGCGCGAGTCCGGGAAGAAGAAGGTTGAAGACCAAGCCGGCCCGTCACACGAAGTTGCTGCCACCTTTGGCAAGGGCGGCCCAAGTAATGGGAAGTGGCAGGACAAAATGCCGGCAAGCAACCGACCAACCCGACCGCCAACGGTGAAGTACGACGACATCAAGCACAACCCCTGTGTCCATCATCTGAGGCCGGATGGGACGAGCTCCCACATGATCCAGCAATGTCACATTAATCGGGACATCGCCAAGGACCCCAAAGCCGGCAAGTCAAGGAACAAGTGCAAGTCTAGGAAGGACGACAAAGAGAAGGAAGACACTGCTTCAGAATCTAATGACGCGGCATCCAAAGAAGGAAAAGGCACCAAATTCCCTAAGCATACTGAAAGTCTCATCGTCAATCTGGCAACAGATTCGTCTCGCAAGGAAAAGGCGGCTTGGCGAGAACTTAATGCTACGGTACCTGCAGTTCCTCAGTATTTGGATTGGTCCGACACTCCCATCACATGGGATCGCAGCGATCACCCGGACAGAGCCCCTACAACGCGCACCTACGCTTTGGTCAGCCCTATAGTCGACAAATACAAGTTGACAAAGGTGCTCATGGACGGAGGAAGCAACATTAACATACTCTACGCCGCAAGATTGAAAAGGATGCGTCTCTCCGAGTCACAACTCAGCCACAACAATGTGAAGTTTCATGGGATTGTGCCGGGACGGCAAGCCTCTTCGATGGGAAGGATCACCCTGAAGGTCACCTTTGGCGGCACGGATAATTTCCGGACAGAAGACGTCTCTTTTGAGGTTGTTCCTTTCAGAAGTGCATATCATGCAATCTTAGGACGTCCGGCTTTCGCAAAATTCATGGCTCGGCCATGCTACATCTATAGCAAGCTTAAAATGCCTGGACCCAATGGGATCATCACAATCAAGGGAGACTTCAAGAAGGCAAAGGAGTGCGAAGCTGCCAATGCCGTCCATGCTGAAGAAGAAATCTCCAGGGAAGAATTGGAGGATCTCAAGAAGACAATGAGTCCTAATGAGATGCCGGCAACTGAAAAGCCATCCTCTAAAGTCGACTCGAGCTTCAAGCCAAAGGATGACACCAAGAAAATCAAGCTCTCAAAAGATGATCCGACAAAGAAGGCCATCATTGGTGTCGGCCTCGACGACAAATATGAAGGCAAGCTCGTCAAGTTTCTCCGTGAGAATCGGGATATCTTCGCTTGGTCACCATCTGACATGCCAGGTGTCCCGAGGAAACTTGCCGAGCACTCCTTAAAAGTCAACAAGGATGCTAAGCCGGTCAAACAAGGTCTCCGACGGCTCGGAACAGAGAAGCGCAATGCGATTGGAAAGGAGATCCTAAGGCTCACTGCCGCCAAGTTCATCCGTAAAGTTGTCCACACTGATTGGTTGGCAAATCCCGTGCTTGTCCCAAAGAAAAACACCTCCGAGCTACGTATGTGCATTGATTTCACTGGCTTGAACAAAGCCTGTCCTAAAGATCCGTTCGCATTACCGCGTATCGATCAGGTCATTGATTCAACTGCCGGCTCCGAGATGTTGTGTTTTCTGGACGCTTATTCGGGTTACCATCAGATAAGGATGAAGGAGTCAGATCAAATCAAGACGTCCTTCACCACGCCATATGGCAATTACTGCTATGTCACAATGCCTTTCGGCTTAAAGAACGCCGGTGCTACTTACCAAAGGTGTATGCAGCGGTTTTTAGACAAGCAAATTGGCCGCAATGTTCATGTCTATGTCGACGATATTGCGGTCATGTCGAAGAAGCGCGGCGACCTCATCGCCGATCTGTCGGAAACCTTTGCAAATCTAAGGGAGTACCAGATGAAGCTTAATCCGGCAAAATGCGTATTCGTAGTTCCTGCAGGCAAGCTTCTGGGCTTCATTGTTTCTCAAAGAGGAATTGAAGTTAACCCGGAAAAGATAAAGGCGATTCAGAACATCGAGAGGCCTAGTTGTCTGAAAGACATACAACGGCTCATGGGTTCCGCCGCGACTGTTAGCCGATTCATTAGCTGGCTTGGTGACAAAGCATTGCCATTATACAAACTCCTCAAAAAGTCGGACAATTTTGTTTGGATAGAGGAAGCAGAGGCAGCTTTGGCACAGCTAAAGTATACATTAACACATGCTCCAATCCTGGCAGCTCCGAAGGAAAGAGAGGCGCTTCTGCTCTACATGTCGGCCACCAATTTCGTAATAATTGCCGTCATTGTAGTTGAGTGCCTGGAGGAAGGGAAGCAATGGACGGATCAACGCCCTGTCAATTTCATTAGCGAGGTGTTCTTAGATTCGAAGCAACGCTACCCTCACTACGAGAAGTTAGCCTACGGTGTATTCTTTGCCACCAGAAAGCTACGGCATTACTTCCATGATCACATAGTCACGGTGGTCAGCAAAGCTCCATTGAAGGATATCATCAACAATGCCGACGCAACGGGCCGAGTCGCCAAATGGGGCATTGAGTTAGCAGCTTTTGACATCCAGTACAAGCCGAGAACCTCCATCAAATCTCAAGTCTTAGCCGATTTTGTTGCAGACTGGACAGAGGCGATGGAGAACACACCTTTGCCGGATTCTCAGTACTGGGTAATGCATTTTAATGGCTCAAAGATGAAGGAGGGTTCGGGGGCTGGAGTAGTGTTAAAGTCGCCTAAGGGTGACAAGCTCAGTTATGTCCTCCGAATTCACTTCAACGCTACCAACAACGTAGCAGAGTATGAGGCTCTCCTCCATGGTCTTCATATGGCTAAGGAATTGGGAGTGAAATGCATCCTCTGTTATGGCGACTCGGATCTTGTGGTACAACAGCTTGACGGATGTTGGGACACGAAAAGTCCCACAATGGCGGAGTACAGGCGAACAGTCGACGAATTCGGAAGATGTTTTGCCGGCTTAGAAGTCCGGCATATCTCCCGAGATGACAATGAAGCTGCTGACGCCTTAGCCAGGATAGGTTCCAGGAAGAAGGAAGTACCTCCAGACGTATTTCTCCATCACCTGCATAAGCCGTCCATCAAAGGTGGCGACGAAGACTACCCCTTGTCGGCAGAATCAGTTCATGTATGTCTGGTAACTCCAGATTGGACCATGCCATACA
Source organism: Puccinellia tenuiflora (assembly GCA_012064385.1). Lineage (NCBI taxonomy): Eukaryota > Viridiplantae > Streptophyta > Magnoliopsida > Poales > Poaceae > Puccinellia > Puccinellia tenuiflora. The sequence continues at coordinate 74,118 of QRDG01002084.1, read as the reverse complement.
TTGATTTTCTGATAAACAAAAAACTGCCGAAGGACGATGAAGTGTTGAGCCACCAAATTGAGCGCCGAGCAAAGGCGTACACAATCATTGACGGACAGCTTTACAATCGGAGCACATCCGGCATCTTCCAAAGACGCGTCTCTCCAGAAGAAGGGCGGCAAATCCTTGAGGAAATCCACCCTGGCGAGTGTGGGCATCACGTGGCGGCAAAGGCGTTGGTCGCTAAGGCGTTTCGGCACGGTTTCTTCTGGCTGATGGCTAAGGAGGATGCTATCAACATCGTCAAAACTTGTGAAGGATGTCAGCGCTACACAAAGCAGGCTCACTTGCCAGCACAGGAGCTCCGGACGATCCCTATAACTTGGCCGTTCGTGGTCTGGGGGCTCGACATGGTAGGATGATACGTCTCAAACGTATATATAATTTTTGAGTCATCCATGCTAGTTTTGTGATATTGTCACATGTTTTTACTGTCATTTATATCATTTTTATGCATTTTGTCGGACTAACCTATTGACAAGATGCCCAGTGCCAGTTCCCTGTTTTTGCTGTCTTTTTGTTTCAGAAATTTACTTCTGGAAATATTCTCGGAAGTACCAGTCCGAACGAGAGCCGGAGGGGAGGCCCACAGGGCAGAGGCGGCCTCCTGCCGCGGCCTAGGGGTGACCCGCGGGTGGGGCCCGCCCCTGCTCATGGGACCTCACCTTGCGGCCCTCCGACGCCTATAAAATCACATCTGACCTAAAAACGTCGAGGCGGCCATTATTTTCCAGAAACTCGACCCCGACGCGCCGTCACCGAAAACCCTAGCTCGGGGTCCAATCTGAAGCTGATCCTGGCACTCTGCCGGAGGGGAGATCGATCCCGGAGGGCTCTTCATCGCCATGCCTTCCTCCGGGATGATTTGAGAGTAGTCTCACCTTGGACTACGGGTCCATGGCAGTAGTGATGGGGTCGCAGCATGGAAAACAAAATTTTTCCTACGCGGCAAGCGGAATAAACCCCAAGGATCTAGATCTATTAGATGGAGGTAGCGAAGATGAGATCCAATCTCTTACCCTTGAAGATCAACAAACGCGTTTTGTCGGTGCAGGGGTTGGCTAGTCGATCCCCGCAACTAGACTCATCTAGTCGCGAGGAGATGTATTTCCTCGAAGTCCAATCCGACGAAGTGCCACAAGGGGTAGCACCTCCGCGGTATCCACACGTACAGCTCGATGTAGATCTCCGCCTTCTTGATCCCGCAAGCAAGGTGGAGATGGCTAGATGGATCTCGGCACCACGACGGTTGTGGTGGCGTTGATGGTGTAGTCTCCACGAGCAGGGCTTCGCCAAGCCAAGAAAGAGGAGAGGGAGAGGAGGGCATGGTGCAGCAGCCCTATGGCTAGGGGTGGTGCAGCAACTATGGTGGAGGAGATGGCGGCAGCCCTACGGGAGAGATGGCGCCATGAGGAGAGATGAAGGAGGCGGCGGCTAGGGCAGCAAGGAAGAGGCACAAGGGTACCGCACCCCTCCCCTTGCCCCTCCTTATATAGGAGGCCAGGGGGGGTGCGCCCCATCCCTTCCTAGAGCCGGCGGCAGGGGAAGGCTTGGCCCCCAAGCCAGCCGCCCTAGGGTTAGGGTTTGGATGGCCGGCCCCTTCCCTCTTGGGCCTCACGCATGGGCCCCTTGGGGCTGGGTGGTGCGGCTGGCCCTAGGCCAGTCCATCACCCTTTTATCCCATGTGGGCCCCATACTCCTATGGGCCCCACTTCTAGACTCCTCTAGAACCTTCTAGAATATTCCGGAACCCTTCTAGAAAATCCCGGAACTTTTCCGATACCTCCGGAAACCACTTTCCTTATATGAATCTTATTCTCCGGACCACTCCGGAACTCCTCGTGATGTCCGGGATCCTATCCGAGACTCCGAATCACCATTCGTTCATTCCATCAATTATCTCATCACTAAACCCTAGCTACATCGGAGCGTTAAGTGTGTGACCCTACGGGTTCGAGAACATGCAGACATGATCATATCAATAATCAATAGCGGGACCGGGATGCCCATATTGACTCCTACATATTCAACGAAGTTCCTTATCGATTGAACCACGATGCCGGAGATTCTTAATCTCGTATACGATTCCCTTTGTCTCACCGATATTTAATTTGCCCGAGATATGATCGTCGATATCTCCATATCTAGTTTCATCTCGTTACCTGGCAAATTCTCTTTACTCGTCCATAATATAGGATCTCCGTGATTAACACTTAATCACATGGTTGCAACCTTTCTGATACTATATTACCGAGAGGGCCCAGAGATATCTTTTCCGTCACAAGGAAGGACAAATCCCAGTCTTGATTCATGTCACCCAACAAATACCATCGGAGATACCTGAAAGCCACCTTTATAATCACCCAGTTACAAAGTGACGTTTGATGTCCACAAAGCATTCCTCCGGTAAACGGGAGTGACATAATCTCATGGTCTAAGGAAACTATACTTGGCATACTAAAAGTGTTGGCAATGAAACTTGTGTGACACAATCAATTGCAACTCTTTATTATCGGGTCTTGTCCATCACATCATTACTCCTAATGATATGACTCCGTTATCAAGTGACTGTAACAAGTCCATGGTTAGGAAACTCTAACCATCTCTTGACTAACGAACCAGTCCGGTAGAGGCTTACTAGGGACACCTGTTGTTTATATTCCACACATGTATTATGTTTCCGGTTAATACAATTATAGCATGGATAATAAACTATTATCATAAACATGAATATGCTAATAAACCATTTTATTATTGCCTCTAGGGCATATTCCCAACAAGTAGCTAGTTGGTAGTCTCTCTCTCTTGTGCTTCATGTCTTATGATCTTGTGAGCTGCCTAACATGATCAAGATCGATTATTGTAATGCTATGTGATGTGTTTGTTGGAATCCGATGGATTATGAAGTTATGATCAGATTGTGCATGATTTTTATATGAGTAATTTATGTTCTTGCATGCTCTCTGATGTGTGTAGTTACTTTGGCCAAGTGATTGTGTGTATCTCCAAGAGAGGGTATTTATGCTAGATAGTGGGTTCATGCCCCCTTTTGTTCCTGGGCACGAGTGACAGAAACGTCTAAGGGCGAGGGTGTGTTGTTGCTACTAAGGGTAAAACAGCGGTGTTAATGTCTATTTTGATATTAGTATTGCTTACTTCATGCACTTTACTTAATGCAATTGTCTGTTGCTTGCAACTTAATAGTGTTGATCATGTTTGCTCGTGGAAGAGGTTCTGTCCGTGTTCTGTACTATACAGTTCTTTATGTTCTTTGCAAAACGTTAACATCACCTAATTTGACATTACTTTATCATCTCATGATAAACCTCATATCATCACATGATAAACTTCATATCATCATATGATGAATATAATATATTTGGTTATAGAGTGAGATTTTCGTTTCCCTTTCATGCCTACATGACGTATGATCAGTCAAGAGGACTTTCACATAGCATGTGCACCCGGAACTCACTCAGTCTTGAAATAAAATTTCTCAAACCATAATATTATATCTTTTAATCCTTGAATTAATCATATACTCCTATATGTTGTAGACTCACAAATCGACAGTGCTATCATGTCACTTCGATATTTTCGATCATGCTTTCGCTGCGCTTCTGCTATTATGAGATCCCCAATCTAGTTTGGTTTTATGACTTCAACCAAGTCTACCAATCTCTAGATTACTTTATCTCATCTTCATGTTAAAATGACTCCTCATTCTAACACGTTCTTCTAACCAAGAACTTGGGTCACATATCGTCAAATACAAACACATGGTTCTTATATGTTTTAGTCCTATGAACAATTCATAGCGATCACTAACATATCCTCCAACCATCGTTTTTGTACTGAGTTATCAACTCAATGTTTCACCTATTTCTCACAAGCAAAAATGAACCTTTATTCACTTGTTCATTTTGAACTCCTTCAAAATCTTACTTAGGTAAAACATCCTGACATAATGTTATCAAACATATCTATCCTCCATAGATACATCCATCTCCATGGATATTTGACTTTCAAACTAACTTCATAAGTTATACTTTGGTTCCTGACTTATTTACAACATTTATGAAATCTCCATTTCACTCAAACAAGATGTTGTAAACTCCCACTCAAATATACACCATACACATATTAAATTGTGAAACCACTTTGGCTCCCACTCAGAAATATGTTATCCTTATATTTGACCATGATTAACTAGCTCCCACTCAAACATATGTCACCACATATTTTGATCTTGAAAAATAGTTTCTGCTCTAACTTAATATATGTCGCCACATATCTTAATTAGATCACACTTGTGTAATTTCTCGATATTTTGGACACCTCCAAAATTCTTAATTAACTATTAATATCGAGAACTCTTTATATGAAATGCTAGTACTCTACTAGCTTTAAGTTTTATTTATTCTCTACAAAACACCTTTTGAGGAATAAATATGTGAAACATCACTTTCACAAAATCAAGCAACAATTACTTTGTGATTTAAACTTAACACAGGATGACTCTTAGTCATTTTCGTATTTAAGGCTTCTATTTCTTCTTTGTAGTTTCGTAGGTATGTCTTGTTTCTGAAACATGACAAGTAAATCATGAATATTATTTTGTAACCTGACAAAACTTTATATTCTTGAATCCTACTTTTCTTTAGACAAGCTAAACCGAAATTCAATGATCACCATCATTAATTCCTTTATGTGTCAAGTTTTAACCAACATAGCACTTTACATATGTGCCACTTGATACATAAACAAGCAAGGTTTTAGCTTTTCATTTATTCCATCAATTCTTTTATCAATGAAACCTTTTCACGATAAATCCACTAAAACATTTAACACAATCAACAATTGATTTGTCCCTTTTAGTCTCTCATTGTGGAATCTCTATTCATAGTCACATATGAATATACTACAAACTTTATTTGCAATAGTTTCTAATTATCTCATAATTAATGAAACCACTGTTTCACATAACTCATATGCGAAATGCAAATCATTAAATAGATCCTTATTTCTAAACAGAGTGTTTATCAAATAAATCTAAATGCTATTATCAAACCCCGAAATAATACCCTTCTTTGAGACCACACAATATCGAATAGTGTGTGATTACAATATCTTAGGACATATCAAACGCCTTTGAAATATTCTAAACATTGTAATTTGTGATAACACTTCTCACAAGTCCGCATACTAACATATAACTCAAATATTTTTGTCTCTTTTGATCAAATCATAAAGACTCAATTTTCTTGTTAACTTAATATCCTAAACTCCAGAAATTTTATTTGATCTCATCAAATATCATAACTCGAATAAATACACCTATTTAATCATTTATGATGGAGTACACAAAATAATGACATCCAACATTTGCTGAAAATACAACCAACACTTGTGTTTATTTTCGGCAATTCATGGCACTCTTCCAAAGGGTGGCATTTTAGTCATACTCCTTACAATAAGGCGCATTGATAAAACATCAAAATGTTTATTCAATATTCAACACGACTAAAACAATTGTCATTATTAAGTTTTGGATATTTTAGTATGTCTCTTATTTTTATAAATGTTTAACTAATTTATCATTTAGATTATAATAAGAATAATACACTTATAATCGAAACTTGTGATTTCCAAAAAGGATCACTCATGAGAATAGAACAACCATTGTCTTTAACATGAATAACCGTCTCACATAAGCAAGACACACTAATTAAAATCACACTTAATTCGATTACAAAACTTATTCAAATCCTCTAATCCAAATGATAAATGTAGGGACAGATCGTTGCCAGCATCAACTCCTTGATTGCCACTATTCTGCAACGTCTTCCCATATCCTTTATGCAAATCTCAAGCAGCAGGTTCTGTTTTCATAAAACAGAATGAGTATCAAATACTTATCGGAACCACCACAATTGAAATTTGGACTTAAACACTTATAACATGTATATCAATATATACTTTCTGCCTTGTCAACTTCTCTTGCTATGGGTTCCACTTTGACATGACGTAGCCGAGACACAAATTCATAGAAAGTGATCAAATCCCTTCCCATGGCATAGTCTCCGACATAATTCTTGAAGTTGGGGAGAAGCTAGCGTATCACCCCATCTAGCGCGAAACCGTCATTCATCTCGTGGTTCCAAACAAGCACTAGACGATGATGTATCTCATGCATTATCCTCAGGTGTTGTTCCAAGCAAGTGTTCTCTTCCATCTTGAGTGAAAGAAAACCGTTCAGACATTCGAACCTTGCAATTCTAACTTGCGCTGAAAAACTATTTTTCAACTCACCAACAATCTCCATTGCAGTCAAGTTCTTGAATTGTCTACCTAGGTCAGAATTCTTCACGGAAGTCGAGGAAGTCCTGGCAAAATCAGCACCGGCAGAAAGGGCGCACGAGAATCGAGGCCGCCGCGATCGTGAACCCGCACCACTTGCAGACCCAGCCCCAATTCGACTGCGACAGCCGCAGCCAGGCGAAGATGTCCGTAACGTCGTCGCACAGAGAAGGGTGGACCGCAGTCGACGGATGCGAGCGGCGAGTGCACATGCCAACGACTACGACGACGACTTCGAGCCACGCGGAGCCGCATGTTTCAGCTTCAACATCCGCGACACGAAGATGCCCAAAGGCTTCAAGCTAACAGCGGAGACACCCAAGTATGACGGGAAGCAAGACCCAAGGGACTGGCTGGAAGACTACCTCATCGCGTGCAGCTGTCAAGGTGGTACTTCGACTACTGCCATGCAGTACATCCAGTTGATGCTCACAGGATCTGCTCGCGGGTGGCTCAACACTCAGCCCAGGGACGCTTTCAGCACCTGGGAAGAGTTCAGGAACGCCTTCGTGAAGAGTTTTCTGGGGACATACGCAAGGCCAACAACCCTCATTGAGCTCCAGGCGTGCAAGCAAGGTCGAGACGAGCCACTCCGTTCGTACATCCAGCGGTGGACCTTACTTCGCAACACCATGGATGGAGCCACCTCAGAGGACAGGGTAATGGACGCATTCATGCACGGCGTTTACCGCCGCGACCTCCGTGAGGAGTTTGGTAGGCTTAGGCCGAGGAACATGATCGAGCTCATGCAGATAGCCAACCAGTGGGCGGATGGAGAAGACTCTGTTCGTGATGAACCGCGGTCTCCGAGGCAAGAAGCAGGACCTAGCAACTGGCGAGAAGGGCGCCTGAAGAAGAAGCCGCGTTACGTCGGCAACGACTCGATCGAGTTAGTAGCGGCGGGATTCGAAACCCCCCGTGAGAGTGAAAGGCAGTACAACCAGGGCGGTGGCAGCGGCTACCATGGAGATGGAAGTCGCAAGCGCGAGTGGCGGAGACGCCCACTAACTGAAGAAGAAGAGTTAGAGCAACCCTGCAAGCATCATATGTTTAGGGACCCAGAAACAGGCAAGTGGGGATCCCGCCACCTATTGAAGGACTGCAGAAAGGCGCGTAAGATATACAGGGCGTTTGCACGAATAGTCCCTCAGAACGGACAGCATGACAACCAAGCGGCACCCGTGGCACTGCCAGCCGCACAGCTGGCTCTCCAGGCGCCGCCTGCTCCTGCAGTCGCCAACCCAGCGCAGGCAGCGCTGGCCTTCTACCCGCAGCAGCAACAGCAACCACAGCCACAGCCGCAGGATCCTGCTAACGTGTTCCCGGCAGCACGTGGGCAAATTAACATGATACAGAAGGGACGTCCTTCCAACAGGACCCAGAAGATCATCACCCGCCAGGTCTACCAAGCACTCACCAACCCACCTGCAGTACCCGATTACCTGAGAGGCTCAGAAACAGCGATCACTTTCTCCAGAGCGGACCACCCGCCGGCGATACCACAACCCGGGCACGCTGCTCTGGTAGTCGAAGCTCAGATCGGGGAGTACACCTTGAAGAAGGTGTTCATGGATGGAGGCAGCGGTATCAATATCATCTTCGCCGACACTCTCAGTAGAATGAACAAGTCAACATCCAACCTGACGCCATCAGCGAATACCTTCCACGGCATAGTACCAGGGCAAGCAGTCACGCCCATGGGAACAATCACACTCGAGGTTATATTCGGCACACCCGAAAACTTCCAGCGAGAGGCGATCGACTTCGAGGTAGTCGACTGGAAGTCGCAATATCACGCCATACTGGGTCGTCTGACCTTTGCCAGGTTCATGGCAGTGCCCCACTACGCTTACCTCCTGCTCAAGATGCCGGGACCTAAGGGTGTCATCACGGTGAAAGGCGATTTCGACCGGTCTGATAGCTGCGACCGCGAGTTCAGCAGGATTTCTGAGTTCTTCGGGATGGACGAGCACCTGGAGATGATGGCAGTCGACAACGACAAGACTCTGTTCCCACCACGGAAGAAATCATCCAAGGACTCGGCATTCAACACAAGCGACGACACAAGGGCCCATCAGGTACACCCGACGGACGCCGATAAGACAGTCAGGGTGTCATCAAGCCTGACTAGCGCATAGGAAAGCGCGCTCGTCGAGTTCCTGCACGAGAATTGGAAGATATTCGCCTGGCAACCTTCTGACATGCCAGGTATACCAAGGGAACTCGCCGAGCACTCCTTACGCGTACACAAAGACGCTAGACCAGTCAAGCAAACCATGAGGCGTTTCGCGGGTCCAAAGAGAGATGCCATCAGCAAGGAGATTGACCGGCTGCTTCACGCCGGATTCATTCGAGAGATAAAGGAGTCAGAGTGGGTAGCAAACCCGGTACTGGTGGAAAAGAAGAAGACGAAGAAACTCCGCATGTGCGTCGACTTCACCGCCATCAACAAATGCTGCCCCAAGGATCACTTTCCGCTCCCGCGGATTGATCAGATCGTCGATTCGACTGCAGGTTGCGCACGCCTATCCTTCCTGGATGCCTACTCCGGGTACCAGCAGATTAGGATGAAAGTCGAGGATCAGGAGAAGACGGCGTTCATCACACCACATGGTGTATTCTGTTACCAGATGATGCCCTTCGGGTTGAAGAACGCTGGAGCCACATACCAGCGCATGATGCAGGCCTGCTTGAAGAAGCTCATAGGACAGATCGTCCAGGTCTACGTCGACGACATAGTCGTCACCACCCGCACAGAGGGCAGCCTCATCGACGACCTCCGCAAGGTCTTCGATGCGCTCAACAAGTACCAGATCAAGTTAAACCCAGACAAGTGCGTCTTCGGTGTCCCAGCCGGAGAATTACTGGGGTACCTTGTTTCTGCGAGAGGAATCGAAGCCAACCCTGAGAAGGTGCAGAACATACTCGACATGCCTGCACCGACCAAGCTTCATGAAGTACAACGCCTAGCCGGCAGAGTCGCAGCGCTCAGTCGGTTTATTAGTAAGTTGGGAGAAAAGGCCCTACCCTTCTACCAACTGATGAAAAAGGCAGACAAGTTCGAGTGGACAGAGGAGGCACAAGATGCATTCGACAAACTGAAACAGACCCTCACAACCCCTCCAGTGCTGGTGGCACCACATGAGAACGAGCCACTGTACCTGTATGTGGCGGCCACGAATAGAGTGGTTAGTACCGTACTCGTAGTCGAGCGGGAGGAAGAAGGAAAGAGCCACACTGTTCAGCGACCCGTGTATTACCTCAGCGAGGTGCTAACTGATTCCAAACAGCGGTACCCGCACTATCAGAAGCTAGCATACGGAGTCTTCATGACGTCCAGGAAGGTGGTCCACTATTTCTCTGAGCACCCGATCACGGTGGTAAGCTCCTCTGCCCTATCCGACATCCTCACTAACCCAGCCGCGACAGGAAGAGTCGCCAAGTGGGTTGTCGAGTTAGGGCCATGGGGGTTGAAGTATGTACACCCGAAGGCAATCAAGGCCCAGGTCCTCCCAGAGTTTACCACAGAGTGGATAGAAGCGTAGCTACCCGATGAGCCCGACTTGTCCAACGCTTGGACAATGTATTTCGATGGATCCAAAAAATTCAACTCAGCCAGAGCAGGAGTTGTGCTCATCTCACCCAAAGGCGACAAGCTGAAGTACGTGCTGCAGATGAAATTCTCAACACCCTCCAACAACGAAGCAGAGTACGAAGCCTTGATCCACGGCATGCGGATGGCCAAGAACTGCGGCGCCACTCACCTCATGATCTACGGCGACTCCTACCTGGTTGTGCAGCAAACCATGAAGCAGTGCGACGCCATCGCTGACAACATGATAGCCTACAGGGAGCTGTACAATCAACTGGAAGGCCTCTTCGACGGCTGCGAACTGCGGCACATCGGCCGCGAAAGCAACGAAGAAGCTGACGCCCTGGCCAACCTAGGTTCGGATCGAGCTCCGGTGCCACCCGGAGTCTTCCTCGAGGGCATCACACAGCGCTCAATCAAGGTCCGGCCCCCGCCAGGACCTTCTATATCGACAACAAGCACCGCCAACCCGCCAAGCACGGAGAAGGAGCTCATGGAGGTAATGCTGGTCGAGCCCATGTGGACAAGCCCGTATCTGGCTTACATGCTGCACCAGCGGCTGCCGGAGAACCCAGTCGAAGCCAAGCGCATCGTCCGCCGTTCCAAAGGCTTCACCATCATCAATGGCGAGCTCTACAAGAGAAGCATCTCAGGAGTCCTCCAAAGGTGCATCGATCCAGCCGACGGCCAAGCTATCTTACTCGACATCCACGCCGGCATATGCGGGCACCACGCGAGCAGTCGAGCACTGGTGGCCAAGGCCTTGCGAGCAGGGTTCTACTGGCCCACCGCAATGCAAGACGCAGAAGAACTGGTAAAAAAGTGCGTTGGCTGTCAGGAGTTCGCCAACAAGCCGCATGCACCAGCGTCGGCACTGAAGACAATACCACTCGCATGGCCCTTCGCGCAATGGGGGCTCGACATGGTAGGTCCCTTCAAGAAATCCTCCCCAGGCGGGCACACTCACCTCCTGGTGGCAGTCGACAAGTTCACGAAGTGGATCGAGGCGGTCCCAATCACAAGCTCAACCGCAACCTCAGCGGTCAACTTTATCAGATCGATCATCTTCAGGTTCGGTGTGCCGCACGGCATCATCACCGACAACGGGACGAACTTCATAGCCAAAGAATTCAGGGATTTTTGCTCTGAACAAGGCATCAAGCTCAGTTATGCATCCGTCTCGCACCCGCAGTCCAATGGGCAAGTCGAGAAGGCCAACGGCCTAGTCAGCAAAGGCATCAAGAAGCGTCTGCGAGTACCATTGAAGCGAGCCGCAGGAGCCTGGGTGCAGGAGTTACCAAGTGTGCTGTGGAGCCTACGCACCACGCCAAACAGATCTACCCAGTATACACCATTCTTCATGGTGTACGGCGCCAAAGCAGTCCTGCCCTGCGACATCAAATTCGATGCTCCACGAGTGGTGGCATACGACGAGTCTGATGCGGAAGAAGCACTTGAAGATGATGTGGATGTCCTGGATGAAGCACGCGACATCGCCCTCAGCCGCACAGCCGTGTACCAGCAAGACCTGCGCTCTCGATACCATCGAACACAAGGCTATTTTGCAGATCCTTAAATGCAAGGGTTTTCCCCCTCTCGTGATTTCATGGGTCAATGATGTGCTATCTTCAGGATCATCCTCTGTGCTGCTCAATGGGGTTCCTGGTAACAAATTTCATTGTAGGAGGGGGGTGAGACAGGGGGACCCTTTATCCCCAATTTTGTATGTTTTGGGTGGTGATCTTCTACAGAGTATTGTCAACCTGGCTTTCAATCAGGGGAGACTGAGGTTGCCTATTCCTGGGGAGGGCTCCTTCCCTGTGGTGCAATATGCTGATGATACTTTAGTTTTCTTAGAAGCAGATCCTGATCAGCTAAACACTTTCAAGGAACTACTGGATCTTTTTGCATCTATTACTGGATTAAAGGTGAACTATCATAAATCCTCCATGGTGCCAATAAACATTTCTTATGATTATGCTGATTCCCTGGCTGGAATCCTGGGTTGCCAAATTGCTAGTATGCCTTTCCCATACTTGGGCCTCCCAATGGGCACAACAAAACCTGCTATGAAGGATTTTGCACCACTAATAGACAGGGTTGAGAGGAGGTTATCTGCCACAGCTTCCTTTTTATCTTATGGTGATAGTCTGGTCTTGGTTAACTCGGTGTTGTCCTCCTTACCCACATATTACATGTGTTCCCTTGTTATCCCTAAAGGGGTCATTGAGGTGATTGATAAAGCAAGAAGAAGGTGCCTTTGGAGGAAGGATAAACACAAACAAAGGGTCAATTCTTTGGCTGCATGGGACATGGTATGCAAGCCAAAAAAGAAGGGGGGCTTAGGAATTGTGAATTTGCAAGTGCAGAATAAAGCTTTGCTTTTGAAGCAGCTGGATAAGTTTTATAATAATGCTGATCTGCCTTGGGTGAAGCTGGTAAGGAATTCATATTATCACAATTCAGTTCCTCATGTTGTGACTATGAGTGGCTCCTTCTGGTGGAGAGGAGTTTATAGCTTTGTGGATGAGTGGAGGGCAATTACCAGATGTGAAGTGGGAAGTGGTTATTCCATTCTGTTCTGGGATGATTTGTGGAAGGACAGGATTTTGTCTCAGCAATTCCCAAGGTTGTTCTCCTTTGCTAGAGACAAGCTAATTTCTGTAAGGGAATTTTTCATGCTGGAGGATAAGGTTGAGGCCTTTTACCTGCCACTGTCCATGGAGGCTTTTGAGGAGTTTGGTGTTTTGGCTCAATTGTTGAATGATCTAACGCCTAGTGAGTCTTCTGATAAGTGGATCTCTTGCTTGTCCAAGGGGGGCTATTCTTCAAGGAGTTTTTACCAGTTTCATTTTTCTGGTATTGCTAATCATACCCCATCTGGGTGGATCTGGAAGTCGAAGTGCATGTCCAAGCATAAATTTTTTGCTTGGTTAATTCTGCATAATAGAATAAATACCAAGGATATGCTGTTGCGAAGACATTGGAATGTCACCAGTAATCACAATTGTGTGCTTTGCCAGCAGCACAAATATGAGGACTGGGTACATCTGTTTTTTCAGTGCAACTTTAGTCAAAGGGTCTGGTCGTATCTTCAGATCTCCTGGTGTGATTCTTCTATGATGGACAATCTGTTGGTTGCAAAGAAGGGTTTTGAAGGTCCCTGTTTTACTGAGATTGTGATTTTAGCTTGCTGGAACATCTGGAAACAGAGGAATGGCTTTATTTTCAAGGAGATTCTGCCATCTTTTAGAGGTTGGAAGGCTGGTTTCTTCCTAGATATCACCATGCTTGGGCATAGGGTGAAAGACTCTAATAAGTCTAGATTGTCATCATGGCTTGACAACCTACTTTAATTCTCTGTTTGTAATTATCTTGTAAATATCTTGTACAGTCGTTTTTTCAATCCAATAAAAGGCTGTGGGGGTCTCCCCTACAGTATTTAAATTTCAAAAAAAAAAAACTACCACGGTCGGCGACTGCGGCCTAGAGCATTCGTCCAAGGGGACCTGGTTCTCCGGCTCAAGCAGAAGAAGGTGCACAAACTCGCCTCCCCATGGGAGGGGCCATACATTGTGACAGAGGCAATCGGCAACGGAGCTTACCGCCTGAAGGACTCGAAGACGGGGACAGTCTGCAGCAATCCGTGGAACGTGGCACAGTTACGCCGCTTCTACGCCTGATCGACCCCAGCTTGTAAACTTCACCTTGTTAAGTAGCAGCAGGTTTCTTACGCACTCTTTCCCTCGCCAGGGTACCTAAGGGGACTGGAAGGGTTTTAACGAGGCGGCCTGTTTGCGAGAATCAATAAAGATATTTGAAGAAAAAGACTTGTCATTTCTTCCTTTGCGAGCAATCAACTTAAATCCTAGGCCGCCACTCGAACCACTCGGGGGCTCGCGCCATACAGGTCAAAGTACAGCCTTGGCCGCCACTCGAATCACTCGGGGTTGCGCCACACAGGCATAACTCGAAAATCCTAGGCCGTCACTCGAACCACTCGGGGGCTCGCGCCATACAGGTCAAAGTACAGCCTTGGCCGCCGCTCGAATCACTCGGGGGCTGCGCCACACAGGCATAACTCGAAAATCCTAGGCCGCCACTCGAACCACTCGGGGGCTCGCGCCATACAGGTCTAAGTCCAGCCTAGGCCACCACTCGAATCACTCGGGGGCTGCGCCGCACAAGCATAACCCGAAAATCCTAGGCCGCCACTCGAACCACTCGGGGGCTCACGCCATACAGGTCTAAGTCCAGCCTAGGCCGCCACTCGAATCACTCAGGGGCTGCGCCACACAGGCATAACTCGAAAATCCTAGGCCGCCACTCGAACCACTCGGGGGCTCGTGCCATACAGGTCTAAGTCTAGCCTAGGCCGCCACTCGAATCACTCGGGGGCTGCGCCACACAGGCATAACTCGAAAATCCTAGGCCACCACTCGAACCACTCGGGGGCTCGCGCCATACAGGTGTAAGTACAGCCTTGGCCACCACTCGAATCACTCGGGGGCTGCGCCACACAGGCATAACTCGAAAATCCTAGGCCGCCACTCGAACCACCCGGGGGCTCGCGCCATACAGGTCTAAGACCAGCCTAGGCCGCCACTCGAATCACTCGGGGGCTGCGCCGCACAGGCATAACCCGAAAATCCTAGGCCGCCACTCGAACCACTCGGGGGCTCGCGCCATACAGGTCTAAGTCCAGCCTAGGCCGCCACTCGAATCACTCGAGGGCTGCGCCGCACAGGCATAACCCGAAAATCCTAGGCCGCCACTCGAACCACTCGGGGGCTCGCGCCATACAGGTCTAAGTCCAGCCTAGGCCGCCACTCGAATCACTCAGGGGCTGCGCCGCACAGGCATAACTCGAAAACCCTAGGCCGCCACTCGAAATACTCGGGGGCTCGCGCCATACAGGTCTAAGTCCAGACTAGGTCGCCACCTGACGCACTCGGGGGCTGCGCCATGCAGGCCCAAGCTGACAGCGCCTTAGCCATACTCGAGCACTCGGGGGCTGCGCCGCACCTGCCTAACTCAAGCATACCTAAGACGTCACCCGATTCACTCGGGGGCTCGCGCCATACAGGTTTACGAGTGCAAAATCGGTTTGCAATTTGTAATGAGATTAACACATATGTATTTTAATTTATGAGCACTAACCCTCTAATCAAATTATGAGAAGTTTTGTGTGAAGGGAGTTTTTAAGTTCCAAAGGAGAGGAATATGAAGAAATCGAGGATGGATCAAATCTCAAGCTTGGGGATGCCCCCATGGCACCCCCTCTGAATATCAAGAACTATCAAGAGTCAAAGCTTGGGGATGCCCAAGGCATCCCCTCATCTTCATCGACTATCATAAGGTCGTCTTCGTTGAACTTCGTTTTTATCACTTTACATATTATGCGCTATGCTTGGAGCGTCTTTTTACTTTCAGTTTTGTTTGTTTGTTTGTTGGTCATATCTTTGTTGGATCCTAGCTTTATTTGTGTGGGAGAGAGACACGCTCCGTTTTTCGTTTGAATACTCCTTTGCTTCGCTTATATCTTTTTGAGTATTCTTAGCTACTGTCTGTTTTCTAGTAAGCTCTCGCTTTTAGCTTTTATCTTGTTTAGAGCTGCTAGTTGTTAAGTTAAACTCTCTTGTTCTTCA
Source organism: Puccinellia tenuiflora (assembly GCA_012064385.1). NCBI lineage: Eukaryota > Viridiplantae > Streptophyta > Magnoliopsida > Poales > Poaceae > Puccinellia > Puccinellia tenuiflora. Next base: position 58,479 of record QRDG01002084.1, on the reverse strand, counting down.
CTTATATTTGTTGGAGAGTTGTTGTTGAAAAATTGTTTGAATTGTCAATGCGACAAAATGCTATTTGTGTGATGATAGAATAAAATGAAAAGCCTGCATAGTTTTGTAGATAATGGTGTGGATACTTGATGCTTATCAATTGTTTTGAGATGTTAAGTTGAATGCTTAAACTTGCTGGTTATTTGAGTGGAATTGATTAGTAAAGAAATATGGTTGAAAGCTTGAAATTATGTGGTTTTTCACAGTTGTTAATTCATAGTGCTAATCTTTCCATCAAAAGAATTGTTTGGTCAACAAGGGAGACGGTGTAGAGTTTTTATGGTTATGACCGGTAGATGTCTTATGTTGTTCTGTTACCGGTTATTGATAGATGTTTGCTTCAAATACCTTATTTGCTAAGCCCAAAAATTCATACTGAGTGTATGGTTCACTCGTGCATCAAATCCCCAAAGCCAAACTTTCTTGCCAGCTGAGTCCACCATATCTACCTATGCATGGTATTTCCTACCATTCCAAGTAAATTTGTCATGTGCTACCTTTAGAAATTCAAAATACTTCTTCTTTGTGCCTCTGTTTTTAAGCTCATGAGGGAGCAGTAGAGAGCTAGATATAACTTGTGACAAGCGAGGTCATTTCCCCCTTTCACCCGGTGTCGTTGGATTACGTCTTCACTTAAATCAACCCGAGAGCAGCTTAAGCAAAATATAAATATAACTCACCAATTCTCCTCCGCGCAATGCAAATCTGAGAAATCAGACAGAACATTGGACAGTGGTGAAACCAAGGAGAAAGAGGAGCGTACTCGCTCTTCTAAGAACCAGCTGCTCTCACAAGTCTAAAAAACCTTGCTTGTCATGAGGGACTAGATAGTTTCTCTGTTGTGAAGTCGTTGATGAAAGCATGCATGCCTCAAAATCATTTTAGTTCTGTTTTAAAAACCAAAAAGCTCTAGCACATGACTAATCCCTGCTTCCCTCTGCGAAGGGCCTTTCTTTTACTTTTAATGTTGAGTCAGTTTTCCCTTTTTCCTTCTATCTCCACAAAAGCAAACATCTAGCATTGACCCTGGGTAACGTTAAGCATATTACATTATCGAGATTAAACATGAATCTTTATATTGACTTCATCTATAAGATAATCCATTGGAAGTTGAAGCTCTTTGCTAATGCTTACATCTTCCTTTGTGTTGATTCTCAAACACTTTTGTCATGGAATTATTATCCTTGTGAATTATTCAAATATGTTGATCACATTGTTTTCATGTCTTTGACATACTATTTATGAAAGGTTTTGCTTGGATGATTCAACTTGTTTATTCATTGCTTTCTTGCTATCAATTATAGACAATTGTTTGGTATCTCTTCATTCACATCTTTGATTTGCATTACTATCTTGATCAAGATTTTGTTGGTTGCATGTCCCATCAAAAATTATTTGTTATCACTTACCTACTTGAGGAAGAGTAGGAGTTAAGCTTGGGGATGCTGATACGTCTCAAACGTATCTATAATTTTTGAGTGATCCATGCTAGTTTTGTGATATTGTCACATGTTTTTACTGTCATTTATATCATTTTTATGCATTTTGTCGGACTAACCTATTGACAAGATGCCCAGTGCCAGTTCCCTGTTTTTGTTGTCTTTTTGTTTCAGAAATTTACTTCTGGAAATATTCTCGTAACGCGCTGGAAATTTTTGAGGATTTTTTATTTGCCACGACGAAGTACCAGTCCGAAGGAGAGCCGGAGGGGAGGCCCACAGGGCAGAGGCGGCCCCCTTCCGCGGCCTAGGGGTGACCCGCGGGTGGGGCCCGCCCCTGCTCCTGGGACCTCACCTCGCGGCCCTCCGATGCCTATAAAATCACATCTGACCTAAAAACGTCGAGGCGGCCATTATTTTCCAGAAACTCGACCCCGACGCGCCGTCACCGAAAACCCTAGTTCGGGGTCCAATCTGAAGATGATCCCGGCACTCTGCCGGAGGGGAGATCGATCCCGGAGGGCTCTTCATCGCCATGCCTTCCTTCGGGATGATTTGTGAGTAGTCTCACCTTGGACTACGGGTCCATGGCAGTAGCTAGTTGGTAGTCTCTCTCTCTTGTGCTTCATGTCTTATGATCTTGTGAGCTGCCTAACATGATCAAGATCGATTATTGTAATGCTATGTGATGTGTTTGCTGGGATCCGATGGATTATGAAGTTATGTTCAGATTGTGCATGATTCTTATATGAGTAATTTATGTTCTTGCATGCTCTCCGATTTGCGTAGTTACTTTGGCCAAGTGATTGTGTGTATCTCCAAGAGAGAGTATTTATGCTAGATAGTGGGTTCATGCCCCCTTTTGTTCCTGGGCACGAGTGACAGAAACGTCTAAGGGCGAGGGTGTGTTGTTGCTACTAAGGGTAAAACAGCGGTGTTAATGTCTATTTTGATATTAGTATTGCTTACTTCATGCACTTTACTTAATGCAATTGTCTGTTGCTTGCAACTTAATACCGTTGGGTGACAGGCTGGATAGCGATCCCACGGTGGACTTTTTAGACAAAGACGCAGTTGGACTCAACGGTCTTTGTTCCTTGTTGTGATACCTCCATAAATATTATCATGTCCTTTTTGTCATATCTAAATTGGGTTTGTGTCATGATCTTGTCAATTGCCTAGCTGTAATTCGTTCACCCATCACATGCATATTTTATTTACTTGAGAGACTCCACTAGTGAACCCATGGCCCCCGGTCCATCTTTTTACATTGTTTACAACCTCATTTACTTGCTTTTAATAATCATTATTCCTCTGGTCACTTTTCATATTTTATCTATTTCATCATACAATTAACCGCTTTGTTTTCTGCGAGACCGGAAAGATTGACAACCTTTCCGCCGTTGGGGGCAAAGTATTTTGGTTGAATGTGTGCAGGTCCATGTCTGTTGAAGGTTAAGCGCCAGAGATCTTCAACATTCACCTCGTTGTTGATTTCAAAGTCCTACTGGTTCGATAAACCTCGGTTCGTTAAACGAGGGAAAACTGCTACTACCTACAATTCCGCCTTCGCTTGGGGCACCACCCAACTTATCAATATCCACCATCATAGGACCTTTCAAGACTGCAAGGGGAGGTTTAACTCATCTGCTGGTGGCGGTCGACAAATTCACAAACTGGGTGGAGGCAAAGCTCATCAAGAAACTCGACGGAGCTACGGCTACAAAGTTTATCGTCGAGATAACAACTCGATTCGGCATACCGCATAGCATCATCACTGATAATGGCACAAACTTTGCCGTCGGTGAGCTATCGAAGTTTCGCCGATCAAAAATCCAACTCGACGTGGCATCGGTGGCACATCCGTAGTCCAATGGACAGGTAGAGCGCACTAACGGCATCATTCTGCAGGGTATTAAGCCGAGGCTTGAAACCCCATTGCATCGAGCAGCCGGCGCTTGGATTGATGAATTGCCGGCAGTCTTATGGAGTATTTGTACTACCACAAACAGATCGACCGGCTTCACCCCTTTCTTCCTTGTTTATGGAGCAGAAGCAGTACTGCCAACCGACATGATCCACGATTCGGCTCGAGTTGCAGCCTACGTCGAAGAAGACGCAGAAGAAGCACGTCAAGACAGCTTAGATATCCTCGAAGAAGAAAGAGAGTTAGCTCTCCAACGATCCGCCATCTATCGGCAAGATCTACGTCGGTATCAAAGCCGTGGAGTGCGGAATCGATCTTTTCGAGAAGGCGACTTAGTGCTCCGGCTTGTACAAAACCGGCAGCACAAGTTATCCCCTCCATGGGAAGGACCTTTCATTATCAGCAAAGCTCTGAAAAACGGGTCATACTATCTCCTCGACTTAAGGGATTCAAAGAAAGATCCTAGGAAGAAAGGTCACAAGAGGAAAAGGCATGTGGATGACGACTTAGATGAGACGAAACGACCGTGGAATATCGCTCAGCTACGTCCCTTTTACACTTAGCAAATTCTATTGTAACCATGTCAATGTGATCATGAAATAAAAATTGGTTTCTCTCATGTGAAATTCGAGAATCTGTACCATCCTTTATTTCCCAATGATCTTATTGTTATCATCTGTTTACCCGAAATTGCCTGTGTGTCACTATGTACCCTGTTACTCAGCAAGTTTGTTTCGCAATAGGTTTGCCGGCGCTTAAAGGCTAAGGTGTCAAGGCCAGAATAAACTGAGGCATAAAAATCGCAAATTTGCAAATAAAAAAGCTGACTTAATACAGCAAAAGACTAAGTTGTTTATACAGACATGCATAATTTTTGGACGGCTTTACATCAAATGATTGCATTTTCAGGGATGGCCGGCTCAAGGAGCAAGTTTGGCTTATGCAAATTTGTTCGCCTCTTCACCCTCGTCATCAGACTGGACAGGAGTCGGCGGGCATGGCACCTCCTTGAATATTGTGGTGAGGGAGACCATCTTGGCGATCTTGCTGGCATAGCCGGAGACAGAGTGTAGGATTTTCTTCCGGTCTTTCTCGTCCAGCGGCGTGCCGTCCTCTTTTTCAAGAGGAAAGCCGGACGCGACACGCCAAGCCTCCGCCTCCGGATAGTGTGCCATCATCAGGCCCATGGCTGTCTTTGCGCCTCCTCGTGCACTGGAGCAAAGCCGTTCATCAAATGACGAAGTTGCTTCGTCCAGTTCAGCCGGCAGGCTCGTAAGATCCGTCAATGGCTCGGGGTTGCCGGGAAAGAATTTCTCGACAAACTTCTTTCACGAAGAAAGGATCTTCGGGAGGAGTTCCCCTACCTCCAAAATCTGGTCAAGCCGGTTCTCCGCTGACAGCTCATGGCCGTAACCCGCCGGAGCTGGAAAAGCGAAGTTAAATTATAAAATGGCTAAGACAGAAAGCAATGAGTGTGGGTTTTTAAACGAAACTTACTCAGAAGCTGGTCGTCTATAGCCACCGACTCATCGAGGCGTTTGTCAAGACAATCCTGGACTTCACGGAGCGCATCCTTGTGCTTCTGCTTCTCTGTTTCCAGGGCTTGTTCAGCTTTGGCGAGGCTCTTCTTGGTCGTCTCTAGCTCCGCCGTCATTGACTGATTTGTAACACCCCAAAATTTCGTCCCTAATTTTAGTGGTGTTTTCCGACACATGAAAAACTTTTTCTCTTTTCCTAAATGTTCCTCCAAAACTTTTGAGAATTATTTGACTTGGGAATTGCTCTCTCAAAAATTCCCCAGCGTCCACGAACCATTCCATCTCCCGTGATAATTTTTTATGCTCAGGTTTTCTCTCGAAAACCCTAGCCCTAATTATCGAACCTTTTAAACCCTTTTCTCCACCTACCAAGGGGAAGCCTATTTCCATAGCCGGAGAAATTCAACTAAAAATACCAGTGGACTCCCATATCCATATAAAGACATTCCATGCAAAAATATTGCATACTTCAATGCAATATTTCCAAGTTGGGCGTTATTTTCTAAAATGCCATTTCTAATCCAGGATTTATCTAGACACCTTCTAGTCATCCAAAAATTCTGCAATTTTGGTGAGGTGCATGATTTAACCTCCTGAACATTTCACTCCATTGGATCAACCTCATTTGAGCAATATTTGAGGTACTTCCTTTGTAAACCCGAAAGGTTGCCATTTTGGTGCCTTCAAGCAAATCCCACCCTAGGCAAGTTAAATGCTCATGAGACTTGGCCACATTGTCCACAAGATACCTAGACACACAAATCCATAAGATCACCCCAAGGTGAAGGGTGAAAAGTCAATTTGCCATGACCATGCCATTATGTCCATTTTTGGACATCTTGTCAAAACCCAATTTCCCAGTACCCATATGATCTCACACTTCATGAACACTCTCCTGGTACCAAATGAACCCTGTGGTAATTTTTGGGGATTTTTCTAGGTGGTGCAAGACCCCTGTCAATTCGTCGAGCACCCTCTGTACGCTAAGTTTTCAGAAAATTTTGCAGGGCAAAGCGTTGAGTTCTGGAGTGATTCCTGCTTGCTTGAGTAGGTGTTGTTGTGGGGATCACGGTAGTATGGTCTGTTGGTCGTTGCACCCACGCGTGACCTCGTGGCAGGGCCATGCCGCTCGTGGCGTGCTCCGAGTGCCAGGGCGCGCACTGGCCGGCGTCCACCCGCCTCGGGTCTTCCCTGTTCCTCCGGTTCCCCTGCTGTTCCCGTGTCCCAACTCAACCAAGCCGCGACCCAGCCCTCTCCTGCTCCCCTAGCTCGGGCCGGAGCCGCTCTTATCCCCGTCATCAATTCCCGGCCGGAGTTTGGCGCCGCGCAGTTGCTTGTCCGCTTCCTACCTCCCGTTGCTCTCTATCTCGAGTGCAACGGGCGGAATACCGAGCTCATCCTGCTCCCCTGGATCAGCTCGCGCTTATCCTCCCTCATCAATTTTTGTCCGCGACTTGGTGCACCGGAGCGCATTCAAGCGCCGCAGCATCATCATCTGTCCAACGTCCCCGCTCCGGCTATTTAAAGCCACCCCAAGCAGCACCGAGCCCTCTCGCGCGAGCAGCACCCTCCTTCTCCCCCTCTAGAACCTCTCTACCGATTTAATTGGAGGAAAGACCTCGAGTTCAGCCGAATCGGCTAGAAACGTCGCCGCGGTTCCCCGGAACATCGCGAGCTACTCCGAGCGTCTTCGTCCGATTAAATTGGCCCGAGAATATCTCCTCGACCTCCTCTACCTCTCGGTGCCTCCTTTTCGTCAAACCGTGGCCGGAGTCGTCGACTCCGTCCTCGTCCACCGGCGGTGAGCTCGCTGGGCGAGCACCGAGGTGTCGCCTCCCCCTACCTCCCCGTGGTCGTGGCCTCCATCCTCGGACGCGGCGCAGCAGGACGCTCCTCCCCTTTCCCTCGGTAGCCATGGGTGCCCACCGGAGCGACGGCGACGACCGGTGGCCGATCCGCCTGAGCTGCGTCGGGCTCTCTCCCGACCTTCCTCGACGCGAGGAGGGGGAACAGCCAGCTGGCAGCCAGCGTTGACCCCCTGGAGTCACCGACAAGCGGGCCCAGCCTGGCCCAGCTACCACGTCGTTTAAGTGGAAGCGCCCTCCACACTTCTCCTCTTTCCCGCAGAGAAGGCGTGTTTCACTGGAATGCGCAACCAGCCCGGCCCGGTTCAGTTTCAGCCCGTTCTGTTTTTTTTTCCAGTGTGAGCAGCAGATAGTTAAACTTCGCCGAGCCATATCTTTCGATCCGTAACTCCGTTTGAGGTGATTCAAATTTGTAAATTCCTAGTTTTAAGAGCTCTATCCAGCGGTATAGGTTTTACATTTTTTTAAATGTTTGTATGCTCAGCACCCGCGTATGCATGTATAGGTATTCCGCGGTACCGGCGAATCGAGACCCTAGCCCGCGACGTGTCCGTGACCTCCAAGCCAATGGCGTCAATCGTCGAAGGCAAGCTAACCCCTTGCTATGAGCAGTCCCGCAAAGTTGTTTGTTATTCGCTTATTGTCATGCCAAGTGTTTATATTCGTCCGCGTTTGGTATTTATATTATGTCGGTCTGTTATTGTTGCCTTGTTTTGTACTTCATCCATGTATGCATTAGATTGATGTATGAATTATCTGTGCGCCTCGCACTTGCGTGGCTTTGACAACTAAATAACAAAAACATGCGTTGATTGTTTGCTTCTTCTTCTTCGCCGAGGTGAGGAGCGGATGGATGTCGTCTTATGATCCTCGGAGTTGGGGGCATTTGCCAAAAGAGTTATTTGCTTCTTGTCCCTCCATCAAATATGGTTGGCGTAGACCACCCGGACTGCGACGCTTGGGAGCTGACTTTTCATTTGGTTCTTTTTGCCAAGATTGCTGACACCACGTCGAGATAACCCTCGAGTGGAATGGATGCTTTCTTTCTTATGAATGCTTTTCGGTTCATTGTTTGGAGGCTACATGCCTCACCAACTTTGTAATTGATCTATGATGACACCGGCTGGAGGAACCGCCACAGTCATCTGTTTGAAACACTATGTTATAATCTGTAGTCGATCTGTGATGGCGCTTGTTGGCGGAATCGCCACGATAGTCACCCGGTCGACGCAAACCAACTAAACTATATTTTGTAGTTGATCTTTATTGTGTTGCTAATGTTTTGTTGTTTGATGATATATTATTATGTTATTGTGGTTGTAGTGTTAGACTAATCCTTTGTTGCTTGGGCATGTGAATGATGAAACTTGATTAAATGAAACACCCCTCCAAACAACGATAAGGTCTATTCATAGTGCCACTAATCTGAACCCTTGAACGCACTACCACTATCGCCCCAAATGGGAGAGCCTTAACCTATGTAACCTATCAAGCCTCCTTGGATGCTACCCTCTTGGCAAGTCTAGTCGGTTATTGCATAGTTGTGGTCGGGGCTAGTCTTGCGAAGGTTCCGGAGCTAGGCGTTGCTCATTCGTTGGGGACGTGCCGGATTCACTTCGTCATAAGACTTAGCCCGAGTGGTAAGTCGGTAGTTATACAAGGAGTGTCCTGGTAGCGTGAACGGTTATGTAAGTGTATCTTGCCTTAGCTAAGTAAGGTGCATTTAGATGAGTGGTAACTGCAAGCTCTCGAGAGTCTCAACCTAGCAAGCTAGCCTCGGTCCTGGGATATGGAACAACAGTTCAGTGTCGGTCACGCTATTGTCTTTGTCGTGTCCGGAGGTTAAACTTCAGATTTGTTGAAAGAATTATGAACGACTTGACCACACTTAATAAACAATAAGATGATGCAGGGAATGTTACTGGAGATAATGAAATGTGATAAGGCCAGTGGGCCTAGCAGTGGTGACAGATGAGATTAGCCTTGAGGGGCTAGAGGCCAGTGAGCCTAGCTGTGATAATACGATTTGTTGAGTTACTCGGTACCAACTGGTACCCCCCGTTATTCGTTACAGGTAAGCTCTTTGTGTGACCCCCGGTGCACGATCCAACCCCACCTGGCTTGGACTCTGTACTGGTGGTACTCCCGTTGTTTGCTTATGCCATGTTTAGATCGTTATTGTTGCTAGCTACTTTTGCCTGATTGTTTGACTGTTCATGTCTTGTGGTTATTTTCTTGCGAGTACATCATTGTACTCAGACTGGCTTTTCATGTGGCCAGACGTTGAGAGGATTCATCTCCTACCATAGCAAGGAGATCGAGCGGGAGCGTGCTAGGATCAGTAGCCCAGCCAGATGCCTGTGGAATGGAGCCGCACCAAGCCGTTGCCGTACCTATGTCTTCCTCTGCCAGTGAAACTCTGTCCCGTGCCATACTTGGCTATGATATTTGTTCATGCCTTGGTGGCCATGTAAAACCATTTGTAGCCCTCCGGGCCTGATTGTGTAATGATATTTCTGCTATGTTGCATTGTCGTAACGTGCGTCCAGATATCCTGGGCTGGCGCACGGGGCGACCGCCTCTCCGGTAACGTGTGCCAGAGGGGGGTGCCACAGAGCATGGTATCAGAGCACCAGGCTGGCTGTAGACTACCCTAGCGTGGAAAGCCCCGCCTTACTTTTACCCGACAGTGACCCGATGGATTTAACCCATCTCCGCCAAACCGGCATGGCTCGTGTCGGTCAGCAGTATGGTGCAGTAGAACTTGTCCCGATCTTCCCCAGCAAGACTAGCCGGTTTCTTCCATGAGAAGAAGCCGACCTTACCCAGTGAACCTGAGACCCAGTCCTAGTTGCTTTATAACCCACCCTCGCCAGCTCTCCCTGGCAACCCAACTCTTTTGAAGTAGAATCCCATAGAGGAACCTCGCATCCTTATCCCCACCAAGAATTTAGAACCCCAAGAAAAATCCGATGGCGACCCTTAATGCCATCTTGGAAACCACTGCCGAGGAGCATTCGAGCTTTCGATTGCTTCTCTGGAGGGCCGTCAACCATATCCTTGGTAGCTCCGTTCACCCCGTGTACGTGGTGTTCCAGAGCTCACTCTCGTCGGCCGGAGATGAATTCCGAGCCGATGTGAGGATCAACCCGTGTCCCCGGGGCACGAATCAGCCCTACTTAATCCAAGGTGGCCGCATGCCCACTCTGGGGCTAGCCATCCAGGTAGCAGCTTGGGAATGCCTCGTCCGTCTTCGGTCCTCCGAACCCCTGCTGGCTGAAACTCGAGAGTTCTACTACCTTCCGGCCAGACCACAACCCCGTGGAGAGATGGTCCAAGCCGACGTCTCGAAGGAGCCTGACCCAGCACTAATCAACCAAGTTGCTTATGCCATCGCAATGACGAACCTCAACAACCTCTTGATGGAGGAGCTCGTGACTACAAGGAGGAACCTCAGCCGAGCCCGCCTACACCAATACCTAGGGGAAAGCACACCTACACTCTCCCATAGGCAAGCTCGAAGTAGCAGACCTCCACTCCCAGATCCCGGCCCATCCCGACGAATCCCCGAGCAGGTTCCGATCCTCGAAGGTGTTCCTGTATCCTCCGGTCTCGCGGAAGAAGGAGACGTGGACACCACTCTCCGGCTCGGCCGCACTCCACCATCTGTGAAGGGCCGTCAAGCGGAGTAAGATCTGTCTAGTTTAGCATGAGTGGCACTCAGATGAGAGTTTGTGAGTGTGTTTGTGATTCCTATGCTTGCTTGTACATGTGTCTGTGTTGTGTCGAGTGTTTCGTAGCCGTTGCGTGCTTGTTATCTGGTATGGTTGTGCCATGCTGCTTCAAGTTTTGGGGCCATAAAATGCAGCGTTACTTTCAAAAATGATATTTTCCCCGAGTAGCAAGTTCTACTATCTGTGTGATAGTGCCTCTGCAATTCTCTCTACAGCAAGAACAGATCTGTGACAGCTCAGGGGAAATCTCAATAATGCAAATCGGGATCTAGATCAGCAGTGAAGGCAAGTTTGATACATCAACTAAGTTCAGTACATGAGGAAAATTTCAGGAACAGAGGATACAAGTTCTACTCCAACATACAACACTACCACTACCTCAGTACAGATATAGAAGAGCACCCCAGAAAAATCCTACTCCCTCTCGCGCTCAGTGGCGACACCTGAAGATGAGACAGGCTCACCCGAAGCCAAGTCGCGAGCCGCGCGACGGCGGCGACGGATGGCCCGAGCCGCCAGCTGCCCTCTGGCCGGAGGAACCACTGCATCAGCCACCTGCGGCAGCACCACCTGCTCGCCCGCAGCCGGCCCCGCCAGCTCGCCCACTGCCGGCACCGCAGCAACATCACCGCCAGTACCGCACCACCAGTCGTACAGAGCCACCAACAGGAGAACAACCGCCGCATACAACAGTGCTACCACCACCGAAGCCATGATCCAGAAGATCACGATCACAAACAACTGCTTGAAGAATCCCGCTCCCTCTCGATGCGCGTAAAATTCGTCGAAGATGGCTGAAAGGAAACCCATGGTGGTAATGGAAGAGGAATAAATTTCGGAGACCTCCGTTAATAGCCGCGAGCTCAGACGCCGCCCCCAGCTCAGTCTCGCGCGGGAAGAGAGAGGAATCCCGCGCAATGCTCGGCCAAGTTGGCGCGAAATCATCGAGGCGCCCAAAGCCGTGATGGCCGCCGCATGGGTGGACAGCACGCGCAGCAGTGCCGCATTGGAGTGCTTCGCGCACTCAGAGCCAGCCAGGAACGGATGGAGATGTTGCGAGGAAGAGGAAGATAGAAAGGAAGGAGGAGACTGACAGGTGGACCGTGGACCCGCATGTATGCGAGTAAGAAGATGACCCTCTGTGTGCCTCTATTCTTTCCTCGGGAAATCATTCCCTCGTCTCTCCAGTGCTTCGTAGGGAAATTTTTGCCCAAAATGAATTTTGGGGATGGCCCTACCCCTCAGTGTCTGCAGGTCAATCATTGGCGAAGCGGATGCTTTCTTTTGAAAAGAAACCCTGTTTTATTTTTTCCAAACCTGTGTGTACTTAAAAAGTATATACAACTTTTCAAAAATAAAATCTAGGACAGGGACATATTTAGCATATCCCTAACTCTTGGTTTTGCAAAATTGGGTATTGATTTGGCCAAGTTAAATCCAGGTTATCGAGTGATGATCTGTGTGTAGATTTTGTTTGAGCTTGCCATGCTTGTGTAGGTTGAACTAAAAACCATAGGTTTAATTTTGTTATTTAGCCATAGTGAAGAACCTATGTTGATTGATTGTGTGAGCCACTGCCATGCCATCCTCAGAATGCATTAAGTGGGACAAAAGTATCACGCCTTGATAATGTTTGTTTTAGAAATATCCTGTCGAGTGTTGATCCATGGGAGTGTTAAACCCTAGTACTTTGTAGAAAGAGCTTTAAATATTTTAAATATAGGGGTAGATTAAACCATACAAGAAATATCTTGTATAACCCCAAGAATCTCTATTAGTCTCCGAATCTCGGGACGAGATTCTTTTTAAGGGGGGAAGGTTTGTAACACCCCACAATTTCGTCCCTAATTTTAGTGGTGTTTTCCGACACCTGAAAAACTTTTTCTCTTTTCCTAAATGTTCCTCCAAAACTTTTGAGAATTATTTGACTTGGGAATTGCTCTCTCAAAAATTCCCCAGCGTCCACGAACCATTCCATCTCCCGTGATAATTTTTTATGCTCAGGTTTTCTCTCGAAAACCCTAGCCCTAATTATCGAACCTTTTAAACCCTTTTCTCCACCTACCAAGGGGAAGCCTATTTCCATAGCCGTAGAAATTCAACTAAAAATACCAGTGGACTCCCATATCCATATAAAGACATTCCATGGAAAAATATTGCATACTTCAATGCAATATTTCCAACTTGGGCGTTATTTTCTAAAATGCCATTTCTAATCCAGGATTTATCTAGACACCTTCCAGTCATCCAAAAAATCTGCAATTTTGGTGAGGTGCATAATTTAACCGCCTGAACATTTCACTCCATTGGATCAACCTCATTTGAGCAATATTTGAGGTACTTCCTTTGTAAACCCGAAAGGTTGCCATTTTGGTGCCTTCAAGCAAATCCCACCCTAGGCAAGTTAAATGCTCATGAGACTTGGCCACATTGTCCACAAGATACCTAGACACACAAATCCAGAAGATCACCCCAAGGTGAAGGGTGAAAAGTCAATTTGCCATGACCATGCCATTATGTCCATTTTTGGACATCTTGTCAAAACCCAATTTCCCAATACCCATATGATCTCACACTTCATGAACACTCTCCTGGTACCAAATGAACCCTGTGGTAATTTTTGGGGATTTTTCTAGGTGGTGCAAGACCCCTGTCAATTCGTCGAGCACCCTCTGTACGCTAAGTTTTCAGAAAATTTTGCAAGGCAAAGCATTGAGTTCTGGAGTGATTCCTGCTTGCTTGAGTAGGTGTTGTTGTGGGGATCACGGTAGTATGGTCTGTTGGTCGTTGCACCCACGCGTGACCTCGTGGCAGGGCCATGCCGCTCGTGGCGCGCTCCGAGTGCCAGGGCGCGCACTGGCCGGCGTCCACCCGCCTCGGGTCTTCCCTGTTCCTCCGGTTCCCCTGCTGTTCCCGTGTCCCAACTCAACCAAGCCGCGACCCAGCCCTCTCCTGCTCCCCTAGCTCGGGCCGGAGCCGCTCTTATCCCCGTCATCAATTCCCGGCCGGAGTTTGGCGCCGCGCAGTTGCTTGTCCGCTTCCTACCTCCCGTTGCTCTCTATCTCGAGCGCAACGGGCGGAATACCGAGCTCGTCCTGCTCCCCTGGATCAGCTCGTGCTTATCCTCCCTCATCAATTTTTGTCCGCGACTTGGTGCACCGGAGCGGATTCAAGCGCCGCAGCATCATCATCTGTCTAACGTCCCCACTCCGGCTATTTAAAGCCACCCCAAGCAGCACCGAGCCCTCTCGCGCGAGCAGCACCCTCCTTCTCCCCCTCTAGAACCTCTCTACCGATTTAATTGGAGGAAAGACCTCGAGTTCAGCCGAATCGGCCAGAAACGTCACAGCGGTTCCCCGGAACATCGCGAGCTACTCCGAGTGTCTTCGTCCGATTAAATTGGCCCGAGAAGATCCCCTCGACCTCCTCTACCTCTCAGTGCCTCCTTTTTGTCAAACCGTGGCCGGAGTCGTCGACTCCGTCCTTGTCCACCGGCGGTGAGCTCGCTGGGCGAGCACGGAGGTGTCGCCTCCCCCTACCTCCCCGTGGTCGTGGCCTCCATCCTCGGACGCGGCGCAGCGGGACGCTCCTCCCCTTTCCCTCGGTAGCCATGGGCGCCCACCGGAGTGATGGCGACGACCGGTGGCCGAGCCGCCTGAGCTGCATCGGGCTCTCTCCCGACCTTCCTCGACGCGAGGAGGGGGAACAGCCAGCTGGCAGCCAGCGTTGACCCCCTGGAGTCACCGACAAGCGGGCCCAGCCTGGCCCAGCTTCCACGTCGTTTAAGTGGAAGCGCCCTCCGCGCTTCTCCGCTTTCCCGCAGAGAAGGCGTGTTTCACTGGAATGCGCAACCAGCCCGGCCCGGTTCAGTTTCAGCCCGTTCTGTTTTATTTCCAGTGTGAGCAGCAGATAGTTAAACTTCGCCGAGCCATATCTTTCGATCCGTAACTCCGTTTGAGGTGATTCAAATTTGTAAATTCCTAGTTTTAAGAGCTCTATCCAGCGGTATAGGTTTTACATTTTTTTTAAATGTTTGTATGCTCAGCACCCGCGTATGCATGTATAGGTATTCCGCGGTACCGACGAATCGAGACCCTAGCCCGCGACGTGTCCGTGACCTCCAAGCCAATGGCGTCAATCGTCGAAGGCAAGCTAACCCCTTGCTATGAGCAGTCCCGCAAAGTTGTTTGTTATTCGCTTATTGTCATGCCAAGTGTTTATATTCGTCCGCGTTTGGTATTTATATTATGTCGGTCTGTTATTGTTGCCTTGTTTTGTACTTCATCCATGTATGCATTAGATTGATGTATGAATTATCTGTGCGCCTCGCACTTGCGTGGCTTTGACAACTAAATAAAAAAACATGCGTTGATTGTTTGCTTCTTCTTCTTCGCCGAGGTGAGGAGCGGACGGATGTCGTCTTATGATCCTCGGAGTTGGGGGCATTTGCCAAAAGAGTTATTTGCTTCTTGTCCCTCCGTCAAATATGGTTGGCGTAGACCACCCGGACTGCGACGCTTGGGAGCTGACTTTTCATTTGGTTCTTTTTGCCAAGATTGCTGACACCACGTCGAGATAACCCTCGAGTGGAATGGATGCTTTCTTTCTTATGAATGCTTTTCGGTTCATTGTTTGGAGGCTACATGCCTCACCAACTTTGAAATTGATCTATGATGACACCGGCTGGAGGAACCGCCACAGTCATCTGTTTGAAACACTATGTTATAATCAGTAGTCGATCTGTGATGGCGCTTGTTGGCGGAATCGCCACGATAGTCACCCGGTCGACGCTAACCAACTAGTTGATCTGTGATGGCGCTTGTTGGCGGAATCGCCACGATAGTCACCCGGTCAACGCAAACCAACTAAACTATATTTTGTAGTTGATCTTTATTGTGTTGCTAATGTTTTGTTGTTTGATGATATATTATTATGTTATTGTGGTTGTAGTGTTAGACTAATCCTTTGTTGCTTGGGCATGTGAATGATGAAACTTGATTAAATGAAACACCCCTCCAAACAACGATAAGGTCTATTCATAGTGCCACTAATCTGAACCCTTGAACGCACTACCACTATCGCCCCAAATGGGAGAGCCTTAACCTATGTAACCTATCAAGCCTCCTTGGATGCTACCCTCTTGGCAAGTCTAGTCGGTTACTGCATAGTTGTGGTCGGGGCTAGTCTTGCGAAGGTTCTGGAGCTAGGCGTTGCTCATTCGTTGGGGACGTGCCGGATTCACTTCGTCATAAGACTTAGCCCGAGTGGTAAGTCGGTAGTTATACAAGGAGTGTCCTGGTAGCGTGAACGGTTATGTAAGTGTATCTTGCCTTAGCTAAGTAAGGTGCATTTAGATGAGTGGTAACTGCAAACTCTCGAGAGTCTCAACCTAGCAAGCTAGCCTCGTTCCTGAGATATGGAACAACAGTTCAGTGTCGGTCACGCTATTGTCTTTGTCGTGTCCGGAGGTTAAACTTCAGATTTGTTGAAAGAATTATGAACGACTTGACCACACTTAATAAACAATAAGATGATGCAGGGAATGTTACTGGAGATAATGAAATGTGATAAGGCCAGTGGGCCTAGCAGTGGTGACAGATGAGATTAGCCTTGAGGGGCTAGAGGCCAGTGAGCCTAGCTGTGATAATACGATTTGTTGAGTTACTCGGTACCAACTGGTACCCCCGTTATTCGTTACAGGTAAGCTCTTTGTGTGACCCCCGGTGCACGATCCAACCCCACCTGGCTTGGACTCTGTACTGGTGGTACTCCCGTTGTTTGCTTATGCCATGTTTAGATCGTTATTGTTGCTAGCTACTTTTGCCTGATTGTTTGACTGTTCATGTCTTGTGGTTATTTTCTTGCGAGTACATCATTGTACTCAGACTGGCTTTTCATGTGGCCAGACGTTGAGAGGATTCATCTCCTACCATAGCAAGGAGATCGAGCGGGAGCGTGCTAGGATCAGTAGCCTAGCAGAATGCCTGTGGAATGGAGCCGCACCAAGCCGTTGCCGTACCTATGTCTTCCGCTGCCAGTGAAACTCTGTCCCGTGCCATACTTGGCCATGATATTTGTTCATGCCTTGGTGGCCATGTAAAACCATTTGTAGCCCTCCGGGCCTGATTGTGTAATGATATTTCTACTATATTGCATTGTCGTAACGTGCGTCCAGATATCCTGGGCTGGCGCACGGGGCGACCGCCTCTCCGGTAACGTGTGCCAGAGGGGGGTGCCACATGATTAAGCTTATTCAGCTCAATGTTTTCGTCGCGGAGCCGGTCTAGGCTGCCTGCTCTTTCGGCAAACTCCTTGGCTTTGATAATGGCGTCTGCAAGACAAAATGTCAGCAGTGTAAAGATAAGCCTGTTATAAAAAGTTAAGGTTTCGGCATTCATACCTTGGTATGCGACGCGATCCGCCTCAAAGCCGACGATGATGGCGTCCTTGTTCGCCAGCTCCATTTTTAGCCGACGCATCTCCTGATTTTGCACACCCAAAAAGTTGATGGTTTCAGCACCAATTTTGCGATGGATCTGCGTAAGGAGGTGCTAAAAGCCTAAAGCTATATTAACGAGCAAGACTGGCTACAGGATGACATTTCATCGCTAGGGGGCTAAGCATATGCATACGCATTAACTTGGACCACTATGTCGGCTAGTTTGTAAAACTTAACCCGGCATAGTGCTAGGGGGCTACTGGGGAAGTTATTTACCTGGTAATGCTCACGGAGAAGGGTCATGCCGGCCTCAAAGCTATCAGCAAAGTAGTTCTGCTGATCTTCAAGGATTTCTATGACATCAAAGGTGTCATAGGCCTTGGTCTCGTCCGGCTCATCGTCCTGGACGGTTGTTCCTTTCTTTCGGGGCAACCGAGGAGCACGCATGAACCGACTCATGAACTCCGGCTTGATGCGCCCCTCGTCGTCGAAAGCCTCCGCTTTAATCGGAGGAAAAGTCGGGGCATCATTAGCCGGAGCTTCAGCCTTTGGGGGAGAGGAAGGTTCTGCCACCTTCCCCGTCATCTCCGTCCATTGGGTGGGAGGTGTAATCCCGGATCTCCCGAGAGTTGGACCTGCCGCCATGGCACCGGTGGAGTTCTCCTCCACTGGTGTTGGCTTCGAAGCCGAAGGAGTTGGGGGAGGAATAGCGGGAGAGGCCTTCTTCCGCGTGGCACACACCTTTTGCTTTAAAGGTGCGCCCTTCTTTATCCTGCAAAGACAAAGGAATAAGAATAGAAAATCCGGCAATACAGCAGAGCAAAGAAGAGATGTTTTAGCCGACTTACTTCTTGCTGGGAATGTTAAGCCCAGCAAGGGCGTCATCATCTTCGGATGACTTGGCGCCAATCGTGAGTGATTGGCTCTTCCTCTTCCGGCTCTCTGCAGAAGCCGAAGAAAAGGAGATGGGCCGCTTGGCCGCCTTGCTGGACGAGGATGTGCCGGCAGGACGAGCGGTGGAGACTCCGGGAATCTGACAAATATTACATGTTAGTCAGTTAAAGGCAAAGCCAAATCCCTGAAAGAATTGAACTTTGTTCCGACAAAGTACCTTTGGGGGAGGGTTGGCCGCCGTAAACATTGGCAACGATTCTTCGTATTATCGGCCTTCGTTAGGCCGGGCTTTGATGAGCTTGTTGAAGCGAGCCTCAAAGAGGTCTTGCTCCAAGTCCTTCTTGTTGATCCGCATGGGATCAGAATTGTCCGTGTACTCGCACAAAAGGCGAGCACGATGTTGGAGGGGCTGGATCCGTCTTTTCATCCAGCATATTATTGTGTCCTCCCCAGTTAGGGGAGGAGAGCTGGAGGTCAACTCCGTGATCCTTGCCTTGATGGCGGCAAGGTCAGCCGGCATCTTCGCTGCCGGCTTCTTCTTCCATGAGGGCAGGGGCATGCCGGCCCTATCTTCAAAGGCGGCGAGTCCTTGCATCCTGTTTGGAGGCGCCACGTCGTTGCAGTAGAAGAAGGTGGACGCCCACCCCTTTGCCGAATCCACGATCGGCACCTGAGGGTACCAATCTATATCCCGGCAAGAGTTGAAGCTGATGGAGCCGGCAACCAACAGTTCTTTGTTGACTGTCTGCCTCTTGACTCCGAAGCAATACTGGAAGAAGTCTAACCTAGGAGCTAATCCTAAGTAGCCTTCAAACAATGCTACGAAGCCGGATATATACAGGAGGCTATTGGGGGTGATGTTATGGAGCTGGAGACCATAGTGGTCCAAAATCTCGATCAAGAAAGCCGAGGGCGGCAAAGAAAACCCCCGGGCAATGTGAGAAGAGAGAAGTACCCGCTCGCCCTTGATGGGAGTCGGAGATGGGTCACCAAAGGCGGATCGCCAAGACGGCGCAGATTCGGAAGATGGAGGGATGGCTCCATCTACCGCCATTCCCATCAGCTCGCCATCGTCCACACCTGAGCAAGCCCAGTTGTGAGTAGGGTTGTTGGCGGCGCCTTCGTTGTCACCGGCTTCATCCTCTTCTTCTTCTTCGGTGGCCCGAGCTTCTTTGGCCACATCGGCGGCAGCTGCAGAAGCCGAAGCCACCGTAGCTGCGGCTTCAGCTAGCTTGGGCGAGAGCAATCTCATCGCGTCCCGAGACCGCGGCAGAGGAGGAATCCATCGGAGCCGAGGAAGAAGAGGCCCAGGAAGCGGCGGAGGAGACGACACCGGCAGCGGCGGTAGTGGAAGCCGCACCTCCCATCGGCGGCGCAGTGTCGAGCGGCGTCGCGTCAATGATGGGGGAACCCGGAACACTGGAAGCCATGGAGCTCGGAAGTGCGGTGGATGAACTCGTGCTTGGAAGAGATGAGATCTGGAGGAGAGGAAGCTAGGGTTGCAAGAATGGATCGGTGGTCGTGGCAAAGACGAGGAGGATCGCTTTTATAGCGAGACGCCGAGATTTGTGCAACGGCTCCGGACCGATATTTCCACCACGCGTCACGAGATCGTGCCGTTAGGGGGAGGTCCTTCCCTCCGACGCCTCGGTTCTTACGCGGAAAAAACGGAAACTAGCCCCCGCATTCAAAGATGCCTCTCCACTCACTCTGCCGGGTCTGACAAACCTATCAAATCGCCGGACGCGTGTCAATACGCACTCAAGTGTATTTCCGACATGAGAAGCCGACGTACAAGGATCGACGAAGTTGTTCGGCATGTCTTGAAGACTACAAGTTTCTGGGAATGCTCCAAGCCTAACAACGGATGAAGAATTTCCCGGACAACACATTGCCGGAAGACCAAAGCCAACTGCTGAAGTACTTGAAGCTTTCCGGGGGCTACTGTTGGGGATATGCCGAACAGGTACCATCACGGAAGTGACTTAAGCCAGCGTACCAGGGTGTCCCAAAGTGGTGGTAAGCCGAAATCCGGCTTACCGGGCGGCCCAGTACGATGAAGCGCCGGAGGCCCATCCGGCTAAGGGAAGGTTCCAGAAGGCGGCCTGCATTGTAGTTGACTTAGTTCTCAAGGCAAGGCCCAAGCCGGATTAGAGTAGAACTCTGTAACTTAGTCGGTTAGGTTGCTTCCTGTAAGCCCTAGGTCCGGCCACCTTTATAAGCCGGCCTAAGGGACGCCTCAAAGGCAGAGACGCTCTAACTTTCGCTGTAATCGGCTCATATTGCCGAATTATAGCAGCACGTAGGGTTTCGCCGCCGTTGCGAGATCTGAAGCTGGGTAAAATCGTGCTCATCCCGTCACCGGAATCGCCTACATCTCCTATACCCACCTCTCTACCTAGCTCGATGGCACCCCTATCGCGGCTAGATTTGACAATACCACGACACTTGACGAGCATAAATTTGAACAGACATGATATGATATGTACCACAGGACCGCCTCTTTCATGCCTCCTAAATTTCCTAAGTTAATATTCAGTAAACCGCCTCTGTCTGGCGTATATATATGACATAGTTATGTTATCTTTGGGTGCACATAAACTACCTAAGGTGATAGCAGAAGGGGCTGGCATACCGGCTCAGGGCAATGGAGGACTGTGACTTGGAGCAGCAGGGGCAGCCGTCATCATCACGTACAACACGAAAAGTGACGGCCGCATTGACTTTGACAAGATGGGGTGGAAGAACTTCATGGAAGGCAAGAATTTTTTGATTGGTCAAGCTGTTCTGATCATTCTTATGTAGACCTATGACCTCAGCTTGGAGCTCATCATTGAGTTACATCTCATATAGAACTAAATCTATGTAGTTTGTGGTTGGAGAGAGACATGTTATTATGTATGCTACCAGTTGCGGGTTATGTATTACCAATTGGTTCAGATTTTGTTGATGACAATCCTGATTTATTCCTTCTATTATAACAATACCAAATACTCAGACCACCCGGAAAATGGCCTGGAGGGTATGAACATTCATGGGCCGGAGAGAAAACCCGGACACTCCGCAGGCTAACGACGGCCAGCAAATGCAGCCATCTGCAAAGGATTATCATTACAGACGACTGCTATTCCAGGCCGCCTCTGATGTTTTCCTTATTGGAGACGGTCATTATTCACGGTCGTCTGAGGGTTACTCGCATCACAGACGGTTTCCTGGAACCGGATCTGATGGAGCCACACATTAGCGACCCCGAGCGGGAGACGGTTGGAATAACCGGATGAGGTGAGGCCCTGGGGCCATCTGTGATGTGAGGTTCTGTACTAGTGACCCTTGCTTAATAACAAGACCACTTATATTTTTTGTTGTTGTAGTGAAAAGAGCATGAAAGAGGGGTAGGTATCGTTCCTTAGATATGTCGATGTGTTTCGATGCCAACAAGCATGGAAAATTGCAAATGTGTAAAATTTGGTGCGGTCGTGTGAATATATTTGCGAGAGTAAGACACCGAACGTTGTTAACCGGGCTCCGCTAAGACCCGACAGGAGAAGGGCGTAGTCCTGTTAAGGAGTGCGGTCTCTAGCTAGAACGGAACTCGATGTCGTACCTATGTAGGAGCCATTGAGGCATTGACCACGAAACAAACTTTGTCTAAAGGACCCCTCACAAACCTTTGTAGGAGCCTTAGGTGAGTTAGAAGTGTCACATCAAAGAACGTTTAGGCCACACCCCAAGGAGTGAGAGCCGAAAAGGTCCTTTCAGCTCCCGAGCTCCAAGAAGATTGTTTTACAAAAAATCTTTATTTTAAAATTTCATTAAAAACATGAAAGAATATAGAGTACATATAGATGTATAGTATGTGCCACTAAATATTCATATAAATATATTTTCATTTGTAATCAGCAAGAAAAAGATAGGAGGAAAATCGAGTATTCTTAGAGTCATATTTTTTCGATATATGCATAGTTTACAATGTAATGTATTACTATCTCCGTTCCGATGAATAACGCATTTAAATTAGTCAAAAGTCAAAGATTGCTAAGTTTTACCAAATATATAGAATAAAATATTAACATCTATCAAATAAATAAATTATGAAAATATATATTGTAAATCTATCTATATTAGTTTTATATTCGTCTCCACCGTTGGCCATGCGGGCTTCATCCGCCGGCATCCACCAGCGGCGACGAGGCTGAGGAGGAGGTCGAGGGGTGTGGAGGCAGTGGCTAGGGTGCCCAAGTCGCCTCCTAGCGGTGACAGAGCGACTCGGTAGTCTTCCGCCATATTCATTGGAACAGATGGAGTATTTAAGAAAACTCAGCAGCAAGTACATAGAACATATCTATAAATTGACGATTTTATAATTGTTTATTATGAAACTTACAAATATCATTTTTTCCCTTCAAAATTCTGGGTTCTGGGAGCCAAAATGACGCACCTAGAGTTTTTTATCACATGAGGGATGCCCCCTTGGGGTGTCTCTTGCATGATCTTTTATAAACTACCTACACTACCCTCAAAGGGGAGAATAAAAAAAGGTAATCTACGAAAAGTGCAAATGGAGACCGAGCTCCATAAAAATTAAAAATCGACATTTAAGTTTCAAAAAATTCAAAACAAAATTCTAGAGTTAGATAATGTCGAACTCCACCAGTTTTGAAAAATTCAATGCAAACTTTGTATTATTATAAGCTACAAAAAAAGAGAAATTTGACAAAATTTCAAGTTTTAAAAAATGTATATTGTTCGCCGACCCGGATCCACTCATTTGCCATATTTTCCCAGCCTAAAATAAAATGAATTATGCATTGGTTTTCTACACCCTTGTAGATCATATCATTATGTACATTTAGGATTTTTGTTTTGAACTTTTGGAAGTCAGAATGCAAGATTTTGAACTTTCAAAAGCAAGGTCCCTAGAGTTCGGAATCTTGATCCATGACGGATGGTGAACCATGGGCTTGACGGGCTCACTTCTTTTTTAGGATCTCCTTTGACATTATGCACTGACTTTCTTTGTTATGCTTGTCATTTTACCAATCTGTTTCGGCGTATGACCGTGCATTTGAAGCCCCCTTGTATCAGGTCAATTTTGTCGTATACACTATATTCTGAAATATTAACTAAAGTAGAGGGATGTACAACATTAATTACACGCTAGATATTCAAAAGCATGCTAATGGATGTGATAGTTATTTTGAAGTCAACTATTATAACATATCGACAATGATATTTTCGACGTTTGCACTTGCATTAATTCTAATGTATATGTATTTCATCACTTAAGTACATTATCAATCTATGGATTGCAGATTTATAAATAGAATTGATACTCCATATCTCTTGGACCCCCTTAACATCCATACACACTATCAGGCTAAAAAAAGAAGATCCATGCACTATCAAATGGTTGTTAACGGTGATTTAGAAACAATTGTTTCTTAAAATTATTTTTACATGATTTCTTAGTCGTTTGAGAAATTGTAAACCATAGAGTACTAAATTAACACAGCCACTACCCATCGTTGCACCTATCACAATAAACCTGAACAATATATGTGGTGGATTGATAATACAGTACTTTTGTTTTTGTTTTTTTGTTAAGGTCGTTGATGAAGCACCGGCCTCAAGCGAGCGACCACTAGAAGGCGTAGAAGCAATCTCGTCACTGACGGCCACAAGCGCGGGATCACCCAGCCCACCTCCTTCCCTAAGAAAAAACAAAGTCCAGCCCGCTTCGTGCTCCTGCGTCGAAACCCACGGCCCCAACGCGATTTCTTCCCTGTCAGGCAACAGCGGTTAAAAAAATTCTCAAAAAAAAAAAACCAACGGTTATAAAAAGAGAAGTTCAATTTACTCAAGGGAGGCGTTTTGGCACCCGGGTGCACCTGCACCCGGTATTCTTTTTGATTTTTAAAAATATTAAAATGCTTCCAAAAAATCTGAAAAAAATTGAGTACAACATACGCAATTAACAAACACTCGTGAAAAATTTCGACAGAAAATAAAATTATTTCTTCTCTGTGCAAAAAAGACAAATTTCTGATCAGAAATTTGTCTTTTTTGCACAGAGCAGAAAAATTATTATTTTCTGTCGAAATTTTGCACGAGTGTTTGTTACTTACGTATATTTGTGCCCAATTTTTTTTCAGATATTTTGGAAGCATTTTCATATTTTTAAAATTTTAAAAGCATACCGGGTGCAGGTGCACCTGGGTACAAAGTGAATTTCCGAATTTACTCCCTAAATTTGTCCAAAAGTTCGGTTTACAACCCTAATCTCTTATTTGCTTCAATCTTCAACTTTAAATTATAAAAACCGTTTGGAGTAACCCCTTCAACCGTTTGGACTGGTTTTGAGCCGACTTTTGTCGCCACGTCACCGTTTGTACCATGCACATGTATTTTCCTACAATGTACATTTACTCGTACATGCATCCGCTATGATTCGACCCGATCAACCTCCACCTCCCTTCTCGTCTTTTCACGGAAGAAAGGCCGGTTTCGATTTGTGCTCTGGCCAGATCACGACGCCGTCGGACATCGAGATCACAGCGTCGCCGGCCCTTGCCAAGGCCGCCGCCATCCACTGACTTGCACCTGCCCAGGCTGCCGTAGCTAGGGACTGGGTTAAATCGCTGAGGAGCCGCTAGGTTGCCTCCTCCGTTAGGTGAGGAACTTGTTCATGTTGTTATGTGCTATCAAAGGACGATCAACACTAGTAGAAAAGGGGGCAACGGTGCGCCCCCTTTAGTACCGGTTGCACAAAAACCGGTACTAAAGGGGGCATTAGCACCAGTTGTATTTGTGTGCCAGTCGGGGCCCCAGCCTCCAACCCTTTAGTACCGGTTGGTATTAAACAACCGGCCCTTTAGTACCGGTTGTTAATACCAACCGGTACTAAAGGGTTGGAGGCCCCGCGGCACATGCGGCCGTAGTTGGTGGCCCCACGGCGAGACCTTTAGTACCGGTTGTTATTACCAACCGGTACTAAAGAGTAGCCTTTAGTACCGGTTGGTAATAACAACCGGTACTAATGGTTTCCCTATATTTGCTTCTTCCGTTAATCATGAATTGAAAAAGTACTTTTCGCATCCATCTCAAACAGTAATTTTATAATTAAAAAAAGTAATTCCTCATTCAGTAGTTAGTTTGACTAATTATTTTATTTTAATTACCACACCAGTTGAGCCGATATTAATTGTGATGTATGTTCTGGTCCGGCCTTTGGCCTGTCCAAGCGACCTAATATGGTGACATTTTTTGATTGTCAAAAATAACATTTTTTTATTGTCAAAAATGACATTTTTTGTGAAGCAAGTACAACAAATATGGTGCAAAATGGCACCCATCCAATTATCACACAAAGTAGACCATATTTTATGGATAATCCACAAATATTAGTAATTTTCTCGATATCTAGCTAATTTCGCCTACTTAAACGACTTTATGCCTATTTTCCGAAAGTAATTCAAATTTGAACTACAAGTGTGTGATAGTTTGCTCTGAAATTTTTTTAAAATTTTTTTAAGGTGCACAAGTAGTGGTTATATCACAGAACCGTCGAAAGTTTTGGATAATTCGACCCCTTACAATGAATACTAACGGCGGCCATTTTGACCGTTTTTTTCAAAAAGTCAAAGAAAGTGAAAAAATACTCAAAAAATGAAATCCTTTGGCATGGAGTACTTTCATGTGTACTAGTTGCTAGGATAAATGATAAACTTGAGTTCTGACATAGTTTACAAAAAACTTTTCACAAAAAGCTCAATTATCTATAAACATGTATAAGTTTCGGGTCAAATGGCCTCGTTATGGTCATCCACGTGTCATAGTTTGTGTAAATGTGCCCATAGTTGACACATAGCTGTATCTTGGTACGACAAACAATGTTGCAGACCTGAGTTTTTTCAAATTACTTATATAAATATCATTTTTTGTTTTTTGATTGTCAAAAATGACATTTTTTGTGAAGCAAGTACAACAAATATGGTGCAAAATGGCACCCATCCAATTATCACACAAAGTATACCATATTTTATGGATAATCCACAAATATTAGTAATTTTCTCGGTTTCTAGCTAATTTCGCCTACTTAAACGACTTTATGCCTATTTTCCGAAAGTAATTCAAATTTGAACTACAAGTGTGTGATAGTTTGCTCTGAAATTTTTTCAAAAATGTTTTTAAGGTGCACAAGTAGTGGTTATATCACAGAACCGTCGAAAGTTTTGGATAATTCGAGCCCCTTACAATGAATACTAACGGCGGCCATTTTGACCGTTTTTTCAAAAAAGTCAAAGAAAGTGAAAAAATACTCAAAAAATGAAATCCTTTGGCATGGAGTACTTTCATGTGTACTAGTTGCTAGGATAAATGATAAACTTGAGTTCTGACATAGTTTACAAAAACTTTTTCACAAAAAGGTCAATTATCTATAAACATGTATAAGTTTCGGATCAAATGGACTCGTTATGGTCATCGACGTGTCATAGTTTGTGAAAATGTGCCCATAGTTGACACATAGCTGTATCTTGGTACGACAAACAATGTTGCAGACCTGAGTTTTTTCAAATTACTTATATAAATATCATTTTTGTTTTTCGATTGTCAAAAATGACATTTTTTGTGAAGCAAGTACAACAAATATGGTGCAAAATGGCACCCATCCAATTATCACACAAAGTAGACCATATTTTATGGATAATCCATAAATATTAGTAATTTTCTCGGTTTCTAGCTAATTTCGCCTACTTAAACAACTTTATGCCTATTTTCGAAAGTAATTCAAATTTGAACTACAAGTGTGTGATAGTTTGCTCTGAAATTTTTTTAAAAATGTTTTTAAGGTGCACAAGTAGTGGTTATATCACAGAACCGTCGAAAGTTTTGGATAATTCGACCCCGTACAATGAATACTAACGGCGGCCATTTTGACCTTTTTTTCAAAAAAGTCAAAGAAAGTGAAAAAATACTCAAAAAATGAAATCATTTGGCATGGAGTACTTTCATGTGTACTAGTTTCTAGGATAAATGATAAACTTGAGTTCTGACATAGTTTACAAAAAACTTCTTCACAAAAAATGTCAATTATCTATAAACATGTATAAGTTTCGGGTCAAATGGCCTCGTTATGGTCATCCACGTGTCATAGTTTGTGAAAATGTGCCCATAGTTGACACATAGCTGTATCTTGGTACGACAAACAATGTTGCAGACCTGAGTTTTTTCAAATTACTTATATAAATATCATTTTTTGTTTTTCGATTGTCAAAAATGACATTTTTTGTGAAGGAAGTACAACAAATATGGTGCAAAATGGCACCCATCCAATTATCACACAAAGTAGACCATATTTTATGGATAATCCATAAATATTAGTAATTTTCTCGGTTTCTAGCTAATTTCGCCTACTTAAACGACTTTATGCCTATTTTCCGAAAGTAATTCAAATTTGAACTACAAGTGTGTGATAGTTTGCTCTGAAATTTTTTCAAAAATGTTTTTAAGGTGCACAAGTAGTGGTTATATCACAGAACCGTCGAAAGTTTTGGATAATTCGACCCCGTACAATGAATACTAACG
This sequence comes from Puccinellia tenuiflora, assembly GCA_012064385.1. Lineage (NCBI taxonomy): Eukaryota > Viridiplantae > Streptophyta > Magnoliopsida > Poales > Poaceae > Puccinellia > Puccinellia tenuiflora. The sequence continues at coordinate 31,019 of QRDG01002084.1, read as the reverse complement.
GCGGCCATTTTGACCTTTTTTCAAAAAAGTCAAAGAAAGTGAAAAAATACTCAAAAAATGAAATCCTTTGGCATGGAGTACTTTCATGTGTACTAGTTGCTAGGATAAATGATAAACTTGAGTTCTGACATAGTTTACAAAAAACTTCTTCACAAAAATGTCAATTATCTATAAACATGTATAAGTTTCGGGTCAAATGGCCTCGTTATGGTCATCCACGTGTCATAGTTTGTGAAAATGTGCCCATAGTTGACACATAGCTGTATCTTGGTACGACAAACAATGTTGCAGACCTGAGTTTTTTCAAATTACTTATATAAATATCATTTTTTATTTTTCGATTGTCAAAAATGACATTTTTTGTGAAGGAAGTACAACAAATATGGTGCAAAATGGCACCCATCCAATTATCACGTAGACCATATTTTATGGATAATCCATAAATATTAGTAATTTTCTCGGTTTCTAGCTAATTTCGCCTACTTAAACGACTTTATGCCTATTTTCCGAAAGTAATTCAAATTTGAACTACAAGTGTGTGATAGTTTGCTCTGAAATTTTTTAAAAATTTTTTTAAGGTGCACAAGTAGTGGTTATATCACAGAACCGTCGAAAATTTTTGATAATTCGACCCCGTACAATGAATACGAACGGCGTCCATTTTGACCGTTTTTTCAAAAAAGTCAAAGAAAGTGAAAAAATACTCAAAAATGAAATCCTTTGGCATGTAGTACTTTCATGTGTACTAGTTGCTAGGATAAATGATAAACTTGAGTTCTGACATAGTTTACAACCCGGCAACGACATTGATGTGTATCTGAGACCATTAGTTGATAAACTTTTACAGTTGTGGTCCGACCAAGGTGTACGTGTTTGTGATGAGTATAAACAAGAGGAATTTGGACTACAAGCGTTGCTGTTTGTAACCATCAATGATTGGTCTGCTCTTAGTAACATTTCATGACAGTCAAATAAGGATACAATGCATGCACGCACTGTTTAGATAAGACTGACAATATATATTTAGGTAACTAATCACTTTTAATTCCTAGATATCATTGATAGGATGGCATAGTTAAATTCCTCTCTTTTTTTAATCAATTTAGACATTTTATTTATCAAATTTTGATGTACGGATTTAAAGATATGAATTATTCCATATTAAATATTATTACATAATCACTGTTATTTATTCAAAAATATTATTACATAATCATTGTTATTTATTCAGAAAATATATTACACAATCATTGTATTATTCAAATAAATTTTGAAATTTAAACAATAACGGATTTAAAGATATGAATTATTCCATATTAAATATATTACATAATCACTGTTATTTATTAAAAATATTATTACATAATCATTATTATTTATTCAAAATATAGTACATAATCATTGTATTTATTTAAATAAATTTTGAAACATTAAACAATAAAAAAGTGTAACATCATAATTAGGGGTTAATATGATTGATAGTATACTATTACCAGTAAGTTCTAACTTCTCATTGATAGCTAATTTGTAAGGAACTCAAAAGTTAAGCGTGTTCGGGCTGGAGCAGTTGGAGGATGGGTGACCGAATGGGAAGTTTGACCAGAGTATGTGCTTTGACCTGAGATTAAGTGTATAACTAGTTTAAGTGTGTGGCTAGATTAAGTGTATAACTAGTTTTAAGTGTGTAGTTAAGTAAGAAATTTCAGAATAGAATTAGGAATAGAATTAAGAATAGTATAGAGAATAGAATTTAGAATATAACTGAAAATAAAATTAAAAAATTCCGGAAACTTTAGTACCGGTTGGTATAAACAACCGGTAATAAAGGTCCTCAGCTGCGCGCGCGCAGCTTCGCCCACGTAGAGGGCCTTTAGCACCGGTTGTATATAGAACCGGTACTAAAGGGGTACCCCTTTAGTGCCGACCTTTTAGTACCGGTTGCACAACCGGTACTAAATGCCCTACACAACCGGTATTGTTGACCTGTTTTCTACTAGTGTTTGTAGCAATTTGTGTAGAATTGCAATATGCGTACTCTGTAGAATTGCTACTTGCGTACTCCCTATAATTGGTATTTGCGTACTATCTTCTAGGTTGCATGACTAGTTTAATTCATGTTTTACTAGTCATATTTTATCTACTATTTTTAAGGGTTAAATTATGTGGAAAATTGCTCATATCTTCAACACGGACCACGATCCATGGTGACTCCTCCCATCTCCCGCACGCGACTTGACGTGGGCATACCCTCCGGGCACCCCACCATTGGCTTACCCGATGCGGCCCAGCCGAAGGCCCACCTGAGGCCCAACGAAGTCCAAGAAGCCACAACTTGGAGTACAAAACAAACTCATGTAAAGCCTACCTGGTTGCATATATAAAGCCAGACAGGGGCACCGTTTAGAGGGACCCGAACAGATACGGGACAACTAACAGAGACGACACCACACCCGCCACCGGCGGCAACATAGATGAGATCTAATCTCCACCACCATAGCCTCCGGGCCACCTTGTAATCGTCATCATCAATACAGATCAGACAAGCAGGATGTAGGTCTTTACCTCACAATGAGGGGCCGAACCTGGGTAAATCTTGCTTGTCAGCCATCCGATACTACCAGCGCGCCAACTTCTCCCTCTATACGAAACCCTAGGTATCATACCGATGGGATTTGCCGTGGTAACCCCACGTTAATTGGCGCCGTCTGTGGGAAGAACGTGTGCTCGATCACGGTGTCAGCGGCTTCAATCTACATCACAACGGCGGCGACTCACCGCACCAGATCAGCGCACGGGGGCTCTACATCAGCATTACCCTCGTACGCGTACGCGACTAATCAGATCTAAGTGATCAATTACCATCAACGACGAGTAGATCGCATATACAGTGGCGGCGCTCCGTGCCTAGCAGATCCAATCTACATCAACATCATCAATAGCGGAGATTTGTTACCGGACAGCCAGGCGAGCCAGATGCCTAGAGCGCTGGCGCGATTGGTAGCTTTCACCACTGCCACACACCTGCACGCCTTCGACTGTCGCTTCCTGCGTCCGCATCCGCGTGCGATCCAAGTACGAATTCCTGGACTTGGAAATTTCGCGACTACAAGCAGGAGGTGGCTGGGTGAGTACATGTGCGATCCGATCTGTTTTGCTGCCTCATGAGGCCAGCTGCAGGAAGTATTCAGCTCGTACACGGATCGAGGAGTCAATACAAAAGAAAGAAAAAAGAAGAAGGGATGTGTACAAGACAAAGCAGACGATGGAGAGCATTGCGTAGAGGATAATCAACAAGACGATTAGTGCATCAATTTTTCGGCCGGAGTGCTAATCGCATGCATAAGGAAAGTATAGCCAGCTGAAATCCTTTAGGGAGACGAAACAAGTATCGCGGCCATCATCAACGCCGCCGTGGAACGACTCCCGGCTCGCTGCTGTGTCGAGTCAACACGGACGATTCCCGGCTCGTTGCTACACATGGTTTCTTTCTCACCAACACTACAATCATCATCGACCGTCGCGAACAACTTCAGCCTCGACAGCATCGCGACCGGCTTCATCGACACCACCATCGTGTACAACTTCGCCCAGTTTAATTCGGACCGCGCCGTCTTTGACGAGCCGACGGTCCGTAGATGTGCTTCACGTCATCAACAACGAGGCAATCAACAGGCCGGCCGTCGGGTCAGGCGGACTCGACATCCCCTCCTACTACACCGACTCCGCCGTGGACATCAACAACACGCCTTTCCGGCTTAATCACCAGACTACAACCTGCGCATTATCAACAGATGCACCGCCCGCTGATTTGACAAGATGGACCCGGGGGCTGAGCGTTGCAGCTGTCGCGTCGAGTCCCTTGCATATACTCCGCCGCGTTGACTCCGGTCCGCCGCGTCGAGTCCTTAGCATCTACTCCGCCGCGTTGACTTCGGTCCGCCGCGTCGAGTCCCTCGCATATACTCCGCCGCGTTGACTCCGGTCCGCCGCGTCGAGTCCTTAGCATCTACTCCGCCGCGTTGACTCCGGTCCGCCGCGTCGAGTCCCTCGCATCTACTCTGCCGCGTTGACTCCGTCCGCCACGTTGAGTCCCTCAGCGGCACCTGATACTATATCGGGTGAGCGGCACCCGATATTCGGTGCTACGCTGTACAGGCCCTACAACAACATCGCCTCAGCGGCACCCGATACTACATCGGGTCAGCGGCACCCGATACTCGGGGGCTACGCTGTAAAGGCCCTGCAACAACATCGCATCAGCGGCACCCGATACTATATCGGGTCAGCGGAACCCGATACTCGGGGGCTACGCTGTACATGCCCTACAACAACATCGCCTCAGGGGCACCCGATACAACATCGCCTCAGCGGCACCTGATACTACATCGGGTCAGCGGCACCCGATACTCGGGGGCTGCGCCGCACAAAGCGATACTACATCGCCTCAGCGGTACCTGATACATAAGGTGACCGCCTCGGCCGCACCCGATAACTGAGAGACTAAAGGGCACTAAAAAACAAAGAAAATTCCCGAGATGAATCAAACACAGCTGACCCTCGGATGCTGCATTTACCGTGCAAAGGTAAGTCCCACCGATCCATCGTGTAGGGATAGGCCCACTGGCAGCAGCCGTGGTAGCTTGAACAGATATGCTGCACCAGCAGGTGTGAAGAAAAATCCCGACGAACGCGTTGGGTACCCTTTCAGGCAGAATTCGACTCCGTAAGATCCCAAGCGGCTGGAGTCGAAGGGACTAGCCTCCAAGCTCGAGCCTGGGACTCGAGTTTGATGTACGCTAATAATGCTTGTGCCCAAGAGCACTTAACTGGTCCCGATCCGTTGAGAGTACCAGGCTTATTGTGCGAGATCCACCACTAAGCGTCCTGAAACACGGATATGAATGAATCGCTAAAGGCACGACTCGTACCAGGACGATACAATGCGGAGGAGTCCCTACCAGACTCTCCAAGTCTACTAGGCCCTCGGGGGCTACTCGATGTACTACCGAGTTGGAAGCACCCGACAAAACAAAAAAGATACAGACTCTACGAGTCATACACTCCCATCGGGAGAGTGCTCTCGCAAAGTGCTTGACTACGACAAAAAGCAAAGCAAAATTGAGCCTATGCCCAACTATAAATAGTTGAACATAGCCTCGGGGGCTACTCCCATCGGGAGCGCTGGTTGCGCACCCGACGAGAATTGAGTTGGACTTTCATTTGCGCTCGATCCTCAGCAGAGTCGACCATATCGCGCCGGACTTATTAAAGTCGGGTTGTCTATAGCCCGCACCGGAAGTATCAAAGTCGGGCTCTCTATAGCCCGCACCGGACTTATCAAAGTCAGGCTCTCTATAGCCCGCACCGGAATTATCAAAGTCGGGTTCTCTATAACCCGCATCGGACTTATCAAAGTCGGGCTCTCTATAGCCCGCATCGGAATTCTCAAAGTCGGGTTCTTTATAACCTACACCGGACTTATCAAAGTCAGGCTCTCTATAGCCCGTATCGGAATTCTCAAAGTCGGGTTCTTTACACCCGCATCAGATTTATTATTATCAAGTTTCTCACAACTGCGCAAGATTTCATGGAAGTGATTCGCTCTCAAAACACGATTAATATGGTCATCACAAGGTCATCAACGCACCCGACGCATCGACTACGCCTACTCGACATGCTGCTCTGAGTCTCTGCCCGATTCTTCGAATCGACCAGACACTCGGGGGCTACTGACGTGGGCATACCCTCCGGGCACCCCACCATTGGCGTACCCGATGCGGCCCAGCCGAAGCCCACCTGGAGGCCCAACGAAGTCCAAGAAGCCACAACTTGGAGTACAAGACAAACTCATGTAAACCCTACCTGGTTGCATATATAAAGCCAGGCAGGGGCACCGTTTAGAGGGACCCGAACAGATACGGTGAAAGAACAACTATGCCCGAGATGTCGCCTATTCACCCCCCCCCCCTCTTGACGACATCTCGGGCATAGTTGTTCTTTCAATTGGTATCAGAGCCTCGTCTCTCTTGTTTGGCTTTACCGCCTAGAGAGTAAAGATGTCGTCTAGGGATTTAGTGCACAATTCCTTGTTTAGATTTAATGGCACAAATTTTAATGCTTGGAAAACTCATATGCTTAATCACTTACGGGTCTTGGACCCCAATATAGAGCGTGTCCTAGATATAGGTTTTTCTCCTCCAAAGGACTACGAAAGTACGACTTTAGAGGATGAGAAAAACTTATATCTTGATGCTCTAGCATCTAATGAGTTTTGCAAATTTGTGAGTGTTGTAGTTTTTGAGTCAATCATGCCTCTCCGGGATGCTCATGAGCTTTGGACCAAGCTTCATGAAAAATATGGAGTGTCCAACTTTATTGAGGATGATTGCTCTCCCTCCACCTCCGGCCGTGACGAGTTCTCGTCTTCGTCTACTTCACCAAAATGTGGTAAGCCACAATCCAATGTAATGGTGAGTAGTGATAGGCTTTGCAATTTGGATAGTGAGCTCATTGTTGATGATCATTCATCTCTATCTTGTTGCATTGCTTCATCTTTGGACTTAAACTCTTCTAGCACTCCAAATGTCATACATGCTAGTGTTGATAGTCCTTGTATATCATCCAAAAATTGCTTAGATAAATCTAATGATGATATGCTTGCTTTATCTTGTTGCCATGATAAAAATGCTTGTGTCTCCTCTAACTCTTGCATGAACAATAATGTAGAGGAAACCCAATTTGCTATGTGTTGCGATGTAAACGCGTCACACGAACACGTCCTCGTGTACCCGCAGCGTCGGGGGAGATACTCCGCAACTCGCCCCGCGGGAGGCCGGGTCTCAGCGCGATACGCAAGACAAAGACTCGGCACGTTTGAAACCAGACGCCCCAGCCCCTCGGGAGGGACCCCGTCGGAGGGAGCCGGCGACGATTGGCTGAACTTGGCCGGTTTGACCGCTCCAAGCTCGGTTGTCGATATTCGTCGAAATCTAGTTGAAGTCGCCGAACAACGGAAGCATAAACAAGGGTTTGAGGGTAAAAAGTAGAGGTTGTATTGATTTGTCGATTGTTTGCTTAATTTCAATCGGCCGTCACCTCCTACATATATAGTGAGGCGGCTGGACTTCCCGTACAAGTATTGGACTTCTACAAGGATTACAACTCCTGAATCAAGTCGGTTTCTATCTCTAAATTAGGTAATAGTCTCGGTCGGCTTCGTACTGGACTTGAACTCCAAGCGTCCACTTTCGGCTTCCTTTAGAAAGTCACCTTTTGCCCTTCCGTGTTGACCTTGAACTCATCCTGGCTCCACCGACTCCTTTTTTGGGCTGGGCAAGCATTAAATTCTCCTCGCGTCTGGCTTCTCCGATGCAGCCCTCTAGAACCTTCAAGAATCCTCAAGTCTAGCCTGCGCCGGGTCCTTTAAACCGGGTTCTGTCAAAACCGGGTTCTGTCAAAACCGGGTCCTGTTAAAACCGGGTTCTGTCAAGCCAGGTTCTGGACACGCCGGGTCCCCTTTGAGTTATTCCGAGTAAACACTCGAACCTTTGATCCGGGTTGTCACAGAAACGACTCCTGGCCTGAGGACTCCCGAACCTGGTACTTGCCAAAAACGAGTGCTAACACATGCCCCCCCTGTTTTCTAGTAGAGCTTGCGTACTAGAAAATATACAATGTAGAAGATTTGATCTAAGGGCGATGCTTAAGCTCATCGGCCATATGTGTAGCTTCATGCAGTTTGCCACACACTTGGATGGAATTTCTTCAGGTATTTCCCATTGATAGCTCGAGGCAACATGCTGCCTTCCAACGTTTCCACCAAATATGAGTTGCCGGGTACAATCCTTGTGATTCGCAGTGGTCCTTCCCAACTCGGCGACCATTTGCCGAATTTCCGGCTCTTAGAACCAATTGGCAGTATAACTTTCCAGACCAAGTCGCCGATTTGAAAATCCTTAATCCGGACTCTCTTGTTGTAAGCTCTTGCCACCCGCAACTTCTCCTTCTCTATGTCCTTCAGTGCCTTGATACGCTTGTCGGCCACTTCATCAATGTTGTCCATCATCAAATTGTGATAATCCTCAGCCGACAAACTGTTCTGCTTAGCGAACCTCAAAGCAGCCAGATTTACCTCTATTGGTAAAACGGCTTCTTGTCCGTACACTAACTCGAAAGGAGTTACCTTGGTTGCACCATGCCTTGAGATCCTGTGAGCCCACAATGCCTCGGACAGTACCTCATGCCACCTCCTTGGGTAATCCTGTACCTTCTTTTTGATCAACCTAACCAGAATCTTGTTGCTTGATTCGGCTTGTCCATTGGCTTGAGCATAATATGGAGATGAACTGAGCATCTTGATCCCAAGTGATTCGGCAAACTGTTTCACCTCTTTAGCCATGAAGGAGGTGCCTTGATCTGTAGTGAGAGTCTGTGGAATACCGAATCTATGAACAATATGCTCAGTAATAAATTGAATTACCTCTCTGTGGGTCATATTCCGGAGAGGTACTGCTTCGGACCACTTGGTAAAATAATCAGTGGCAACCAGCACGAACCGATGCCCTTTGGATGAAGCCGGGTTAATCATGCCAATGAAATCCAATGCCCACCCCCTAAAAGGCCACGGTTTTATTATTGGGTTAAGAAGTGAAGCCGGTGCTAGCTGGATATCCCCGAATTTCTGACACGCTTCGCATCCCTTGTAGTACCGGAAGCAGTCATTGATCATCGTCGGCCAATAGAACCCGGCTCGCCTGAGCATCCACTTCATCTTATGAGCCGACTGATGTGTCCCGCATAATCCATCATGGACTTCTCCCATTGCAACTCGGGATTGATCCTTATCCAAGCACTTGAGAAGAAGACCATCAGCTGTTCGGTGATATAACTCGTCACCTATCAGGATATATTTAAAAGCAAGCCGCCGAATAGCCCTCTCGGCTCTCTGACTCGGATCTCTCAAATAATTAATAATGGGTGTCCTCCAATCAGCTGACCGAGTCTCGCCAAGTTCTTCTGGAAACGAATTAGATACCTCGGCTTTCCTTCCATCGCCCGAGTTTAATGACTCGCCTTTTCCTTCAGCTGCCGAGTTTGATGACTCAGGCTCCTCCTCCAGTTTCTGAGTTATCGACAACAGCTAGCATCGGCTTCTCTGCCATGAAAAATACTCCTCTGCTGACATGATAACCTGATGCTTGCTGTGCCAAATCATTGGCGAGCCAATTGTCCTGCCTGGAGACATGAGATATGGAAAAATAGTCCAAAGTTGATATAATATCCAGGCACCTGTCGAGGTATGTGTTGAGTGATCCACTGTTACACTGGAAGACCTTAGCCACTTGCTGGACTATAAGTAGTGAATCACCATATGCCTCGACATGAGTTACCCCTGCATCTTTCAAAATGTCTAACCCGAATAGAAGAGCTTCATATTCGGCTTCATTGTTAGTGCAAAAATAATCAAGACGACAGGAGGCTTCAAAGACAGTACCGTGGGGTGATATGCACACAATGCCGACTCCTTGTCCACCACTACAAACTGAGCCGTCAAAATAGAGTTTCCACGGTACAGCCGACACAATATTTAAGTCGGCTTCTTGCTCTAGGTCAACCCGATGCTCGACGATGAAGTCGGCTACAATCTGGCCTTTTATAGACTTGAGAGGTTCATAAGCCAAATCATATTCAATTAATCCATATGCCCATTTGCCGATTCGCCCGCTGAGAATCGGCCTATGTATTAGGTGCTTGATGACATCGGTTTGACTAAAGACTTTGCACTCGCCAGATAAAAGATAATGGCGCAACTTGGTGCAAGCAAAATAAAGAGATAGGCACAACCTTTCTACAAAGCTGTACCTGGACTCGGCATCTAGCAGTCGTCGACTTAGATATGTAATGACATACTCCTGTCCTTCGGCTTCTTGAGTTAAGGCGGCTCCAATCACCCTTTCCTCAGCTGCAATGTAAAGCCGAAACGGTAGGCCACGAGTCGGCTTCCTCAAAACTGGAGGTTTAGACAAACAGGCCTTTATTCTATCGAATGCCTCTTGCTGTCTTGCCCCCCAGGTGAACTCGTCATCATTCTTGAGCCGAAGGATCTGTGTGAATGCATCAACTTTCCCTGACAAGTTAGTAATAAATCTTCTCAAATAATTCACCTTGCCTAGGAACTTTTGCATATCCTTTTTACAAGTCGGCGCCTGTACTTTCTGGATAGCTTCAATCTTGGCCGGGTCAATCTCTATGCCGGCTTCATGTATGACGAAACCGAGGAACTTTCCAGCCGACACACCAAAGGCACACTTCAAAGGATTCATCTTGAGCCCGTACTTCCTCATCCTCTCAAACGCAAGACGTAAGTCGGCCAAATGATTTGACTCACCGTCCGACTTGACAACTACGTCATCAATGTACACCTCCAGCACGACTCCAAGAAGATCATGAAATATTAAGTTCATCGCCCTTTGATATGTGGCACCAGCATTCTTCAACCCAAAGGTCATCACTGTCCACTCGAATAAACCAACGAACCCGGGGCAGCGAAACGCTGTTTTAGCCGAGTCCTCTTCGGCCATGAATATTTGATTGTACCCCGCATTCCCGTCTAGAAAGCTGATGACTTTGTGTCCAGAGGCATCATTGACAAGCATATCGGCTATTGGCATGGGATACTCATCCTTGGGCGTAGCTCGATTTAGATCTCTGAAATCTATACATGCCCTGATCTTACCAGATCCCTTCTTCTCGACCGGTACAATGTTGGAGATCCACTCAGCATACTTGCAAGGCCGGATAAAGTTAGCTTTCAGGAGCCGGCCAATCTCTTCCTTGATCCGATCATATATTGCCGGGTTGAATTTACGAGTCGGCTGCTTATATGGCCTGAAGCCGGCTTTTATCGGTAACCGATGCTCGACGAGCTCTCGGCTTAACCCGGGCATCTCGTGATACTCCCAAGCAAAGCAGTCCACATACTCCTTGACTAGCGCGATTAACTTGGATTTATAATCGGCTTCTAGCTTTTGGCTTACAAAGGTCGGCCTAGGAATAGTGCCATCCCCAATATCCACTTCTTCGAGCGGGTCGGCCGACGTAAAGCCCTGTCCCAACTTATCCATATCATCTGGTTCTTCAATTGCTTCACACATATCGTTCTCTCAGCCCGATACTTGTCCAGACGCTTCTGCAGCCACTCATTATTGTTGGGATCCATTTACTTGAGACGCAGCCGATTGCTTCCAACCGGCTTCAAAGATACTGGCACGAATCCATCCCTGGTAGCACTCAGGAAATCGAACCCGGATAGGTCACGCCCCGAAAGACATGTGGCATTGGAGTGTTGCCAATCAACAATGGACTCGGCTAAGGCAATACATGCCGAGTTATCAGCATGAACGACTTCAATCTCGTCATCGATCCATTGTACGAGTTGCTGGTGCATGGTAGATGGCACACATTGGTTTGCATGGAGCCAATCTCGTCCAAGTAGCACATTGTAATTCCCCTGCACCTCAGCAACAAAGAACGCAGTGGCCAAAGTCTTACTTCCCACGGTCAGCTCCAGATTAATGACTCCTTTGGCCTCAATTCCTTCTCCTCCTTCGAACCCGTTAAGCACCATGTTCGTCTTCATAAGATCTGCATCCTCTAGTTGCAATTTCTTGAAGACAGAATACGGCATTAAATTCACCACAGCGCCTCCATCCACCATCATCCTGGTAACCGGTTTTCCATTGATGTGTCCTCTGACGTACAAAGGTTTCAGGTGCTTCACCGGTTCCTCAGGTTTTGTGAAGATGGCATTCTTGGGTCCAAAGTTGATTTGCGCTACCTCGGCTTCTTCTTCTACAGCACGGAACTCGGCAGGCAAATAATATACCATGTTAATATCCATACTTACCCGAGTTGGCGTACTTTCGTAGTCGAGTAATTCTTCATCTGCCGGGTCTTCCAGATCGTCCGCTGCCAAGTCATCTGCCGGGTATTCATCTGTCGAATTATCTGCCGACTCCTCGTTCGTCGATTCCTCCGACTCGCCCTTTGCCGACTCCTCCCCTGCTTCCAAGTCCGCTGCCTCGACTTCATCTGCCCATGATGCATAAGTAGTGGCCGGTACAGGAGTCAATTCTATTTCCTTGCTCACAACAGGACTCGGCGCAATCACCAAAGGAGTCGTTACAGGAGTCGGCTTTGGTACCCATAGATGAGCCGACACCATAGGTTTTTCAGCGTTGAACTTGGCATCTCTGGCTTGCTCAGCATCCTTCTCTGTCATCTCCCGGTTCCTTGCCCTCTGCAGCTTCCGCTTCTGTGTCTTCGTTATACCCTGCGGACACCACTTTGGCTGTGTATATTTCGGGTCCCGGGGTCTGGCTACCGTATTTTGACTGGACCCGGCTTCATGGTTATTAGATACTGTTTTAGGCACGATAGCAAGTATCGGCTTATCATTTATAGGTTCTGCAACCGGGTCCTTCAACTTCAGCACATGGGTCCCAATGACCAATGACTTCTCTGGAACCAACCTCCTTTCCATGTTGGTGGCCTTGGCTCCTTGGTCCTTGACTCGCCAGTAGGAGGATTCACCAGGATACACAAGTCGGCTCTGTACCGTTTGCCGGGTTACTTGACGCTTGTACTCCCCGGCCGACTCCTGGTATTGGTGACTTTTCTCAATAGATGGTGACCTCGGTCGCTTCCCATATTGCCGAGTCACCTTAGACCCGGCTTGGCGCACGTACTTGTTCAGTAACATATCGAAAGTCGGCTTAACCCTCCTTGGCTTATACTCAACTTGATTTGTCTTCCATTTGCCGACTTCCGGGTTCTTGGGCTTCACGAACCGAGGTTGCCCCCCGAGTTCTGGATTCCGGTCCCGGGTTCTTTCGCTTGTGGTTGTTGCCCCCCGAGTGTGGAGTTCTTGACAGTAATCTTGATAACCTCCTTTCCGTCGGGTTGCCGGATCAACATGACTTCTCTCCTGGCTTCCTTGACGCCGGCTTCTTTCCTGGGCTCACCAATAACCACATTAGCCTTATTAGCGGCTTCGGCCGCTTCTGGCCGAAGAAGTACCTTCTTTCCCTCGAGATCAAGCACGTTCATTGGGAACGGCTGTGTATCAATGGCCATGCCAGCAAAACTTAATCGTCCATCATTGAGGGCCGATTGAATCTGTCGACGAAAGACATTGCAATCATTAGTAGCATGAGAGAAAGAATTGTGATACTTGCAATATGCACGCCTCCTTAATTCATCAGGCGATGGCATGACATGATTAATCCGGATTACTTTGTCTTTTAACAAGGCATCAAATATCCTGTCACATTTGCCTACGTCAAAAGTACATTTAACTTCATCATCCCGATTCTTACGAATCGGCTTTAAGTCATCACACATATAGGGTTTGGCCTTGCTCGGCCAAACAAACTCGGCTACGTAAACATCGGCTTCATCACCGGAGTCGGCATCATATTCGATAGCGTTAAGCCGACTCCTGCTCATCCGATGCGAGTCTTTGGAATCGTTGACTCGGCTTTCATGAGCCAAAGCTTTCTCCTGAACCTGACCGACAGAAGAGAACTCGTGTACCTTCTAGCTTCTCTCTCAGATACGTTCTCAACCCGTTAAAAACTAAGTCGGCCATATCTCTCTCGGTTATTGCCAAGCTATAACATCGGTTTCTAGTATTTCTAAACCTCTTGATATAATCGGATACCGATTCATCATGTTTCTGTTTAACCGATGTAAGATGGGACAATTTTAACTCGACTTCACCAGCATAGAAGTGCTCATGAAACTTTCGCTCCAAGTGAAACCAAGTGTGTATAGAGTTAGGGGCTAAAGCTGAATACCAAGAAAAAGCAACCCCAGTCAACGATAACGAGAACAAGCGAACTTTGATGTGATCATGATTAGCTTCGCCTAATTGAGCCAAGTATTGACTAATGTGTTCCCATGTTGATTTGTTATCCACCCCATTGAATTTAGAGAACTCGGGAACTCTATAGCCAGGTGGGTAAGGTTGCAGATCGAAATACTCGGGATAGGGTTTAACGTAGGTTCTATGTTTTGGCATAATCCCGAGTCTATCATAAGCTATCTGATCTAACCTTTTCTGGAACTCGACCAGCAAATCGTCCCTACTGGCCGATTGACTTGGCACAAGAGCAGAATTGGTCACAAGGCCGGGTTGTATCCAAGGAGCCGAATTTGAATTCGGCATTGACTCGCGTCCAGGAAATTGCACCGCTGGTCCCGTCTGCCTGGCCGGGTAGGGTAAACTTCGGATCGGAGTCGGACAGGGTAATGTATTGACAACCCGACTTTCCCTGTTTGGGCTCATCGGTTGTGCGTCCGATGTTTGGCCTTGGATGGTGTTTTTCTTAGCAGCATCAAGTTCCATGACAGCATTATAAACAGTATTTGTACCTTGTGAAACATGGAACTGAATTTCAGCTAATTGCTCAGAAGTAAAGACACTATTACTTACAGCGGGTGTGTCGGTGTCGATGTTCAGAGGTACATACTCCGGCTCCTTGATCGGCGCGGTTACACCTTGCCGATCTAACTTGAAGCTGGCCAAGTACAATCCTCGTCTCTTGTTCCCGCTTGAGTCGCAGCGCCTCGAATTCCTCGCTTCTCTTCTTCTTCCACTCATCCAGACCTTGGCGTTGTGCCTCCGACAAGTCCTTGAGAGTAGGCTTGATGATGTTGTCGGTGGTGATGCTGGACATATCTGTAGCCTTAGAACCGGCCATTGCTATCCGATTTTAGGTTTAAAGATTGTAAGTCCCCAGCGGAGTCGCCAAAAAGTGTGTTGCGATGTAAACGCGTCACACGAACACGTCCTCGTGTACCCGCGGTGCCGGGGGAGATACTCCGCAACTCGCCCCGCGGGAGGCCGGGTCTCAGCGCGATACGCAAGACAGAGACTCGGCACGTTTGAAACCAGACGCCCCAGCCCCTCGGGAGGGACCCCGTCGGAGGGAGCCGGCGACGATTGGCTGAACTTGGCCGGTTTGACCGCTCCAAGCTCGGTTGTCGATATTCGTCGAAATCTAGTTGAAGTCGCCGAACAACGGAAGCATAAACAAGGGTTTGAGGGTAAAAAGTAGAGGTTGTATTGATTTGTCGATTGTTTGCTTAATTTCAATCGGCCGTCACCTCCTACATATATAGTGAGGCGGCTGGACTTCCCGTACAAGTATTGGACTTCTACAAGGATTACAACTCCTGAATCAAGTCGGTTTCTATCTCTAAATTAGGTAATAGTCTCGGTCGGCTTCGTACTGGACTTGAACTCCAAGCGTCCACTTTCGGCTTCCTTTAGAAAGTCACCTTTTGCCCTTCCGTGTTGACCTTGAACTCATCCTGGCTCCACCGACTCCTTTTTTGGGCTGGGCAAGCATTAAATTCTCCTCGCGTCTGGCTTCTCCGATGCAGCCCTCTAGAATCTTCAAGAATCCTCAAGTCTAGCCTGCGCCGGGTCCTTTAAACCGGGTTCTGTCAAAACCGGGTTCTGTCAAACCGGGTTCTGACACGCCGGGTCCCCTTTGAGTTATTCCGAGTAAAACTCGAACCTTTGATCCGGGTTGTCACAGAAACGACTCCTGGCCTGAGGACTCCCGAACCTGGTACTTGCCAAAAACGAGTGCTAACACTATGCAACAAGATGTGAACTTGAGTAGTTCAAAAATTAATTGCTCTTCTTCATCCATCACTTATTGCCTTATGGCTAAATCTTCTTCTAGCAATGATAATAATAATGATGATAATGATGATGAAGAAGATGATATTGAAAAAATTAATGCTAGGCTTCAAAATAAAGGTCTAATGATTCTCAATGCCATTCCTAGTAATAAAAGTGCCCAAGCTAAACTCTTTGAAATCATGAGCACTCTTATTGAGCGTGGGGAAGCTATTGAGGCCTTGGAAGCAACCCTTGAAGAAAAGGGTAAGATTGAAAGGGATGATGCTATGGAGAAAGCATCGTTAGAAGATGCTCTTGAGGAAGAGCATGAGACTCGTGCTTCGCTAGAGGAGAAACTAGAATCTATCGAGGAGTCTCATAATGAAATAATTGCTAAGATCATTAAAGAACGTGACCATGCTCATGCTAAATATAAAGTCACGAAAAATGAAAATACTAGATTAAATGATGAGCTTGTTAAGTTTTCTTCATCCATTTCTAATGCTAATGATGCTTGTGCTACTAACTCCAATTCTTGTGAAGCATCTAGTTTGAAGGAGAATGTTGAGCTAAGGGCTCAACTTGAGTTGCTAACTAGCAAGTATAGGGAGTTGGAAGAAAGTCATAAAAATCTATCTAGCTCTAATGATGATCTTCTAGCTTCCTATGCTTGTCTAAAGTTAGCTCATGAGGCCATCACTACAAAGGTAACATCAAGTGAGCCTCATGTGGATATTAGCACAACTTTAATTAAAAATGCTATATCGCCATGTGCTAGTCCTAGTAGTTCATCCACTAAAAATGTTGGTACATCATGTGATGAACTACTTGCTTTGCCTTGTTGCTCTAACAACGATGCATCTACCTCCTCTAGTACTTGTGTTGTCACTAACCATGTAGAGAAAAGAGGAGAGATCAAGGCCCAAGCCACTTCTATGAAGAAAGGCTTGGAAAAGCGTCATGAGGGGAAGAGGGCACTTGACAACATGTTGAGTGTGCAACAATCCCCAAATGACAAGAGTGGACTTGGATTCAACTCCAACATCAAGAACAAGTCCAAGGTTGAGAATAAGAAGGGCCAAGTTCAAATCAAGAATCCGGCCAAGATCACTTGCTTCAAGTGCAAGCTAGAAGGGCACCATGTTCAGGATTGCCCAATGAAGAAGAAGATGCCTCTTAGTGAGAAGCAACTAGGGAAGCGGCCTCTTGTTCAATCTCGTGCTCAACCACGAGTTGAACAAAGGCCACCTCCCAAGAAGACTCAAGTTATTGCTCCTCAAGTTGAGGAGCCTATTAAGAAGAAGAAGAGTCGGTGTTGCTACCTTTGCCGTGGCAAAGGTCATTTTGCTTCTTCATGCACTAACGGTACCCCATCCAACCCTATCATAATTAATGATGTGTATTCTCTTGGGAAGGATAGAGTTGGCAATGTGTTTGCCAAGTATGTAGGAGCTCAAAGTGGTGGCAAGAAAAGCACCATTTGGGTTCCCAAACCTATTGTGACTAACCTCTTAGGACCCAACTCGGTTGGGGACCAACAAGCTCAAACTTGATCAATAGGTGTTTATGGAGGGCATTGGTGACTTGACTATTTTTGAAGAATTAAGGGATCTTCATGGGTTTATTTCTCAAGCCAAGTCAATTGGATTATCACATATCTATCTCATATCCAATGCTTCCTCCTTGCGGTAACTTGTATTTAATTCATATATTCATTGAAAGTTGCTTGCCCCCTTGCATGTGTTAGTTTTGTTCCTAGCATGTGTTTGTATGTGATATGCTCCTTTCTTACTTATCTTGTTATTCAAGGTGGTGTATGTTAGTTGTGTATCATATATGTGTAACTTTGTGTTGAGCTTTTTGAATCTTGTGTGGATTTTATTTGGCTCTTTGAGATATTAATGGACCATCCCATTTTGGGGGAGTGATGTGCTTAGTGCACCTCACAAACCTAAAAATGTATGTACATGAAGCACACCACCTAGTTTTGATATTTCATCTTATCTAGTCACTATGTGGTGTGTCATATTCATGAGAAATTCAAATTCTACAATGTCCATTAATTTCTCTTGTTGGTATTATTTGCCTCTTGTTTAAAAATAAACGAATTATCACATTATGGGGGAGTAATAAGCTATGTGCATATTATAATCCCATAAAAATGTGAACATTTGAGGTTTGCCACTTAGAGTTGATATTGTACATTATCCATTTCCTATGTGGCATGTTCACTCAAACAAGTTCCAATTTTCCTTTGTGGTTACCCTTTGGTTCTTGTTTGCTTGGTGTGGTTTTTCTCTAAATATGCATTTCCATATATTATGTGAGAAACCATTTGTTTCCTTTTATTCTAATCATGGCTTTGCCGGTTGATTCGAATAATTGAAACTACCAACAACCCTCTTTAAAAATGGTGTTTTAATTCCTATCTTTTTCCATTTGCTAGTTTGTGGTGAAGTTGGTCTTGTACATCTTTTCTTTATACCACCGAGAAATATCTCTATATACTCCTTGTCCATGACAAGTGTTTCTAGTAATTATGGTGGATTGTGTAGACCATCTTCGCATTGGCTCTTGCGTTAAATTTGCTTTATCTATTGCCTTCCTTGCCTTTTGAATGGATCCTATCTTTCAATAAACTAGGTGTTTAAATTAACAAGCCAACAACCTAAAATTCTAGGTTTACCTAAGTGCACCAACAACCTATGCTAAACAAGGCAAGTAACAAGATGATAGCAAGATATAGACTTCAAGCACGATGGCTATCACAATGTAAATTTGCATAAGTAAAAGCTCGGGTATAGAAATAACCGAGGCACGCGGAGACGAAGATTTATTCCCGAGTTCCTCCTTGTTAAGGGAGTACGTCTCGTTGGAGGGGTGTGAGCTCGCCACAAAAGGCCTACTCAAGATGCCACAAAGGCCTCACCCTATTCTCCGATGAACCGCACCCAAAGGCTTGGTTCACCTTCCACTATCGGAATCCTTCGGGGCGGATTCCGGAGCCCTTTACAACTTCTTCTTGGGGCACACACCCACAACTCAATTGGGGGCTCCCAAACTCGTGCCGAAGCTTCACAACTCGAACACTTCGCGGCACCTCCAACCGTCTAGGGTACACAATGCACCCAAGAGGCAACAAGCTCTTGGGAACACAATGCACCCAAGAGTAACAAGCTCTTCAACCTTCAATCCCACGAATCACCGTGGGGAGCACAACCCGATGCAACAAATGCAAAAGGGGAAGAACACACCAAGTGGTCAAATTCTTCTCCCCAAAATCCAACCGAAGCAACTAATGCTACGGAGGGATTTAGGAGGAAGAACGGAGGAGAAACACCAAGAACTCCAAAATCTAGATCCCACAAGTTTCCCTCACTTAGAGGAGATTTTGTTTGGTGGAAAGATGGATCTAGATCTCCTCTCTTGTTTCCCTAAATTTGGGCAAGAATCATCGGAGGGATTAGGAGGAATCGAGCTCTCAAAATGTTGGCAATGGAGGAGAGAGAGCTAGGGATGAGATCTACTCTGAAAATGGGGAAGAAAACCCTTTTATAGGTGGCTCTAAAAAGTGACCGTTGTAGCTCAAAAAGTGGGACAAAGATGCAAAAATATCTGCCCAGGCGGCCCGGCCTGGGGCCGGCCGGCAGCCGGCCAGGCCGGCCTGGAGCAGCGAACGAACGATCCAGAAAAACGCGAGCCAGCAGGGAGGCCGGCCTGCCCCGGCCTTGGGCCGGCCCGCGCGGGGGAAGGCCGGGAGGCCACCAGAGAGCGCCGGCCTGGGCCCGGCCGCGGCCCAGCCTGGCGGGAGGAGAAGGCCGGCTGGCCACCCGAGGCTCCCGGCCTGGCCCCGGCCTGGAGCCGGCCCGGCCGGCCTGACAGGCCCTTTTTTTTTTTTTCTTTTCTCTGTTTTTTCTAAAATCTGTCAAATAAACTTTCCGAAATAGAAAATCAATATCTCTCGCATACGAACTCCGTTTTCGATAAACTTGGACTCGTTGGAATCGTCACAACGAGCACAACAAGAATATGCAGAGAAACATCATAGTCCAAGAATATATTATAAAGATAAATGGGGAAAGGTAAAAGCTCCCATTTGCAAATCGGAAATGCAATAACTTTCACCCACGAACTCCGTTTTCGATAATCTTGGACTCGTTGGAATCGTCACAACAAGCACAACAAGATTATGCATAGAAACATCATAGTCCAAGAAAATATCATAAAACCAAATGGGGAAAGTTAAAACTCTTTTTCGCAAACCGAAAATGCCGGAACTTTTGCAATTGACGTCCGAATGAAATAAAACCAATTTTGTTGGAAAGAGAACATCAAATGCTACCTTTGAAAATTGACAAACACGCAATGGAGATTTTGCAAAGAAATGGAAGAGATAAATCTTCCGCACGGATAAACCGGCAAAATCTCCAATACCGAAACCGCAATAGAAGACGCATATGAAAACCGTTTTCGGTGAACTTGGCTTTGTCATGACAAGCACGACAAGCACCAAGACCACACCACGATTCGAGACAAATAAGAACCAATAAAGATGAATGCATGGATGCAAAGGTTTGTGCTCTCTACAGCGATACGATCACGATATTCGGTCGAGAGCCCCTCTTGATAGTACGGTTATCTATCCTATAACCCGGTCTTTCACTAAACAACATGAGACTGGTAAAATAGAAACCCTATCAAGATCATACCTTTGCCTTGCGCATAAATCCACTTGAGGTCGATGAAGACAATCTTCATCTCCTCAAGATGCACCACCTTTCTTCATTGCGCTTCGCTTGGTGAAGATTCACATGTGGCTCCCCCATACACCAAGATGGGAGAAGCTCTCTTCGGCACATCTTCACTTGGCCTTGAGTGATGATCAACCCGCACAAAGCCTTGATCAACACACACTTTTCTTCCCTTGAGCTTGACTCCAACAAATGGAGATCAAGCAAAGCATCTTGACTCCAACACATGGAGACAAGCTTGGTCTTGATCAACAAATGACCTTGACACAAGATAAAGGACAACCTACACATAGAGCTCAAAACAAATCTTAGTCCATAGAGATTGTCATTAATTACCAAAATCATGCATGGGGGCAACCATGCACTTTCAATCTCCCCCATTTTGGTAATTGATGACAATCCCTTTTAAGAGGGTTTATATAATGAATAAAGTATCCTTGCATGACAAACAAGCAAGAATGCAAAGCGCATTAAAGGCAAATGCAACAAAAGCATAAAACCCAAATTCCCTTAAACCCTCTAAACTTCTCCCCCATTGGCATCGATTGCCGAAATGGGAAGAAAAATTTAGAGAGCCAATATAATATGAGTTCCTCCATAAAGTAGATGACAATCCCTTTTAACGAAAAATTAGAGGAAATCAAATTATATTGAGGATCAAAAGATTGCAAAGAAATGAGTTCATTTTAAACATCTCCACAAAGGAGAAAAGCAATCAAAAGATCCAAAGCGAGAGTTCTAAATAAAACCGGAGAAACTCCCCAATGTTCATGCACAAATGTGGAGTGCACAAATATGGCATCCTCACTCCCCAAAATCATCTAGAACACGCAACAAGTGCAATAGTGCATAATGCAAAAGCAAATCATAGCACTTGCACCAAAAATGTGGTTGAGCCACAAAGAGATACCAATTTTCAAAAAAATCATCATAAAATAGGCCCAACCGAAAAATAGAAAATCAATATCTCTCGCATACGAACTCCCTTTTCGATAAACTTGGACTCGTTGGAATCGTCACAACGAGCACAACAAGAATATGCAGAGAAACATCATAGTCCAAGAATATATTATAAAGATAAATGGGGAAAGGTAAAAGCTCTTTTTCGCAAACCGAAAATGCCGTAACTTTTGCAATTGACGTCCGAATGAAATAAAACCAATTTTGTTGGAAAGAGAACATCAAATGCTACCTTTGAAAATTGACAAACACGCAATGGAGATTTTGCAAAGAAATGGAAGAGATAAATCTTCCGCACGGATAAACCGGCAAAATCTCCAATACCGAAACCGCAATAGAAGACGCATATGAAAACCGTTTTCGGTGAACTTGGCTTTGTCATGACAAGCACGACAAGCACCAAGACCACACCACGATTCGAGACAAATAAGAACCAATAAAGATGAATGCATGGATGCAAAGGTTTGTGCTCTCTACAGCGATACGATCACGATATTCGGTCGAGAGCCCCTCTTGATAGTACGGTTATCTATCCTATAACCCGGTCTTTCACTAAACAACATGAGACCGGTAAAATAGAAACCCTATCAAGATCATACCTTTGCCTTGCGCATAAATCCACTTGAGGTCGATGAAGACAATCTTCATCTCCTCAAGACGCACCACCTTTCTTCATTGCGCTTCGCTTGGTGAAGATTCACATGTGGCTCCCCATACACCAAGATGGGAGAAGCTCTTTTCGGCATATCTTCACTTGGCCTTGAGTGATGATCAACCCGCACAAAGCCTTGATCAACACACACTTTTCTTCCCTTGAGCTTGACTCCAACAAATGGAGATCAAGCAAAGCATCTTGACTCCAACACATGGAGACAAGCTTGGTCTTGATCAACAAATGACCTTGACACAAGATAAAGGACAACCTACACATAGAGCTCAAAACAAATCTTAGTCCATAGAGATTGTCATTAATTACCAAAATCATGCATGGGGGCAACCATGCACTTTCATACGGGACAACTAACAGAGACGACACCACACCCGCCACCGGCGGCAACATAGATGAGATCCAATCTCCACCACCATAGCCTCCGGGCCACCTTGTAATCGTCATCATCAATACAGATCAGACAAGCAGGATGTAGGTCTTTACCTCACAATGAGGGGCCAAACCTGGGTAAATCTTGCTTGTCAGCCGTCCGATACTACCAGCGCGCCAACTTCTCCCTCTATACGAAACCCTAGGTATCATACCGATGGGATTTGCCGTGGTAACCCCACGTCACGACTGCTCTCCCCCTTCATTGTCCTCATGTCCGTCGCCGGTCGCCCCATCTGCTGCGCCGCCGTGTCGCTACCGACCCACGCTGCCACGCTGCCTGCTGCGCTGTGCTGGCCGCCGTCCATGCGCCTAACGCCTCCGGTGCTGCGCCCCGTCGTCCGGTCCGGCCACCGCTCCTCGCGTCCGTGCATGCGCCCGGGGCAGCACTGAAGCGCCACTGAAGCGCCTGAGCTTGGAGGAGGCGCGGGTCGGGGCCGCCCCTTGCGCGTCGCCGCGCCGTCGGCATCTTTCACCTCACCGCGCGGCCCGGAGAACGGCTTCCCCATGGGAGGCATCGATCCTACAGTTGATCCGGCAGCTCGCCAAGTCCAGCTCCTCCAGCCGCGCGTTCACACGGAGGACGGCGCCGTCCCGCTCCTCATGTCGTTGCTCAATTCAGAGGACGCCGCGCTGTAGCTCAATGCCGTCACAGTGCTGCTCAACCTCTCCTGGCGAGCGACGACCGCATCGTGGTGACAGCAGCCACTGTTGCCCCCTGCTCTGGCATCAGCGACGAGCTCGATCCCCCGTGCCCCGGCTACCCCGCGTCCTAACCACGGCGAGGCGAGGACGGCCTCGAAAGTGACCCCCTGCTCCAGCACGAGGTCCTCTTACTCCGCGCGGAGCTCCTCCTGGTCGCCGCTATCTCGGGCCCTTCGGAGCAGTGGCCACGGCCGGCGGTGGCTTTTGCTCGACGTGCACCAGAGCAGGAGGTCGCGCCGCAATAGACGCTGGGGCCGGGCCGCGCGGTGGCGTACTGGGGCCGGGCGGCACGGTAGCGAATGGAGGTGGGCGCTGCGACCGTGCGCAGGCGGCGGACGACCCGGCGGCTCGCAGGGTTGCGGTGGAGGGGAGGACTGGTGGTAGCGATCGAGAAGACGGTCAACGCGGTGGTTGATGTGGGATGAAGATGCAGGAAACAAGGAAAAAGGGTAAAAAGAGAGAGAAAATAAAAGCGGGGACATTCTACAAAAAAATGCACTCTTAAACCCTATGTGGCCTGAGAGGTGGGGTCCCCATACTGCCATGTCAGCAAATACATTGGTCTACATCAAGCAGTGACCGTAGATGAGCACCCAGATCATCTTTCGGTACCGTAACTTGCGTATAATAAAGTACGATGATCATGGCGAGCTCGACGAACAAGTACGAGGACCACCGATCTATTTTACTTTAGATGACAAAACTGCATTCTTGGCTCAACCAAATCCTCAATAATTTGATCGATCAGGGAGCATTTGTAGGTGTAGAGCATACATATACATATACTTGCAGAAATTCACTTTGGAACCCGAGCTCATATGCTCCTGGTCAAATAAAAAAATCATAAAAAATAGTAAAACATTTCAAAAAATTCTGAATTTTTTTGGTGATGAACATATACATGTTTTATGCATACTTGCAAAATTTCGTCATGAAATGATATGTTCTCTGCTCTGTGCAAAAAAGACAAAATCACTTCTCTGAAAACATATTTTTTAAATCTCATTTTGGTCACTGGATTTGTCTTTTTTGCACAGAGCAGCAGAAATGTTATTTCATCACGAAATTTTTCACGTATGTAAAAAACATGTATATGTTCATCACCAAAAAATTTCAGAATTTTTTGAAATGTTTTACTATTTGTCCCGAATTTTTTTATTGGACCAGGAGCAGGTGAGCTCGGGAGTCAAAACGCCTCTCTCGTACTCACTTTGTTTATAAATTAAAACGTTTTAGACATTTTAAAATAAACTAGATACACACTATAATAAGTGAATCTACACACTAAAAGTAGACTAGATACATACTAAAATAGATGAATCTACTAAAATCTAAAATGTCTTATATTAATGAACGGAGGGATACAAGCGATTGCTAATATGTGCACTGTCCAAAAGAAGAAGGAAAATGATTGCTAAAGAGCATTCCAAACTTTTCAGTGTCTGGTGGCGAGCCTCACGCTTGTCACGCTCGCCACGTTTGTCAGTGTCATTTTTGCCATATTAGAGCACCTCCACCCGGGTCCTAAAGGAGCCCCTAAAGACCCTTTGGGGTGCCGGACAGAAAAAATCGGTCACACCGGGGATTCTAAAGCTCTCGTCCGGCCCAATACTATTCGACACCGCTAACCGGGACTCCAACTCTAAGGGTTGGCTTAGCGGTGCCGGACACTGTCTGACCCGTGCATCCGATAGGTATGGCCCGTCTGTCATTGACACGAAACGACGCGTCGATGCGCAGGCAGTGATTCAGCGATGCATGTGCCGCATCGTTTCAGTTTCGAGTTGTCGCATCGTTGCACGCGAAGCCCCTTGGTCTTTCGATCTACAAATGATGTCCCATTTAGTTAACCTATATTTTCTTTTGTGTCCATCACTTTGCCAGAACAAATGCGAGCGAAACATATCTATGCCAGGGGCAAAGCTCTTTCGGGTCGTGTTTCTCTGAACATTTTGAGTGATCATGCGTAAAAAATGGACTCTGTATGATAAAGTTATGTTTGTTTTAGCGAACACGACACAAAATTTGATTCCGAACCGAAAACTTCTATCTTTTTTATGTGTTAAAATACTTTGTATTAAAATTGATGTATCTCTTCTATTACAAAGAAGGACCATAATATTATTCACATATGGGATGAATAATTTTTATACATGGTTCTACTAATCTATTTTTCTAGATATAATTTGCTAATCTAAACTGTATATTAACACAATATCTTTGGTTGCGGATGTGAGAACATGTTGGTCAATTGGAGAAATGAATGTTTGGAAGTCACTCTTGAAAGATGTCAAATAATTTTGTACTGAAAATAACATCACAATCTCAAGTATGAATAAAATGGTAACAAATTGGGTTGGGGACATCAGGTTACCACTAATCATCTATCATGTTCAAACCTTCTATGTTGCAATTGAATCTATTATCACCGAGCTTGATCATCGCTTTAATGAGGCATATTGAAAAGTTCTTCGGAACATCTCTTATATTGATCCAAGGGACTCATTAGATTGCTAGGTTCAATGTCAATAAGCTTAACTTGCTCAATTTACATAGATTTTCATGAGGATTTATCTAATTATAAGCAAGAGCATATACAAGATACCTTTCAGCTATTCATTATTCATATGAAGTGTAGTGGAGATTTTAGAGTTTGGCTTGACATTGCAAGTCTAACTAAAAATACAGTTGATTGTAAAAGGCACATCTTGTTTACTATTGTTTTTCTCCGTGGCAATGTCAACGGCTAGGCCTTCTTGGCAATCAAGATCATCAAAATCGAATTGTGCAATAATATATATGATGGTTTGCTTAATGAGTTGATGAAGTGCTACATCGAGAGTCATTTAAAAGTATAGATCTCGATGAAATTAAGAAAGATTATAACAAGCAATGTAGAGCTTTGTGATTGTCTGAATTCATTATCGAGCATTTGTAGGTTCTACTTCTAATTAAATACATCGTTATAAATATTGTACTAAGTGAGTATGCTTAAGTTCATATAAAATAATAAATGTGCCCCGCAAATTTGTTTTTTTGCATCACCATTTTGTTAGTTAGCTAGCCTGACCTCAATTTCTTTCCGTCCTTGGCACTGCCAATGGCACTAAAACGCCCACGAGAGCGGCCCCCACAACACAATGTTCCGCGACACAGATCCTAATGTGGTGGAGAGGAAGCCCACTGTCGGCACGGGGCACGGCGGCGCCTTGCTGGTTCTTCACAGATCCCTGTTCATAGCCATGAGACGAGGCGGGTGTTGGCTTGCAGGCGGATAATGAAAACTGGAGAAGAGCGGCGGCCGGACGAGCGCCTAACCGACTACGGACGGGCCGGAGGGGCGGCTGGAACCCTAGACGCATGTGTGTCCTGTTTGCTCGATGCGAAACAATGAGAAGGACGGGGCCTCGCTCGGGTGGGGAAAGGAAAAGAAGGTCGAACTGTAGGCGCCAAATTTAGGGAAGAAGGTGTGTTTCACTTCGATGGAAGTTGTTCTATAGGTGCTACGGAAATTGCACTATGGAAAGCAGTTGTGTTTCCAGAATTTGGTGTGATCGAAATCTTGTTTGGTTGACATTCTGGATGGCAATGCAGAAGTTGGATCCGGAAACCCAACCAAACCGAGCTTCGGAAATGTATACTCCTAATAATGTTTGATCGTAATGTGGTAGTACAACGGTACAAGCATGAGTCGGAACTCAGAAGAGTAAAGTAGCCAGCATGGATCACGGTTCTTCCTTCGACCTCTCCAGCTTCCTCAGTGAGAAGCGGCTTCTCCAACTTCTACAACCGACGACTTTATCCCACTTCGCCAGGCCACCCGCCGTCGGAACCGCTTCTCCCGCGCCCGAGATCTAGCGGTAGCGGCGGTGGGAGAACGGCACCAAGGGTGGGGAGCGGCGGCCGGGATGGGCAGAAGTGGTGGAGGTCAGGGGTGGAGGCTCCAGGCGTGGGATGGTGGTCGGGTTGGGTTTCTTTTCTTTTTTTCTTCCTATCGTTCGTTGACCGGTGAGAGAGAGACTCGGGCGCGTGGAGTGGCATTCTGGGTGTAAATTGCGTGAACGACATGTCTATATTCGCGGAACGCTCCGCAAGCTGAGGGAAGAATCTCGGGAAACTGGTCTCGACCAGTTTCTCCCACGTACGTTGTACTGCTACAACTTTGTTGGGCACGCATACACGAACAATTAGGTGGTTAAATCTAGAGAAAATGTGGGCCGAGAATTGAATTCACTCGTCAAATTCACACATGGAAAGAAGTTCCCGATCATCATCGCTGCTCGCCCCGTCGCTGTCCACATATATAGAGTCCTCTTGCAGCGTACACATGCGCTGCGCATGGTGCTCGCTTCTCTGGATGATCTGCTCATTCTGGTGCACCTGCGGAACCTGTCTCCCGCCCCGCGCCGCCGCTTCGAACTCCTCGTCCCGCCCGTGGAAGTCCGACGCCGGGTGCACGATCTTGCCCCCTTTGCTGTCGCAGTACAGGCACCGAACCACATAGGCTCTCGGCGGCGGTACGCCCACCGGGACGCACAGCGGCACTTCCTCCTCCTCGCCGTCGTTGTAGTTGTGGCACTCGGCGAAGAACAGCACCGGCGCGCCGCCGCTGTTTGTCGCCAGGAAGTTGATGTGGGAGCGGTTGTATCTGTACGGTAATAGATGGGTGCTGTTGTCGGTGCTGGGGATTTCGGCGGGGCCGGAGACGTTCTCGTTCACGCTGCAGATGACGTGGAGCTCGTACGTCTCGTTATTCTGCGCCGCCGCGTATTGGTCCAACGCGGCCTTCACCTTCCTCGTGATCCTCGCCTCGTCGGCCCTGAACTGCCTCCTCCGGTCCCTTATGATGGCCCAGTACAGCTTGGTCGCCGGTTCCGGAGCAGCCGGCTCTGGCGGCAGTGCCGGAGACAGCAGCTCGGCGAGCTTGAGGACGTCCTCCGGGGACTCCAGCTGCTGCAAGGTCAAAGCGTCGACGCAACCTTGAGCGAGGAACGCCGCCTGCGCGTTGGCGTCCGGGTGTCCCGCGGCCGTGGCGGCGGCCATGTAGGCTTCTTGCAGGGTGGTGCCGGCGCGTGGGCGGTGGCCGCGGCGTTCCGCGTCCCGGGCGGCGGCGTGGATGTCGGCGTCAGCGTCGAGGAGGCAACGGACGGCGTCGTGCTCGGAGAGGCCGTCGAAGCGGGTGCAGAGGAAGTTCAGTATGCCGTACACCGACCGGCTGGCGGCGCGCGAGAGGGCGTCGGTGCCGATCATGTCCACAGCCTCCTCCGTCCGGTCGCGTGACTCGCGTCGCCGGCGGGAACGTGGCGTCGTACCAGACGATGTTGAGGACGACGTTGGACGCGGGGTCGTCGAGCGGGCCGTAGCAGCCGCTGGCCGTGAGC
The DNA here is from genome assembly GCA_012064385.1 of Puccinellia tenuiflora. Classification (NCBI taxonomy): domain Eukaryota; kingdom Viridiplantae; phylum Streptophyta; class Magnoliopsida; order Poales; family Poaceae; genus Puccinellia; species Puccinellia tenuiflora. Next base: position 2,429 of record QRDG01002084.1, on the reverse strand, counting down.
AGGCCGCGGTGGTAGCGGCCGCGCAGCTCGCGTCGCGGCAGCCTGGCCAGCGCCCGCAGGTAATGCCGGTGGACCTTGTCGAGGAGCGCGCGCCTGAGGGACCTCGTGTGATAGTAATACGGCACGTCGCCCTCCAGCAGCTGTTGCCGGGACGCCGCGAGCTCCCATGGTTTCTTGGCCGCATCACCGACCAGCTCGCCGAGGCGAACGGTGGAGAGGTCGCCGGCGACGATGTCGTCCAGCTGGCGGGGAGAAAGCGAGAGCCAGGCGGCGACGAGGCGGTCGGGCTCCGGGTGCCTTGCGGCCAGGGCGGCGCACTTGAGGGCGGTCCTGAGCGTGGAGTCGACGTGGCCGGGCGAGGTCTCCATAGCGCGGTCCTTGAGGACGAGGCAGGCGGCGCCGAGGAGGTGGACGTGGGCGAGGAGGAGGTAGTGCACGGCCTCCCAGTCGGTGAGGTACGGGAAGAAGGTGGTGAGGAAGACGACCATGCCGTCAGCAGAACGGCGCTCCAGATCCTCTTCGTTTTCGGACGCCTCGGCGGCGTCGGAGATGGTGGCGTTGACGGCGATGTTGGACACGGGGTCGAGGAGGCCAATGCAACAGCAGAAGCGGCCGGCTTCTTCCCGCAACCGGCGCGCCTCCTCGAACGAGTCGTGCACGGTAGCAACAAGCTGCGACCTTTCTTGGCTCACCACGCCATTACCGGGATAATCGGGTCTCCGCGGCCGGATCACTACGAGTTCCATCGTCAACTTGCTCAGATAGACGATAATGTGTGTTGCGGAATATTGACTGATTGATTGTCGATATTGTATTGAGATAGCTGTTTATGTAGAGTACAAGACCAAAGAGTCCCGATCAGAGTCCGTTCCGTTTCCGAGCTAACATCGTGGCGTCGCTCCACTTGCCGTCTGGAGCGCATATCCTTATACTGAAGAAGCTTCTCAAACCGAAAAACATTAGGTTTGAAAATATATGTTTATCTCTGCAATCATACCAAAAATTTATGCTGTTACAATAGTACTATTTTTCAACAATTTTTTGTGCGCTAAATGTTTTGACCAGGGGCTTGCGCCAATCGTGCATCCGAACATTAGGTTCGAAAATATATGTTTATCTCTGCAATCATACCAAAAATTTATGCTGTTACAATAGTAATTTTTTAACAGTTCTTTTGTGTGCTAAATTTTTTGACCCGGGGCTTGCGCAAATCGTGCATCCGCCAGTGCTTGTTATGCTTGCTCCTGGACGAAGTGAGCGGGGTACTGGTTCCTAGCGCCTTGCAGTACTTGCGGAGGAAGGAGATGATGGTGCTCAGAATCTCATCCGGGAGCAGACTGGACAGATCGGTTCCCTCAAGTTTCGCCTCCTTCGCTGTGCAAACCGTCGCCGCCTTCATGTTGGAATATGAAAGAGCACACAAGGCTTCAACTGCTCGTTCACGAATAACCAGTTTGGGGTCGCTCAGTGCTATCAGTACAGCATCAACAAATTCAGGGATATAATTCTTCAAAACTGTGAATGCATTTTCAGCCATCTCCTACAACAAGAAAAGGAGAAACTTAATACAAATCATAGAGTATAGCTCATCTGGAAAAATATTGGCATAAAAGTTAAACTAATGTCATAATAAACTAATTTGGAAATTGCAAAAAGTCAGGATGCTAGTTGTACACAGGGTTTATTTTCAGCGCATCTTGGAGTGCAAGAAATGGTGCTCATGGCCTAATAAGACAGCCAGCGCTAACCAATCTATTATTTATAAGTCGAACACTACTCATCAGGGTACTGAACTGCAGATCAGTCACGACTAGTCATGATTAGTTGTCCACTAATAGTTGACCATTACTTGCTTGCTACAAATACTATGCAGAGAAAACAATCATATACATACTACAAATCAGTGGTACAGACTACACACGCTAAGAATCAGCAGTGCCATCATGATCTTGATTGTTGATTAAACAATCTAGAAGCTGATCGGTTCAACTTACTTTGAGAATGAGGACAGCTGCAAAGCGACGATATTCCATTCGTTCCTCGCCAATCCACCCTAACGCGGTTGTAATAATCTAAGAGAAGTTCCTGTCAGAAAACTGGAAAACATATGTTCATGAAAACTGAAACCAATTATAACTTACCTGTCGCTCAACTTCGTGTGCGGTTAATGCTCCCCCAACAGTTGCTAAATGACCAAGCACTGTGCTAGCTGGAACTAGGATTTCAGGGTCACGCTTGAATTCAAACACATCTTTTAAGAAATTGGCGAGCTTGGCAACCTTTGAAGCACCTCCAAAGGGTAAATCAATCAAAGCATCGATAGCATGAAGAGCCAGTAAATTTTCAGTAGCATCATTGCTCTGCAATAAACTAGATATTTGCTCATAGAGCTGATCCATAACCCTTGGAAGATCTTCACTGCTATCTCG